>JAJLRJ010000011.1:21958094-21995026 GCA_024195265.1 Dendrophyllia cribrosa | reverse complement strand
TAGTTGCATTCAAACCGTTTGCTATATCGGTTAAGCTACTGAGAAAAGAGACTGATCAGCGCATAGGTAAACTGTGGCTTGCATTATAACTTCCTTGTTCTTGAGAAGACTGTTTATACAGGTCAGGAAGTCCCAGGTGTCGTAACAGCCAAAGAAGACGCTTCCTGTGACATAGTATGGAGATTTTCCTGAGGCTGTCCTGCAAGAGGTAAGTGACTATATAAGCATAAAAGAAAAATCGATTTCCTTCCCTATAATTGTGGACACATCCAGTCTTTAATTGGAATGAAACCCATGATATTTGCTTTAACGGTGCACCTAGTGGTCTCTATCAAAAGTTGCAATTTGTAATGGTATTAAAAACCATGGAACCTGCTCAACAATTCTGAAGTTGCTCTTCAAACATTGTAGTTTGCAAACAAACAAAGCACAGGAGTAAAATGTGAGACTTTAGTTGCATTTAAACCGTTTCCTATATCGGTGAAGCTACTGAGAAAAGAGACTCTGATCAACACATAGGTAAACTGTGGCTTGCATTATAACTTCCTTGTTCTTGAGAAGACTGTTTATACAGGACAAGAACTCCCAGGTGTCGTGACAGCCAAAGAAGACGCTTCCTGTGACATCGTATGGAGATTTGCATGAGGCTGTCCTGCAAGAGGTAAGTGACTGTTTAAGCATAAAAGAATAATCGATTTCCTTCGCTACAATTGTGGACATATCGACTCTTTAATTGGAATGAAACCCATGATCTTTGCTTTAACGGTGCACCTACTGGTCTCTATCAAAAGTTGCAATTTGTAACGGTATTCAAAACCATGGAACATGCTCAACAATTCTGAAGTTGCTCTTCAAACATTGTAGTTTGCAAACAAACAAAGCACAGGAGGAAAATGTGAGACTTTAGTTGCATTAAAACCGCTTGCTATATCGGTGATGCTACTGAGAAAAGAGACTTTGATCAACACATAGGTAAACTGTGGCTTGCATTATAACTTCCTTCTTCCTGAGAAGACTGTTTATACAGGTCAGGAACTTCCAGGTGTCGTAACAGCCAATAAAGACGCTTCATGTGACATCGTATGGAGATTTGCTTGAGGCTGTCCTGCAAGAGGTAAGTGACGGTATAAGCATAAAAGAAAAATCGATTTCCTTCGCTATAATTGTGTACATATGGAGACTTAAATGGGAATCAAACCCATGATGATTGCTGTTAACGGTGACCGTACCGGGATCAACCAAAAGTTGTAAAGGACGAACAGTAAATCTGAGGTTGCATTGAAGTTCAAACCCATGGTCTTTACTTTAACTGTGGACCTACTGGGCTCTACTAAAAGTTGAAAGTTTTAATGGCATTCAAAAGCACGGTCCTAGCTCAACAATTCTCAAGTTACTCTTTAAACAATGTACTTTGCAAACAAACAAAATACAGGAGGAAAATGTGAGACTATAGTTGCATTCAAATCGTTTGCTATATCGGTGAAGCTACTGAGAAAACAGACGGTCATCACAACATAAGTAAATTGTGACTTGCATTATAATTTCCTTGTTCTTGAGAAGACTGTTTACACAGGTCAGGAAGTTCCAGGTGTCGTAACAGCCAATAAAGACGCTTCATGTGACATCGTATGGAGATTTCCCTGGGGCTGTCCTGCTAGAGGTAAGTGACCGTATAAGCATAAAAGAAAAATCGATTTCCTTCGCTATAATTGTGGACATGTCCAGTTTTTAATTGGAATGAAACCCATAATGATTGCTGTTAACGGTGACTGTACCGGGATCAACCAAAAGTTGTAAAGGACGAACAGTAAATCTAAGGTTGCATTGAAGTTCAAACCCATGGTCTTTACTTTAACTGTGGACCTACTGGGCTCTACTAAAAGTTGAAAGTTTTAATGGCATTCAAAAGCACGGTCCTAGCTCAACAATTCTCAACTTACTCTTTAAACAATGTACTTTGCAAACAAACAAAATACAGGAGGAAAATGTGAGACTATAGTTGCATTCAAATCGTTTGCTATATCGGTGAAGCTACTGAGAAAACAGACGGTCATCACAACATAAGTAAATTGTGACTTGCATTATAATTTCCTTGTTCTTGAGAAGACTGTTTACACAGGTCAGGAAGTTCCAGGTGTCATAACAGCCAAAAAAGACGCTTCCTACGACATCGTATGGAAATTTGCCCGAGGCTGTCTTACAAGAGGTAAGTGACTGTATAAGCATAAAAGAAAAATCTATTTCCTTCGCTACAATTGTGGACATATCGAGTCTTCAATGGGAATGAAACCAATGATCTTTCCTTTAACGGTGGACTTACAGGTCTCTATAAAAAGTTGCAATTTGTAATGGTATTCAAAACCATGGTCCCTGCTCAACAATTCTGAAGTTTCTCATCAAACGTTGTAGTTTGCAAACAAACAAAGCACAGGAGGAAAATGTGAGACTTTAGTTGCATTCAAACCGTTTGATATATCGGTGAAGCTACTGAGAAAAGAGACTTTGATCAACACATAGGTAAACTGTGGCTTGCATTATAACTTCCTTGTTCTTGAGAAGACTGTTTACACAGGTCAGGAAGTTCCAGGTGTCGTAACAGTCAATAAAGACGCTTCCTGTGACATCGTATAGAGATTTCCCTGAGGCTGTCCAGCAAGAGGTAAGTGACTGTATAAGCATAAAAGAAAAATCGATTTCCTTCCCTATAATTGTGGACACTTCCAGCCTTTAATTGGAATGAAACCCATGATCTTTGCTTTAACGGTGCACCTAGTGGTCTCTATCAAAAGTTGCAATTTGTAATGGTATTCAAAACCATGGAAACTGCTCAACAATTCTGAAGTTGCTGTTCAAACATTGTAGTTTGCAAACAAACAAAGCACAGGAGTAAAATGTGAGACTTTAGTTGCGTTTAAACCGTTTCCTATATCGGTGAAGCTACTGAGAAAAGAGACTCTGATCAACACATAGGTAAACTGTGGCTTTTATTATAACTTCCTTGTTTTTGAGAAGACTGTTTATACAGGACAGGAACTCCCAGGTGTCTTGACAGCCAAAGAAGACGCTTCCTGTGACATCGTATGGAAATTTGCCCGAGGCTGTCCTACAAGAGGTAAGTGACTATATAAGGATAAAAGAAAAATCGATTTCTTTCGCTGCAATTGTGGACATATCGAGTCTTCAATGGGAATGAAACCAATGATCTTTGCTTTAACGGTGGACTTACAGGTCTCTATAAAAAGTTGCAATTTGTAATAATATTCAAAACCATGGTCCCCGCTCAACAATTCTGAAGTTGCTCTTCAAACATTGTAGTTTGCAAACAAACGAAGCACAGGAGGAAAATGTGAGACTTTAGTTGCATTCAAACCGTTTGCTATATCGGTTAAGCTACTGAGAAAAGAGACTCTGATCAACGCATAGGTAAACTGTGGCTTGCATTATAACTTCCTTGTTCTTGAGAAGACTGTTTATACAGGTCAGGAAGTCCAGGTGTCGTAACAGCCAAAGAAGACGCTTCCTGTGACATCGTATGGAGATTTTCCTGAGGCTGTCCTGCAAGAGGTAAGTGACTATATAAGCATAAAAGAAAAATCGATTTCCTTCCCTATAATTGTGGACACATCCAGTCTTTAATTGGAATGAAACCCATGATATTTGCTTTAGCGGTGCACCTAGTGGTCTCTATCAAAAGTTGCAATTTGTAATGGTATTCAAAACCATGGAACCTGCTCAACAATTCTGAAGTTGCTCTTCAAACATTGTAGTTTGCAAACAAACAAAGCACAGGAGTAAAATGTGAGACTTTAGTTGCATTTAAACCGTTTCCTATATCGGTGAAGCTACTGAGAAAAGAGACTCTGATCAACACATAGGTAAACTGTGGCTTTTATTATAACTTCCTTGTTTTTGAGAAGACTGTTTATACAGGACAGGAACTCCCAGGTGTCTTGACAGCCAAAGAAGACGCTTCCTGTGACATCGTATGGAAATTTGCCCGAGGCTGTCCTACAAGAGGTAAGTGACTATATAAGGATAAAAGAAAAATCGATTTCTTTCGCTACAATTGTGGACATATCGAGTCTTCAATGGGAATGAAACCAATGATCTTTGCTTTAACGGTGGACTTACAGGTCTCTATAAAAAGTTGCAATTTGTAATAATATTCAAAACCATGGTCCCCGCTCAACAATTCTGAAGTTGCTCTTCAAACATTGTAGTTTGCAAACAAACAAAGCACAGGAGGAAAATGTGAGACTTTAGTTGCATTCAAACCGTTTGATATATCGGTGAAGCTACTGAGAAAAGAGACCTTGATCAACACATAGGTAAACTGTGGCTTGTATTACAACTTCCTTGTTCTTGAGAAGACTGTTTATACAGGACAGGAACTCCCAGGTGTCGTTACAGCCAAAGAAGACGCTTCCTGTGACATCGTATGGAGATTTGCCTGAGGCCGTCCTGCAAGAGGTAAGTGACTGTATAAGCATAAAAGAAAAATCGATTTCCTTCGCTACAATTGTGGACATATCGAGTCTTCAATGGGAATGAAACGCATGATCTTTGCTTTAACGGTGCACCTACTGGTCTCTATCAAAAGTTGCAATTTGTAACGGTATTCAAAACCATGGAACATGCTCAACAATTCTGAAGTTGCTCTTCAAACATTGTAGTTTGCAAACAAACGAAGCACAGGAGGAAAATGTGAGACTTTAGTTGCATTCAAACCGTTTGCTATATCGGTTAAGCTACTGAGAAAAGAGACTCTGATCAGCGCATAGGTAAACTGTGGCTTGCATTATAACTTCCTTGTTCTTTTTTTTTTTTTTTTTTTTTTTAACAACAACAACAATTTATTTCGGTATTCCCATATAAATACATGGTAATACCTATAAAAGCAGTACGTATCAAGTATTACATTTAAGAATAACAACAACAACAACAACAGCAAAAAAAAAAAAATAAGAAACGGATATATCTGATCATTAAACTAACATAGATTGTCGATTTAACATTGAATTATAAATAAAAGCATCGGTAGTCCTTTTTTTTTTTTTTTTTTAAAGGAAAAAAATTACATGGTTTAACAAATATAGAATAACAGCTAATACAAGACAATAAGACCTTTACTTACAACAGTGCATTGTTAACAGTATAAATGTTTAGCTTATTGGCACTTAATAAGTAGGAGCAAAGCAATAAAAAAGGCATACAATATATATATATATATATAAATATATATATATATATATATATATAATAAATTTATATCTCTCATTGTGGCAGGGAGAAGGGTGTGTAGCGAAAACAGAAGAAAAGGTTAAGTACACTATACACTTTTAAGTTTGTGTGCTTTTATCTTAAATGTTGTGCTAAAGGAGCCCATTTCTTATTGTTATTGCTGGTAGCGTTCAATTCTATCTTGTATTGAGTGCTCAAGACGAACAAGAATCCTCTGATGCTCAGGAAAGTTTCTTTAATCTTGCAACACCATATAAAATATTTGGCCAAGAGGAAACATAAGTTGAGCTGTACTGAATAGTGTCGAGAGTTATCTGGCCTCAGACCCAAGAGAATAGCCATGTTCTTTTGATAATCATTCGGGATAAGTGTTTTAACTTCCTTGTTCTTGAGAAGACTGTTTATACAGGTCAGGAAGTCCCAAGTGCCGTAACAGCCAAAGAAGACGCTTCCTGTGACATCGTATGGAGATTTTCCTGAGGCTGTCCTGCAAGAGGTAAGTGACTATATCAGCATAAAAGAAAAATCGATTACCTTCCCTATAATTGTGGACACATCCAGTCTTTAATTGGAATGAAACCCATGATATTTGCTTTAACGGTGCACCTAGTGGTCTCTATCAAAAGTTGCAATTTGTAATGGTATTCAAAACCATGGAACCTGCTCAACAATTCTAAAGTTGCTCTTCAAACATTGTAGTTTGCAAACAAACAAAGCACTGGAGTAAAATGTGAGACTTTAGTTGCATTTAAACTGTTTCCTATATCGGTGAAGCTACTGAGAAAAGAGACTCTGATCAACACATAGGTAAACTGTTGCTTGCATTATAACTTCCTTGTTCTTGATAAGACTGTTTATACAGGACAGGAACTCCCAGGTGTCGTGACGGCCAAAGAAGACGCTTCCTGTGACATGGTATGGAGATTTGCCTGAGGCTGTCCTGCAAGAGGTAAGTGACTGTATAAGCATAAAAGAAAAATCGATTTCCTTCGCTACAATTGTGGACATATCGAGTCTTTAATTGGAATGAAACCCATGATCTTTGCTTTAACGGTGCACCTACTGGTCTCTATCAAAAGTTGCAATTTGTAACGGTATTCAAAACCATGGAACCTGCTCAACAATTATGAAGTTGCTCATCAAACATTGTAGTTTGCAAACAAACGAAGCACAGGAGGAAAATGTGAGACTTTAGTTGCATTCAAACCGTTTGCTATATTGGTTAAGCTACTGAGAAAAGAGACTCTGATCAGCACATAGGTAAACTGTGGCTTGCATTATAACTTCCTTGTTCTTGAGAAGACTGTTTATACAGGTCAGGAAGTTCCAGGTGTCGTAACAGCCAATAAAGACGCTTCATGTGACATCGTATGGAGATTTCCCTGGGGCTGTCCTGCTAGAGGTAAGTGACCGTATAAGCATAAAAGAAAAATCGATTTCCTTCGCTATAATTGTGGACATGTCCAGTTTTTAATTGGAATGAAACCCATAATGATTGCTGTTAACGGTGACTGTACCGGGATCAACCAAAAGTTGTAAAGGACGAACAGTAAATCTAAGGTTGCATTGAAGTTCAAACCCATGGTCTTTACTTTAACTGTGGACCTACTGGGGCTCTACTAAAAGTTGAAAGTTTTAATGGCATTCAAAAGCACGGTCGTAGCTCAACAATTCTCAACTTACTCTTTAAACAATGTACTTTGCAAACAAACAAAATACAGGAGGAAAATGTGAGACTATAGTTGCATTCAAATCGTTTGCTATATCGGTGAAGCTACTGAGAAAACAGACGGTCATCACAACATAAGTAAATTGTGACTTGCATTATAATTTCCTTGTTCTTGAGAAGACTGTTTACACAGGTCAGGAAGTTCCAGGTGTCATAACAGCCAAAAAAGACGCTTCCTACGACATCGTATGGAAATTTGCCCGAGGCTGTCTTACAAGAGGTAAGTGACTGTATAAGCATAAAAGAAAAATCTATTTCCTTCGCTACAATTGTGGACATATCGAGTCTTCAATGGGAATGAAACCAATGATCTTTCCTTTAACGGTGGACTTACAGGTCTCTATAAAAAGTTGCAATTTGTAATGGTATTCAAAACCATGGTCCCTGCTCAACAATTCTGAAGTTTCTCATCAAACGTTGTAGTTTGCAAACAAACAAAGCACAGGAGGAAAATGTGAGACTTTAGTTGCATTCAAACCGTTTGATATATCGGTGAAGCTACTGAGAAAAGAGACTTTGATCAACACATAGGTAAACTGTGGCTTGCATTATAACTTCCTTGTTCTTGAGAAGACTGTTTACACAGGTCAGGAAGTTCCAGGTGTCGTAACAGTCAATAAAGACGCTTCCTGTGACATCGTATAGAGATTTCCCTGAGGCTGTCCAGCAAGAGGTAAGTGACTGTATAAGCATAAAAGAAAAATCGATTTCCTTCCCTATAATTGTGGACACTTCCAGCCTTTAATTGGAATGAAACCCATGATCTTTGCTTTAACGGTGCACCTAGTGGTCTCTATCAAAAGTTGCAATTTGTAATGGTATTCAAAACCATGGAAACTGCTCAACAATTCTGAAGTTGCTGTTCAAACATTGTAGTTTGCAAACAAACAAAGCACAGGAGTAAAATGTGAGACTTTAGTTGCGTTTAAACCGTTTCCTATATCGGTGAAGCTACTGAGAAAAGAGACTCTGATCAACACATAGGTAAACTGTGGCTTTTATTATAACTTCCTTGTTTTTGAGAAGACTGTTTATACAGGACAGGAACTCCCAGGTGTCTTGACAGCCAAAGAAGACGCTTCCTGTGACATCGTATGGAAATTTGCCCGAGGCTGTCCTACAAGAGGTAAGTGACTATATAAGGATAAAAGAAAAATCGATTTCTTTCGCTGCAATTGTGGACATATCGAGTCTTCAATGGGAATGAAACCAATGATCTTTGCTTTAACGGTGGACTTACAGGTCTCTATAAAAAGTTGCAATTTGTAATAATATTCAAAACCATGGTCCCCGCTCAACAATTCTGAAGTTGCTCTTCAAACATTGTAGTTTGCAAACAAACAAAGCACAGGAGGAAAATGTGAGACTTTAGTTGCATTCAAACCGTTTGATATATCGGTGAAGCTACTGAGAAAAGAGACCTTGATCAACACATAGGTAAACTGTGGCTTGTATTACAACTTCCTTGTTCTTGAGAAGACTGTTTATACAGGACAGGAACTCCCAGGTGTCGTTACAGCCAAAGAAGACGCTTCCTGTGACATCGTATGGAGATTTGCCTGAGGCCGTCCTGCAAGAGGTAAGTGACTGTATAAGCATAAAAGAAAAATCGATTTCCTTCGCTACAATTGTGGACATATCGAGTCTTCAATGGGAATGAAACGCATGATCTTTGCTTTAACGGTGCACCTACTGGTCTCTATCAAAAGTTGCAATTTGTAACGGTATTCAAAACCATGGAACCTGCTCAACAATTCTGAAGTTGCTCTTCAAACATTGTAGTTTGCAAACAAACGAAGCACAGGAGGAAAATGTGAGACTTTAGTTGCATTCAAACCGTTTGCTATATCGGTTAAGCTACTGAGAAAAGAGACTCTGATCAACGCATAGGTAAACTGTGGCTTGCATTATAACTTCCTTGTTCTTGAGAAGACTGTTTATACAGGTCAGGAAGTCCCAGGTGTCGTAACAGCCAAAGAAGACGCTTCCTGTGACATCGTATGGAGATTTTCCTGAGGCTGTCCTGCAAGAGGTAAGTTACTATATAAGCATAAAAGAAAAATCGATTTCCTTCCCTATAATTGTGGACACATCCAGTCTTTAATTGGAATGAAACCCATGATATTTGCTTTAACGGTGCACCTAGTGGTCTCTATCAAAAGTTGCAATTTGTAACGGTATTCAAAACCATGGAACCTGCTCAACAATTCTGAAGTTGCTCTTCAAACATTGTAGTTTGCAAACAAACAAAGCACAGGAGTAAAATGTGAGACTTTAGTTGCATTTAAACCGTTTCCTATATCAGTGAAGCTACTGAGAAAAGAGACTCTGATCAACACATAGGTAAACTGTGGCTTGCATTGTAACTTCCTTGTTCTTGAGAAGACTGTTTATACAGGACAGGAACTCCCAGGTGTCGTGACAGCCAAAGAAGACGCTTCCTGTGACATCGTATGGAGATTTGCCTGAGGCTGTCCTGCAAGAGGTAAGTGACTGTAAAAGCATAAAAGAAAAATCGATTTCCTTCGCTACAATTGTGGACATATCAAGTCTTTAATTGGAATGAAACCCATGATCTTTGCTTTAACGGTGCACCTACTGGTCTCTATCAATAGTTGCAATTTGTAACGGTATTCAAAACCATGGAACCTGCTCAACAATTCTGAAGTTGCTCTTCAAACATTGTAGTTTGCAAACAAACGAAGCACAGGAGGAAAATGTGAGACTTTAGTTGCATTTAAACCGTTTGCTATATCGGTTAAGCTACTGAGAAAAGAGACTCTGATCAGCGCATAGGTAAACTGTGGCTTGCATTATAACTTCCTTGTTCTTGAGAAGACTGTTTATACAGGTCAGGAAGTCCCAGGTGTCGTAACAGCCAAAGAAGACGCTTCCTGTGACATCGTATGGAGATTTTCCTGAGGCTGTCCTGCAAGAGGTAAGTGACTATATAAGCATAAAAGAAAAATCGATTTCCTTCCCTATAATTGTGGACACATCCAGTCTTTAATTGGAATGAAACCCATGATATTTGCTTTAACGGTGCACCTACTGGTCTCTATCAAAAGTTGCAGTTTGTAACGGTATTCAAAACCATGGAACCTGCTCAACAATTCTGAAGTTGCTCTTCAAGCATTGTAGTTTGCAAACAAACAAAGCACAGGAGGAAAATGTGAGACTTTCGTTGCATTTAAACCGTTTCCTATATCGGTGAAGCTACTGAGAAAAGAGACTCTGATCAACACATAGGTAAACTGTGGCTTGCATTGTAACTTCCTTGTTCTTGAGAAGACTGTTTATACAGGACAGGAACTCCCAGGTGTCGTGACAGCCAAAGAAGACGCTTCCTGTGACATCGTATGGAGATTTGCCTGAGGCTGTCCTGCAAGAGGTAAGTGACTGTATAAGCATAAAAGAAAAATCGATTTCCTTCGCTACAATTGTGGACATATCAAGTCTTTAATTGGAATGAAACCCATGATCTTTGCTTTAACGGTGCACCTACTGGTCTCTATCAATAGTTGCAATTTGTAACGGTATTCAAAACCATGGAACCTGCTCAACAATTCTGAAGTTGCTCTTCAAACATTGTAGTTTGCAAACAAACGAAGCACAGGAGGAAAATGTGAGACTTTAGTTGCATTTAAACCGTTTGCTATATCGGTTAAGCTACTGAGAAAAGAGACTCTGATCAGCGCATAGGTAAACTGTGGCTTGCATTATAACTTCCTTGTTCTTGAGAAGACTGTTTATACAGGTCAGGAAGTCCCAGGTGTCGTAACAGCCAAAGAAGACGCTTCCTGTGACATCGTATGGAGATTTTCCTGAGGCTGTCCTGCAAGAGGTAAGTGACTATATAAGCATAAAAGAAAAATCGATTTCCTTCCCTATAATTGTGGACACATCCAGTCTTTAATTGGAATGAAACCCATGATATTTGCTTTAACGGTGCACCTACTGGTCTCTATCAAAAGTTGCAGTTTGTAACGGTATTCAAAACCATGGAACCTGCTCAACAATTCTGAAGTTGCTCTTCAAGCATTGTAGTTTGCAAACAAACAAAGCACAGGAGGAAAATGTGAGACTTTCGTTGCATTAAAACCGCTTGCTATATCGGTGAAGCTACTGAGAAAAGAGACTTTGATCAACAGATAGGTAAACTGTGGCTTGCATTGTAACTTCTTTGTTCTTGAGAAGACTGTTTATACAGGTCAGGAAGTTCCAGGTGTCGTAACAGCCAAAGAAGACGCTTCCTGTGACATCGTATGGAGATTTGCTTGAGGCTGTCCTGCAAGAGGTAAGTGACTGTATAAGCATAAAAGAAAAATCGAATTCCTTCCCTATAATTGTGGACATATCCAGTCTTTAATTGGAATGAAACCTATGATCTTTGCTTTAACGGTGCACCTACTGGTCTCTATCAAAAGTTGCAGTTTGTAACGGTATTCAAAACCATAGAACCTGCTCAACAATTCTGAAGTTGCTCTTCAAGCATTGTAGTTTGCAAACAAACAAAGTACAGGAGGAAAATGTGAGACTTTAGTTGCATTAAAACCGCTTGCTATATCGGTGAAGCTACTGAGAAAAGAGACTTTGATCAACACATAGGTAAACTGTGGCTTGCATTATAACTTCCTTCTTCCTGAGAAGACTGTTTATACAGGTCAGGAAGTTCCAGGTGTCGTAACAGCCAATAAAGACGCTTCATGTGACATCGTATGGAGATTTGCTTGAGGCTGTCCTGCAAGAGGTAAGTGACGGTATAAGCATAAAAGAAAAATCGATTTCCTTCGCTATAATTGTGTACATATGGAGTCTTAAATGGGAATCAAGCCCATGATGATTGCTGTTAACGGTGACCGTACCGGGATCAACCAAAAGTTGTAAAGGACGAACAGTAAATCTAAGGTTGCATTGAAGTTCAAACCCATGGTCTTTACTTTAACTGTGGACCTACTGGGCTCTACTAAAAGTTGAAAGTTTTAATGGCATTCAAAAGCACGGTCCTAGCTCAACAATTCTCAAGTTACTCTTTAAACAATGTACTTTGCAAACAAACAAAATACAGGAGGAAAATGTGAGACTATAGTTGCATTCAAATCGTTTGCTATATCGGTGAAGCTACTGAGAAAAGAGACGCTCATCACAACATAAGTAAATTCTGACTTGCATTATAACTTCCTTGTTCTTGAGAAGACTGTTTACACAGGTCAGGAAGTTCCAGGTGTCATAACAGCCAAAGAAGACGCTTCCTGTAACATCGTATGGAAATTTGCCCGAGGCTGTCCTACAAGAGGTAAGTGACTGTATAAGGATAAAAGAAAAATCGATTTCTTACGCTACAATTGTGGACATATCGAGTCTTCAATGGGAATGAAACCAATGATCTTTCCTTTAACGGTGGACTTACAGGTCTCTATAAAAAGTTGCAATTTCTAATGGTACTCAAAACCATGGTCCCTGCTCAACAATTCTGAAGTTTCTCTTCAAACGTTGTAGTTTGCAAACAAACAAAGCACAGGAGGAAAATGTGAGACTTTAGTTGCATTCAAACCGTTTGATATATCGGTGAAGCTACTGAGAAAAGAGACTTTGATCAACACATAGGTAAACTGTGGCTTGCATTATAACTTCCTTGTTCTTGAGAATACTGTTTATACAGGTCAGGAAGTTCCAGGTGTCGTAACAGCCAATAAAGACGCTTCCTGTGACATCGTATAGAGATTTCCCTGAGGCTGTCCTGCAAGAGGTAAGTGACTGTATAAGCATAAAAGAAAAATCGATTTCCTTCCTTATAATTGTGGACACTTCCAGCCTTTAATTGGAATGAAACCCATGATCTTTGCTTTAACGGTGCACCTAGTGGTCTCTATCAAAAGTTGCAATTTGTAATGGTATTCAAAACCATGGAAACTGCTCAACAATTCTGAAGTTGCTGTTCAAACATTGTAGTTTGCAAACAAAGAAAGCACAGGAGTAAAATGTGAGACTTTAGTTGCATTTAAACCGTTTCCTATATCGGTGAAGGTCTTTTTACCCGTAAAATGGGGGTTGGAGATTGATATTATCTAGTATTAATCCCTGGTATTATACGGGTAAAAAGACCTATTATGCCAGAATATCCCAAATAAACTATTCTATCTATAGCAGGCTGATGAGATTAGGGGAGACGTAATTTATTTTCAAAAATACTTTCATTAGGAGATATCATTCAGCTATAGGTCTTTTTACCCGTAAATAATAGCGGATACTAGGGGATAAAGGGGTTTTTCACTCTTTTTCGCAAAATGAGACGGAGAGAATCATCCAATCCACTATAGGCAAATAGCTTAGGTCTGGGGCACCTAGCATCATCATCCCCTTTTTACCCGTAAAATTGGAATAAATGGGAATTAATTCCCCCTATTAAAATGAAACCGATTCAGATTGTGAGCGATAATGGAACAAGAATATTTAATACTGTTAGTGAAGCTACTAGTGCCCTGAAAGTTGGGAAAAATACAATCACCAACGCAATGAAAAGCGGACGTATGAGATTCACTCGGCGCAGAGATAACCGTGTATTTCTGATTAGGAGTATTGACACTATCAATCTAACGCTGGAAAACCGCGCAAGATCACATCAAGAGCAAATTGATGAATGTGAAGCTAAACTCAAGGTTCTCAGGTGAATTATTAGGGAAGAAGGTTTACAAGATGAAATCCCTCTCAGCTTCTTTTCCAATCCAGATGAACGGGAAAAAGAAATGATAAGGCGCATGGAGAATAGACCAGCCGAACCCGAGCCAGTTGAGCCAGAGAAAAGGAGAGTGAAGACACCTTCTTCTTCTCAAGTTCCTCCCCCAATTTCTCGGCAGCCGCCTCCTCCTTCCCCAATTTCTTCCCAACTTTCTCTCCCTCCTGTGCGAAAGCTAAAACCAAAGCCAAAACCAAAGCTAAAAGAGGATAAACCCTGGGAAAAAATGACAGATAGGCAAAAACAAATGCACATCGCTAAAAGAGAGAAGGAAATAAAGGAAGGTTTTGCTAGACAGCAAATGGAAAGCGCGGCTGAACGAAAAGCTGAGAAACAACAGATAGAAGCAAATAGACAAGTGTATCACGCAGCATTAAAGAAATTAACGATCGGATATACTCCAGGCAAGCAATATGTTGATGTGCCATATAATAAAAATAATAAGAGGGTTATATTAAATTCTCGCACGGGTGAATTTTTCACCATAAAGAATTATGATGATTTTCAGAACTATTTCAAAGACCGCTACTATCAATCCTATCCTAACCGCCAAGTATATGGACAGTATTCTATTGAGGGGCAATGGGGTTTTAGGGCTACAAAAGATTATATAGATGAAAACTGGATACTAGTCACATTTATCAAGGACTAAATTCACAAAAAATATTATTTTTTTATTTTCACAATTAAAATGATTACTAAATTTAATTATGATATCCGGCAGATCCAGCTCTCAGAACCAGAAATGAAGAAGTCAGGGCAGTTCTCATTCACCAACCTCCCAATTCTTTATGAGGACAAGCCATTAGATATATTCCTCGAAGGCAGAATGAAAATCTGGCAACATAGCAGCGGCTCCTTTGGAGCCGGCGGCTTTGCCGCCAGTGAAGACCAGATGAAGAAATCAAATTACTCCCTGGGTTTCACTCTCGATGAAACGTCACAAGAAATGTTTGAAGAGATAGAAGCCAAGATCCAGGAACTCACCAAGGCCAGCCAGCCAGCACTCAAGAAAGGGAATCCCAAACTCCGAGTTCAAGCTGATTCTCTGCAGATTGTGAAAGACGATCAGAGTGATATGAAGAAAATCTATGCTAAACTCTATCTTAACAAAGATGGTCGAATCAATTGCCCATTCTCCAAGGAGATCGGGCCGAAACGCAAGACCAAATTCAATCCACATGACTTCATAGGTATCCCTCTAGAAGGTAAACTCGTAGTTCGTTTGCGTCAAGTATTTCTAGGTAATATCTCCTCTATCTCTATCGTAGCTAAAGAAGTGATGGTTAAAGAAGTCATTTCTCCCCAGAGTTATTTCGATGAATATGAAGATGGTGAAGATGGCGAAGATGGCGACGCTTTGCCAGCGGCGCCTCTTGTAGTTGACGACACACATGATCTTTCCTGTTGCGCTAATTACATTCGTTGGTTTGCAATAAATTATTAAAGGAAAAGCCTTTAATAATTTAATCTTCATCCGAAGATTCACAAGTTGGGCATTTTGAAGAATCCGAATCTTTCCAATCTGGATCTGCTTCAACATCATCTTCTGATTCCCAATCAGAATCTAATTCTTCAATTCTTGCAGGTTTGCCATCTTGAGAATCGGACCATGTTTCTGAATCACTCATTTTAAAGTCTTTTCCCAAGCGTTCGCGTACTTTCTCGCCCATGGGAACACCTAGTTGGTTACCAACGTCTTCCATGATACTTTCCATTGCTTTCTTACATATTTCCTGGGTATCCATTTTATTTCTATTTTTTTTATATTTTATGGTTTTTAGTGTAATCTTTTTCATATTTTTCGTAATTCAGACCCAAATCAGCAACAATACCATCGATTATTATCATTTCATCAAGGAACTTTTGCGGGTCAAATCTACATCCTCTCAAGTAAGATCTCAGCTCAATCAAAACTTTATCATATGTTGTGAAGGCGAATTTTGCCATGGTTATTTTGTTCTTATAGTTTTTAATTTCACTGATTGTTTTCAAAACCAAACCAGACCCGCTTATTACACCCAAAACGATAGGATTGAGTGTTACACCTCCAGCTATCGTTCCAACAGCAACAAGCATGGTTGAAGCTAAATTGTTTACAAAGTATGATTCTTTGAGTCTTTTAGCCATTCTTTTATAGCACCACCAGCGTTTGTGATAATATTTGTACAATTTTTTTATCTCTTCAACTTTCTCCTCAGAAAGAGTTGGATCAATATGATTGAAATGGAAAATATTTTCTTCCTTCTTGCGGTCCATCAATGATTTCATTTTTAGACTTCAAACAATAAACAAACTCTAAAATTAAATATTATGTCACTTCCTTGAATGAAGGGCCTAATTTGTACAGTCATGTCCAATATACACCAACTGATTCGGGTCGTCACCCCTTTGAGACGACCCGTCTTACCGGAAGTCAGGTCGTGAAGTTCGAAACGGAAGTTATCTACACTTACCGGAAGTCAGCATTGCAGATGGAGTGGGGGTGAAATAAGTTGACGGATCGTGACGACCCGACCAGGTCGTGACGACTCGTCGCAACAACAGTCGACCCGTCTCACGGAAAAGTCAGTTCGCGAGAGACTGAAAAAATAAACAACACGAAACAAACGAGCGTGCTAGGACAAACAAGACAAATATGCATGTTTACCTCGTTCTAAAAGTGTGAGGCCACAAACACGCTTTTCCACAGGAAAGCAGGCGAAAACGTGACGCCGAACGAATAAACAAGCGCGCCAAAGTGGACCGAAAGTGTGGTTGCGTAAGACAACACAACATGAACCTTCCTCGTTCTTAAAGCGTGTGCACGAGAAAGGAAACATATTAAGCGTGTGCTCGGTTCTACACGACCTGTCGTCGTGAAAGTCTACCGGACTCACCGGAATTGCGGTCGCATGAGACAATAACACATGAACAACAACACAACATGAACCTTCCTCGTTCTTAAAGCGTGTGCACGAGAAAGGAAATTCGTGAGAGACTGAAAAAATAAACAACACGAAACAAACGAGCGTGCTGGGACAAACAAGACAAATATGCATGTTTACCTCGTTCTAAAAGTGTGAGGCCACAAACACGCTTTTCCACAGGAAAGCAGGCGAAAACGTGACGCCGAACGAATAAACAAGCGCGCCAAAGTGGACCGAAAGTGTGGTTGCGTAAGACAACAACACAACATGAACCTTCCTCGTTCTTAAAGCGTGTGCACGAGAAAGGAAACATATTAAGCGTGTGCTCGGTTCTACACGACCTGTTAAACGAGCTGTCGTCGTGAAAGTCTACCGGACTCACCGGAATGCGGTCGCATGAGACAATAACACATGAACAACAACACAACATGAACCTTCCTCGTTCTTAAAGCGTGTGCACGAGAAAGGAAATATATTTAATAAGCGTGTGCTTCCACAGGGAAGCAGGCGAAAACGTGACGCCGATCGAATAAACGAGCGTGCGCGGCCAAAGTGGACCGAAAGTGTGCTTCCCGCTTTCGGTCACGTGATAGAGTTGTGTTGTGAGTTCGAGTTTTGTAAAGCGTGCACATTGTTCTGAAGTGTAAAGCAGAGTAATTCGTCATCACATCTGTTTTGTTCGAACCATCGAGTTGTGTTAAATGTCGTCCCATCGACATTTGGTTCTTTATGCGCCGGATATCCAGTGAGTTCAAGCGTCAAGTGAGAAAATTATTGAACTGCCGAGCGGTAAGCGTGTTCATCAACAACAACATCAACTGTGAATGACATACGAAAGACTCGTCCAAATCTACATCGAAATGAGTGACAACGGACGGAGAAACCAAACACTGCCACTTTTTACGTCTAATATGTCCACGACTTCATCTAAGTCGAGCAAGAGTTCAATTTTGCGAAAGAAAGCTTGCCCTGGAGCTAAAAATGGCCGAGCGAGAGTGCGAAGAAGAAATCAAACTCTTACGCGACGAAGCACAGCAACGTGCAAAGCTTCTGGAACTTAAGAAAAGAGCCGAAGAATCAAGATTAGAGTATCAGTACGAAGATGCAATGGCCCGAGAGGAACGTTTGTCTAACAATGGAGATATTGATGATGAAGAGCTGAGCGAATTGCCGATTGATAGAATACACGATCGTGTCTCGCGCTTAGAGTTGAATTCGGCTCCTAACACTCAGAATATTACTGGTGACAAACGACCTGGCGAACAAGGAAAGCATTTTAATTCAGGGAAAGCAGCAGAAAGGGAAATTAATCCAAGTAAACGAGAAACAAGCGAATCATGTGGTAAAAAGGAACCAGCTTGGCGGGAAAACTGTGCCACAGGGAGCCCAAGTGTGTCAAACTTACATGTGGATGAACTGTTTGAGAAAATGCTTCCAGCTTTCATTAAAATAGTCAAACCGAACATCATGAAATTCAGCGGAAATCCACTGGAGTACTCCATATTCAAAGCAGCGTTTAAAGTGGAAATTGACAAAAGGGGAGTTTACGATGGAACAGAGAAACTTAAATTTCTGTTACAGTGCAGGTCAGAATTAAGCGAACATCGCAGACGCAACGCACGTCTGACGCGTATATGCATTCTCGCTGATGCGTCTATATACGCGTCAGTGACGCGTGCGTCTATGCTTTTGTTATTCATTGTCATAAGTTTGCTTTGTGTGGCATTGTTGTGCAAAATAGAGAAATATTTAGGTCTGGAAAAGCGGCCACTAACAAGAAAAACATTTGCAAAGTATGAAAACGTCAGTTAAAGCTGTCATATTTCCAATCTTGCTCACTTCACAAATAACTCATCGCTTGTTTATCAAGAAAAGAAAAAGGAATTTTTTGTTCTGGAAAAAGAAACTCACTGTCAATACTGAACCAAACAGCGTTTCAAAGATCCAAGTATTCTTTGAATGTTCTTTGGTATTTGTGACCTGATTTGATAAAACGTACACTAAGGCCCCGATCACACTAATGCGTTTTCAAAAGTCTCTGTTTTCATCTCGAAGAAATCGAAGCAAAATATTTTCACCCACACTAACATTTTTGCATCATTTCCACCTGTCCACACTAAAACGGTCGAAAACGATGAAAACGACTGGGCCCGGGGATTGTGCATGTGTTACTGCGCCTTTGAATAACATGCGGAATTTGAAATTCAAATCTCCACCAACGGTTGCGTTATTCGCTGCCGTCAATCAGAATTAATACGAAAGCCAACGGACCATGAAAAAAGGAACAAACAAAATGGATCGAAATCTACCAATCATAATGCACGGACGTGACCTTTAGAACTCATTGAAGTGAAGATCTGTTTCTTGAGAGGTAAGCTAAGATGATTGACGGCAGTGTAAAACGCAACAGTTGGTGGAAATTTGAATTTCAAATTCCACATGTTATTGAAAGGCGCAGTAAAGGTGATAGATGCTGCGATTTACATCATGGTTTTCAAAAGTCTCCGTTTTCACCTGTCCACACTAGAGAATTTACGTCACTGTTTTCATATTGAAGTCTCTGTTTTCTCCTGTCCACACTAGAAACGAAGCGTTTTCAAAAGTCTCCGTTTTCATCAGCATTTTCGGGTGTTTTAGTGTGGGCGACAGGCGAAAATGCATCAAAACGTATGCATTTTCAAACGAAGATGCATTAGTGTGGTCGGGGCCTAACAGATATCGGCTTGAAAAAACGGATACGAAACGGATAGTAAACGGCCATCAAAAGCGTTTAAACGGTTTCTCAAACCGTTCGAATGGATGAGCAAATTTATCAGACGGATTGGCAATAGCATTAAAATGGTTTCACAAACTGTTCGAACGGCAAGGTAAAAATTTAAAATGGATAGGCATCAACATTACAGTGCAAACACTCAAACTGGGCCAGTTGGAAGAAAATTCGCCAATCAGAACGTGTTTTGAGAACAAAGGATGCTAAAGTTTTTGGTAAACAGACCAATACCTTTGCAGCATTTAGACAATACATCTGAAAATAAATTTGAAACTACTTGAACTTGCGGACCTCTCAGGAAACTGTCTGATTTTTTATTGGTTAGTTTCGATCCTAAATTATGGGCCATTTGAAACAAATTTGGTGTTGTAAAAACCCGCAGTTTTTTATTTTTCTCAGAAAAATTCCCACGTAAAAAACATCACAGAGGATGACATTGAATCTGTAGTATAGGGAAGAATACAACTACACAATTTCAAGTTTAAAGAAAACAAAAAACAATTTTATTAACCTCTTCTTTACATGTATAGTGCCAGACATCTGTAGAACTTTGGCCGTGGAGTGTTTGGAGGATCCAAACTAGCAGCCGTAACACAACTGTTTCAACTGAATATAAACATGAATGAATAAGTCTCTGCTGCAGTTCTAAACAGGTGACACTGGGTTTGCATAGTTTTTCCTTTTTTTTCCATTTCTAGAAATTCAATTACATCTACCACAATCTTTGTTCGTGGCGCCACTACTCTCGTTCTTGGGATGGATCAGTTATTGAGATCATAATCCGCCAAAACGTTTCGCACAAAGTGCCGACTAGTTTTTACTTCAGTAGTGATCGAAACTACATGTACATGTAACCAAAACGCTTTCAAGCCGTTAAACGATATCCGTTAGTGTCAGTTTCCCAAATCAAGTCACATTTTATGAATCTCACTCACTTCTCAGTTACCGCTGATATCAACAAAGCTACAATGTATCATTTCCAATCTTGCTCGCTTCAGAAATACATTGTGTAACTCGTCGCTTGTCTATAAAGGAAAAAAAATGAATTGTTCTGAGAAAGGAAATCACAGCTAGTACTGAACTGAATAGTGTTCAAACGTCCAAGTATTCTTTAAGTTTTGTCTTTCATGAATCTTGCTCTCTCGCTTGCTTCTCAGTTACTGCCAATGTATAAAACAAGTGGCCTTAAATCTTATTGTTGCTGATAAAATTATATCTGGATGTATGGAGATTTTAATCTTGTACAGCAGAAAAATAGCGAACATTATTTCAAGTGTTATTGTTCCGGGAATGTTGCTCGCTTTGTTATTTACTATATTGCCAATGTAATCAAGCCACTTTCAAGTGCTTGCTCGCGTCACTATGCGGTTATACCCTACAGCACGCTCTATCGATTAGCAGATTTGACAGACAAGATAGATCCGTGCTATGCCGGCTATTCACAGCTCGCTTTTTCCACTTTCTTCGGCTGGCAAAGGCAAAGGAGTTCTTCATATTATAATTATCTCTTTGATATAATCCGACTTCTAAAATGTAAATTAAACAGGCCGTCTTTCTGCTGCTTGGCATATAAAAAGAGACTTTTGTTTACAATAAATTGACCGCTCATGGTTGATTAAATAGTGACCTCTTAAGCCAAAAAAGGATGATAACAGCTATCCGTTTGAGCCGTTCAAGCCGTTCTCTTGCCGTTTATTAGCCTTAAATTGGCGAGCGAAACTACAAGGATAACAGAGAATTATTGGAAGCGCAATTGGTCTGTATTTAGGTTTCAAATTACCCTTTTGACATGCAAATTTGATGCACTTTTTAACGACAACTAAAGGCTGGTTTTCACTACAACGGAGTCGGAGTCATAATCAGAATTGAAAGCGTTATGATCTAGTGAAAATCAAACCGACGGAATCAGAAGATTACGGAGTCATAAGCGGAATTGGAAGAAAATGGAACCATTCTGATTCTTCCGACTCCGATTCCGTCAAGCTTGACTCTACTATTGATCCCGGACGTCCTTTCAAATTGCCTTGAAAATCAGCCCGCTTCACGCACCGTTGGTTTCACTCCGCAGTTTGAAAAAAGTTCATCACTCGATCAAAATTCTGTTGACCGCAAATCGACAACATGATCGGTTACATCACATAACCGGTAAACTTCCGTTGAATGAATTTTAACTCGCAGTCGTCAAATGTGCTCAGATAATACCTTTCCTAGAAAAACAGTTCTTCCTTTTCAATTACAAGCTACAGAAAGTTAAGTTCAAGAAATATATTACCGTATTTGAAGGCATAATAGTTTAAATTCATTCTTCGCAAGTTAAACGTTACCGATCTTGTGGTCGACTTGCGGTCAACAAAAATTTGATCACGTGATGAACTTTTTTAAAACTGCGGAGTGAAATCAACGGTGCGTGAAGTGGGCTGATTTTCAAGGCAATTTGAAAGGACGTCCGGGATCAATAGTACGATTTCTACTGAGATCGGAAGTGCTCTTATAAGTCGACTCCGTTGCCAATGAAAACCAGCCTTAAGTATAGCTAAATTTGTTTTTTTTTTGCTACGTAACTTTTCCTGCAGTCTTTAAATTTGATTATTATTTAGTTTCATTCAAGATTTGTTTTAACATGAAGTTCAAAAAGAATTTTACACATGAATTTTGCGTGGCTAATGTACTTGGGATTCGAGGCAGCTTGCTTACATTAAAGAAACCATGTTCATCATTCTCTGGCCTTCAAGTCAAAGCGACAAACATGGTTTCATCGTCCTTCAATGTAATAAAGTACTCGGTAAAGGCAGAGATGATAAAGGAAAACAATTAGCATAGATTGGGGTAAACAGTTAGCATAAGTTAACGAAGATTCACAGAATCATTGCAACAGGTGTGACTTATACAGAAGTGTTGTTTTTGGTTTGAAATACTCTTGTATCTTTCATTTTTCCCACTGCTTTATTTATTTAAAAGGACCGCGAACGAAAATGCTGCTGGTGCACGTAGGATCTAGAGAAGATCTAGTCAGCCAAAAATATTTAATCCAAACCTCGCACAAAAGGTTCTGCAATGGTTTCGAAACTCGAAAATGCTTCACGGCATTGAGTTCATGTATGATGATTACAATGTGTAACTTTTTCACTTTTGTTTACAATCATATTCTACAAGTAATTTCCGTTTCAAGGCATTTCATTCCGATTTTTGTATCGAGAGTATGCGGTGTCACACAATGTTTGCTTTATTGATCTAAAATTTCCTTCAGGGAAAGATATAGTAGTCGCTACTTTGTGACTTCAAACCGGACTGTCAACGTTGCGGCAAGCAAAATTATATCTTCAGTTCTACTAGCTGTAAAGAGATAATTCAGAAACAGCAACAAATTGTTTTATCAATCCTGTTTACTGTTAACATAAGACTGGCTAATAGTTTACTATTTGTTTGACCGATTCTGTCAGATCAATTTAGCAGTTCGTGTCCCCTACATGTGCCAGATATATAGAAGCACATGTTGATCTTTCAACTAAATTCAGAATGCCAGGCCATTCAAAAAACAATAAAATATCAACAATAGGGAAAACAGTGAGCTAAGCTTATACATACTAATGAGCTTTGCTCCATACACTTACTTGATGCATATCATATATATGGTTCGCTTTACTCTGACCTGCACTGTAGATGCTGTTGAACGGCGAGAGGCAAAAACATGTCTCGGAAAATTTATGCCAGGTTCAGAAAAATATAAAAAAGCATGGAGCGTCGCTCGACGAACGTTTTCGTTGCAAAGACACGGTTGTGTCAGTGGCTAAAAATCACGTAGACCAATTTCCAGTCATAGGAAAAGAAAAGAGTGACCAGAACAGGCAATATCAAGAAACGGTTTCTGAGCTGATGGGCATATACATGGAGCATGCCTTTGTTCGTGAGCTTAAATCACAAGTCCCTGAGGCAAATGTAGCGAAACTTCCCTGCGTTTGTTGAAGGAAAACCAAAGATGTGGGAGTCTTTTGCCAATTGGCTGGAGAAAGAGGCAAAAATCAGCGAGTCTAAACAACGATGGAAGCTGGAGAAGAAAGAATGGAAACGGTCTGACTCCAGGAAAGGCGATGGGTAAAGCTGTTTGCAGGAGCGACAGGAGAACATTCTTCACGCACCAAAAGTACAGCGAAGAAATACCCAGTTCACAAGTCAGCTAACCACAAGTTAGAAGAGTGTAAAAAGTTCAAAGAGATGTTGACAATCAAAAAAGAGACAGTTCTGGATAAACACTGCTTGTCTTGTTTGCTACCCAGTCATTGATTGAAGAAATGCCCTAGTAACAACACATGTAAAGTTGAAGGCTGTGACATGCATTACCACACTCTTGTCCATGACGTTGACTTGAAGTTTATTGAACGAGCGAGAGCTGAGCGAGAATCAGAAAGAGTGCCAGAGGGTGAGAGAGATCAGGAGCCTGCTTCTCAGGAGAGTAAGAGCGCATCACGAAATCAGGCGAGTGTCGGTGAAGACGAGGAACTGAAGCAGCTTGTCATGCAAGGTCAAGCGTCTTCGCTCTGGTTCAAATCGCTTCCAAAACAACTCAAAAGACACAGGAAAACAGGTAAATAGCAATATTTTTATTAAATGATTATGTCATAGCTAATACAGCGTTTGGTTGCCCTGTGGTTAAATAAAGTGAATTTTATGTTACAAAATATACTAGAAAAAAATGTTGTTCTACTACATGTATGCTGCAATTCAGATGTACATATACATGTATAATTATGTCTAATAATAATTTGTCATCAAACAAATAAACTAATAGCTCTTCTTTACATTTTCTGTGTCTTAAATTCTCATTTTTCCACAGGTATTTTAGTAATGGAAAGACCCTGCTCCATTGTTGTAGATGTCAAGGAAATATTTGTCTCAGAGAGCAAATCACAAGTCCCGCACCGTGACTTAAACAATCTGTTTGGAAACCTTAAATGGAAACAACTAGTAAGTTTTTGTAATTATTTGAATATAAGTGACAGGGCTGTCTTTTAAGTAGGCAAACTCTTGAAGATCATCAACAACTCTAAGTTTGATAACTGACTAAAGCACAATAACCATAGCTGCTATCATGAGTTTATGACCACCTACATGTATATTCTTGTAAACCAGCAAGTTCAAAGCTTAATGACAGCCCTGTAGTGTATGATGGGTAGAGTTTAAAGTGGATATAACTGCAAAAAAAATTTTTGCTTAAAAAAAATCGTACTATTTTTCTGAACAAAATGCCGCAAAAAATTTTGATCTTGCTTAAGGACGTTCGCGCGAAAATCTTCTAATGTTGATTTTTTTATAAAACCTTTGCTGCAGTTAGGCAATGAATTACTTGTATCAGAAATGCAAAAAAAAAAATGGGGTGTCACCGACTTGTGACAAAATATCTGAAAGGTGACACTAATTTCGAAAAATCGGCCTTCCCAACTCGATATGGCCCCAATGTCTGTTAGTCCAAAAATATTGTTAATGAATCTCTAAACTGCAATTTTCTGTGCCAAATTTTGTATGAGTGGGTCTATTAAGCAAATTCGTTCAACTGGTAACGTTCTTTAGAGGAAATCTAATCTGTAAACGGCAGCATTTGCAAACTCTGACAGCCGCAAGTTGCGAGGATTCGATGTCGCGCGGGTAGAAAAATGGAAAAAATTTAAACTTCCTACATTGATTTTTTGTTCATTTTTTTACAATCTGTCGAGAATTGGCAAAGAAGATTATCTATCAAAAAGAAATTGGGGGTCACCGACCATCCAAGCGAGTTAAATCTAAGCAAAGTTAACAAAACGGCTACCAGCCCTTCATGTGCTTAGATTTCTTCTCTTGCACGCACGCTCGTGCATGACGTTGCGACATGAATTGCGTGCGCAGTAAGGATGCGCATAAACAATAAGCACGAACGTCCTTAAAACCCCAATCTTGGCTTCCAAGTTAAAGAAATTGTCGAGCTTGGGCCTAGATATCCGGCAGTCTGAAATTCTTACCGTTTTTCCATGAAAATTTTCATTCGAACCTGCTGAGAGTACTCGATGAGACTGTAGAAATACCAAACAACTTTTGAACATTGAATTGCACTGAATTGTACACTTCGCCCCGGCATGGATGCACATATTATAAATAATAAATACAACAGCATGCGGTGGCAGAAATCCACCCTGGGGAATCATGGGTCGTCTCGCATCTTTACTCGGTAGTGTATATGTTGTGGTTCAAATTTTTCTTTGGTTTGAAAAATTTTCAAACCAGTTTGATTTTTATTTTTCTTTGTCTCAGATTATGATAATGATTCTCAGACAAAGAAAAATACAAATTTAACTGGTTTGAAAATTTTCAAACCAAGAAAAAATTTGAACCACAACATATAAACTGAGAGGAACGTGTGTCAAAACCATTAAGATTTTATAGTAGGCCCAAGCTCGAAAATTTCTTTAACTTCGAAGCCAAGATAATACATGAAATCACTGGAGATTTCTAAACAAAGATCAACTATTCTCAGAAGAATTAAACGAGATATTTTGTGCAAATTCGATAAAAATTTCAGACTTCCGGGGATCTAGTATTTTGAAAACACTTCCCGGCTGCCGGGTATCTGGACACCACATTCACAAAATCGACCCATTTCTTGCATCGCCTTTTGGCCTCAACAGGGTCATCATTAAAGTAAGGTATTTTATGAAGCCCAATTCCTGCTTTTGGGTTCGAAATATTTTTGCAGCCATAGGCAACACAAGTCATTTGGCATTTTTGCAGAGCTATTTTCACGGCAACAAGTCACTGGAAATCCTTGAGATGATAAAAATCCATCTCCTTCCATGACATCACTTGAACCCAGACTTCATACTCAGTAATGGAATAAATTATGGCAATTTTTCATAACTTTGGCTGGCCATAAAAAATCAGGGTTTTGAGGAAAATTGAAAATTTTTGCAGCATTTTGTTCAGAAAAATAGTAAGATTTTTTTAAGCCAAAAAAGGTTTTTTTGGGGTTATATCCACTTTAAATATAACAATTTGAGTTGGCTTCACAAAACAAGCATAACCATAAATGTTAAGTTACAAAAACACTAACAGGGGTTTTCTTTTGAGTTCTTTGTTACTTGTTTGTTGTAAAACATTAAATATTTTGTCCTGAAAAGTCACACCTCCTTGAAAAAAATGTCAGCCCTGTCAGAATGTTTTGTAGTGGTAAGCAGGGTAACAGAAGTAGTAGGTAATAAGGGCTTAGTGATGTATTTTGTTACTTATTATTAGTCATGATTTGTGAACTCCAGTGTGATGAAGACAGCAAATAATTGACTGTAACCAATCAAATTGCCGGCTGCCAGAACATCTTGACAGGGCTGTAAATGTTGTTGCATAAAAAGTACAAAACAGGAACAATACAACTGAATGCTTTCTGGGAAAAGGGAAAAAGAAAAAAAAAGGCTCTTGTATTCTCAGATAAATTGCATGAGTTTTATAACATAGTATGGTTAAACTCGTCCTCCGAAAAATTTTAGGAAAGAATTATTACATCAGCATCTAAAACATCAATTAATCCTGTGTAACAAAAATGTTAAAATATATTATAAAATAACCTGATTTATGTTGTCTCCGGACTTAATCATTCTTCTTTACTGTATATATATTTGTAGCCACCATTTGTTATGATGATGCCTGCCATTTAAAGAGATTTGTTCAAAACCCTTCGCGATCCATGAAAACCCCAGTTGCACAGAAGTTAAACCAGATGGAAATAGGCACAATTCTCTCCCTTCCTTGCTATAAATTGTCTTCTACTACTCTTCCGGTAAACCGCAACTGTACACCAGCAAATTTGTTGCATCCGTCAAAATAACAGTTTGGTGTTGTATGAAAAGAACTGCACTTTATTGTGAAATGATTTAAGGTGGCTGAACACAGTTTGCGCATGTCTTCAATTTCAGCTGCTTATGTGAGTCAGCGTGCAAAGTTTTAAGAAAAACAAAAATGGCGCCTATTCAGCAATCATTTTATTATGTTCAGCATGTTATTTTTCGTCTTAAAATAAAACAATTTGTTGTTCGTAAAAATGTTTGTTGAATCAATAGATAATATATAGAACCATTGAAAAATACACTGCCTTTTTGGTCATTTTTGTCTTTGGATCGAGAACCCAGTCAAATGCAACGCATGCGCAGTTGACCATTAAATTGTCACTGGATGTTTTAACGACTTTCCTCGGAAATGTGCTAATTTCTACGGTACCATTCATTAGAATTTCATGAAATTTGGCACAATTATATGCCGAGCTCACCTGCCATCAGAAATTAGAAATCTAACAAAGGAGATTAACATGCGAATGTTAACATGCGAATTTTTTTACGAGTTTACTGGAGACAAATGATGGACAAAATGTAATGACTATAGATTTTCTGAAAATAAATGAAACCAAATATTGCAGAGTGATTTATAATCCACCATGTTGCCATGGCAACACCCTAAAAGCTCAACAAAAATGTCAACATATAGAGCTTGTTGCTTAATCTTATGCTTCACCAATTCTGGGCGCCCAGACGTTAGTGGTTTTAAAATGACAATGAATGACGCATAGGTACAGTAAAACTGTGTTCAGCCACCTTAATGAATTCCTTTTTGTTTCATTTGTATCAATGTTTTATATTTATTCTGACAATAGGTCTATCAGGGATATTAAACAGGAGAGTGAAGTTAAAAACCATTTTTTAACAGTTCATATTCTTCAAAGACAAAGGGGAAAAAAGATTTATAAAGAAGCCACTATTATATGGCTGTTGATGTCCATTATTATGGAATACTCAAAATCCATGTCTGCGACAGTAATTTCTTTATTTTTCTTATTCACAGAATGTAAACACCGAAGTCTGCGAACAGTTGTTCTCACGGCTATCCAAGTTCTCCCACATTACCAAGCACGTGAATAGGTGGCGTTTTTTGTTCTTGATGCTTTATGTTCTTGACAGCCATAATGATGATGTCATGAAAGGATGAATAATGGCAATCATGAAAGTCAAATAACATTTTCGATGAATTTTTCTCTAACTCTTATTACAGTAACACTGAAGCAGTTTTGTTATTTGCTGTAATTTAGTAATAAAGATCTGGAAATGTTACTAGTTATCAAAAGAGATTGACTTCATGGCAATTTATTAAATTACAAGGATGGCATGCGTGTTAAGGTTGAAAAAGTAGTTTTGTATGGCTGAAAGAGACCAACAATAATTTATTACAATGACACCTGAAGTAACACGTAAAAAACCCTTTCTCCGTTATAAAACCAGGTTCCTGTTTCGAAAAATGGTTCAACTTTAAATGACAAATTGGTCTCAACTAAATAATTGCAGTATGTAATAAGCTTGGTGTAGATAAATTTCATTTCTGGTAAGCTGCATCACTAGTGCTACTTTTTGATAGCAAAATTAGCTGAAAGAAGTATCAATGCATAATAAGTTTTCCATACATTTTTGTTTAAAATGTCATTAAATGTCAGGTGAACTTTAAATAGACCCAACAAATTAATACAAAACTGAAAATGCAAATCATTGATCAAGCCTTTCCAGTATAGCTACACCTCTCAATTTTGCATGGCATACATCAACGTGAAGCTTCATAGTCTCAATAGTACCCCAACTTTAAACAGCAGTGTGTATTTACTGTTGTGATATAATAGCCGCCTTGGTCGTTTTACTGAACAAGCAGTAACCATTCGATTAGTTACACAATTATGAAAGTCCACTCTCAGAGTTCAGTCAACTGAAATATCTCAGTAAAATCATACGCAAATACAATGAGTTTTATTCGTAACATAAAACCATTGTATATAATCTGGTTCCATTTTTTTTCGGTTTATAATTTTCAAACCATTTTAATTTTTAATTTCCTTTGTCTAAAATTTATTATCATAATCTCTGCTAAAGGAGAAAAAAGATGATTTCAACTTTTCTAAACAAAGAATAATTTCAACCACACGATATTCAACCCTTTTGCGATGCCATGAAAACCTAGCAGCGCTCAACACAAGCACATGCTCACCGTGATGGACTTCGCCAACAAATGTTATATAACAATGTTAGAACGTGTACTGAGACGGGTCGACTATACACCAATATCACGCTAGCATGGCATAAAAAATATATTTAATTTAATGGGGAAAAGAGTCCAGGATCAAATTCAGCACATCAATATTAGTAAAACTGTAAAGTTTCGTAAAGATTGCTCGTACATTAACGGAGATATGAACTTTTGAAACTTAGTACTCTGGCCCAAGTTTTACAAAGAAATTTTTTACAATCTATGCCCGTCCACCATACATTTCTTTGTAAAAATGCTCAGTTTTAAAATTTCATATCTTCGTCAGTTTTCTAGCAATCTTTACAAAACTTTGTAGTTTTACTAATATCGATATGCTGAATTTGATGCTGGGCTCTTTTCCCCAATAAACTAAATATATTTTTGTGCCATACTAGCGTGATATTGGTCTATTGCCGTGACAGGTCGTCACGACCAAGTCGGGTCGTCACGACCCGTCAACATATTTCACCCCCTCAAAAGCCGTTTAATATGTCGTGTATTTTTTCTAAGTCTCTCACGAACTGACTTTTCTCTGAGACGGATCGACTGTGGTCGTGACGGGTCGTCACGACCACAGTCGGGTCGTCACGATCCATCAACATATTTCGCCCCCTCTCAGACCATCATGTCCTCAATTTTTTCTAAGTCTCTCACGAACTGACTTTTCTTTGAGACGGGTCGACTATGGTCGTGACGACCCGTCACGACCTAGTCGGGTCGTCACGATCCGTCAACATATTTCGCCCCCTCTTAGACCATCATGTCCTCAATTTTTTCTAGTCTCTCACGAACTGACTTTTCTTTGAGACGGGTCGACTATGGTCGTGACGACCCGTCACGACCTAGTCGGGTCGTCACGATCCGTCAACATATTTCGCCCCCTCTCAGACCATCATGTCCACAATTTTTTCTAAGTCTCTCACGAAGTGACTTTTCTTTGAGACGGGTCGACTATGGTCGTGACGACCCGTCACGACCTAGTCGGGTCGTCACGATCCGTCAACATATTTCGCCCCCTCTTAGACCATCATGTCCTCAATTTTTTCTAAGTCTCTCACGAAGTGACTTTTCTTTGAGACGGGTCGACTATGGTCGTGACGACCCGTCACGACCTAGTCGGGTCGTCACGATCCGTCAACATATTCGCCCCCTCTTAGACCATCATGTCCTCAATTTTTTCTAAGTCTCTCACGAAGTGACTTTTCTTTGAGACGGGTCGACTATGGTCGTGACGACCCGTCACGACCTAGTCGGGTCGTCACGATCCGTCAACATATTTCACCCCCTCTCAGATCATCATGTCGTGTATTTTTTCTAAGTCTCTCACGAACTGACTTTTCTTTAAGACGGGTGGAGTATGGTCGTGACAGGTCGTCACGATCCGTCAACATATTTCACCCCCTCTCATATCATCATGTGTATTTTTTCTAAGTCTCTCACGAACTGACTTTTATTTGAGACGGGTCGACTTAGGTCGTGACGGGTCGTCAGGTGTCTCAGATAACGTCCGCTTCCAAAACCACGACCTGACTTCCGGTTAGACGGGTCGTGGTGGACGTTTGACGACCCGACTCAGTTCGTGTGTATTGGACAACCCTCAATTTGTATAGTATCAAATTCATTCAATGAGAGATTAATCGGTATTTTTTGTTTTCTTCCAGTCGCGGTTGATGTGAAATTTCTTTTCTTAATTTCAAGAGTAATGGCTGGATAAATTCTTTGGTTTTTATTCAAAATTTCAGCAAAAACTGATTTTAATTTACATTTAATAGGAATGAGTAAATCATCATCATCTCCATTAAACTTGATGTAAAATGCTGGGTCCTCCATAAATCCACTCAAGAAAAAAGATGATTTATTCCCAATCAGTTGATGATTATTTAAATCAATATCTGTCTGCATTACCATGCGCTGATTTTCAAAAATAAAGGGAGAATCATAAACAGAACTTTCAACATCTGGTTGAGAACCTTTGACGCCATAAATAATCAGATTTGCTGGACCTTGAACAGCTGATGACGACGTTCCTTGCCATTTCAGATCCAGATAAATAAACTCTGGTGGAGAAATCCGCCATTTATGCATATGAATAATTGACCTTGAATACTTCGCAAATTTTTTTGTTGATTGTTGATTGATATTAAACTTGTGCTAACAACGTCAACGCTCACATCCGTCATTGAAGCGGGAAAGAATTCAATGCAAATCGTATATTCCCCTTCTGGAAGTCTTAACATATTGAAACCAAGTCGCCCAGAATATAAATTAGAGAAAGACTTGGTAATTTGCAAATCATAAGCCTTTTTATTGAATAAATGGAGTGAACTTGCAAAATCAGTTATTCCAGTGACTGTCATATCATGTTCAGATCTTGATTCATCCGCATCCTCCATCAAATATCTGAATTCATCCTTCAAGTGGGAGGTTGAAGATATATGCGATTCATTGACATATTTTTTTAGTTCAGCCTCTGTTTTCATTAGTTCCTCTACCAGAGCTACTATCTTGCTGGTTAGTTGCCTGTCGACATATTGTTTTGATGTTGCTTCATTGGGTGCTGTTGGATCGGGATCGGGAAGACCAATGATTTTCTCCGATCCCATATCAAGTGGCCCAGTCATTGTTCCACCTGCAATGGAAAGCTTCTTAGCTGCCTCCTGGTCCACATATTTTTTGTTGACTGCTTGATCGACTGCTGTTGGGTCTTTCACATTATAAATGAAATTAGTTCCCATATCAAGGCTTGTTTCCATTGGGAATGTCTCTTTTCGGCTGAGAAAGACATTCTTAGCATCATTATACGAGATCAGATTGTTATAGTTCACTGATAAATCAAGATAAGTTTGTTGCTTTGAATGTTTAACATTGAAAAGTCCTTTCAAATCAATGTCTTTAGTGACTTCATGAGTATGTGCTGGAGCATTTGGGTGCCATTTTTTCAGGGCGAGCATATTAACTGCGGAGTGATCATCGTTTTCATCCGTGTCCAGATTTATGATAAGTTTCCGGTCCATGTCAATCTCTCCAGGAAAAATCAATTTGTTTCCACGAAGGTCTAGGTCTCCTGTCATATGAGAGGATCCATCAACCTGAAGAGAATCTGCCTTGAGTTGAATCAATTTGTTATTGACCGTTGTTTCAAGAACATCAGCTTGATGTTTTGTGATTGCATCGTTATTCGCTGTTCCTTCAGCGACATTGGTTAATTTTTTGTTTTGAATATCATAATCCCCTGAAGGCGTTAATTTAAAACCAACGCCCGGCAGTCCGTCTTTTCCGTCCCTTCCCGCTCTTCCCGCTGAGTCAGATCTTGTTTGATCCTGCAACATTCCATTAGAATAACTCATTTTTATATGGGCTCATCAAAATTTTGTGAAGTGAATTTCCTCGGTTTATCAATATAGAGGAATGAAAGAGGATTCTTAGTTGCAGTCAAATAATCTTCTTTGCTGACATTATTCTCTCGGCAGAGCGCGGCAATTTCCTTGTTGCTGGGGAATTCAAAGACGGCAAAATGCGAGCAATTCAAGCGGATATCTTTTGGCGTTCTGAAATAACTTTGCGAAAGATAAATAACAGAGCAATTCTTATGCCGGCCCTGGATAAAATAATCAATCAATGGCTTTTGATTCTTTTCGCAAACAAAATCATCGAAAACAACCAGTTTTTGATTATTATCTGACAATTCAGAAACTGGGATGATATCATTGGGACTCGCTTCCACAATTTCATACCCAGCTTCTTTGCTGATTTGGCGGAATTGTTTCAACAGATGCTGATATTTTGATTGGTCAAGATTTTTCGCATAGAGATAGATCTTATCATAATACAGCAGCGGGCGCAGAATCATATCCAGAAGAACATTTGTCTTCCCTGATCCTGAAGGGCCGCAGATCAACATTCTGAAAGCTCGATCAGGCATGAAAGGATACAGCTGCCTGAAATTGGTGATTGGATCATTGAAATCATAATTTGGAATCTTCATTTTATTATGTTGTACATCTTGTTATACATCTTGTTGAACACCCAAATTTATATATGATCTAATATAAAATGAGTTTATTGAAATGGCAACAAATTGCAAAAAGCAAATCTGCTTTGGGGAAGAAAATCAATTACGTTCATAATATCATCACCCAAAAAAAGTTAGGCGAAGAAACAAGTCAAATCGAATATGGTAAAATGTTTAAACCCATAACATCGAAATTAGATGATGTTATTACATCTAATTGGGCATCAGCCCGCCAAGGTAGTCTGCTACCACCTCTACGGAAAAAGAAAGTCGTTGGAGACAAACCAGGCATAGATTATTACCCAGAAGTCGACCCATTTGAAGAAATGGATGTTGCCGGTTTGTTTGATGATGAGATTGTTGCGCCGCAAGCAGCTAAACAATTACCTGCAAATCCACCAACCTATGCAGAAATAATGAAAGAGTTAGGAGAAAGTGACTCCAGCTCTGTTGACTCCCCACCTGAATATGAAGAAGATGAATCTCCTGATTATGCTCTGGCGCCGGATGATGAAGAAGAGTATGCTGAAGGATATCAAGAAGATAATAAAGAGGGAGCAAATAAATTACTATATAACCTGGATATCTTCACTTATGATACAGTGAATGCGGCTCTTAATGCTCCAAATTTATCAGCAACAGAGAAAAGCGTTTTAACCGATGCAAAACATAGACGAAGTCAATTAAACGGTTACAAAGCGGCTTGGACTAAAAAGTTCAAAAAGGGGGAAATAACTGAAAAACAGAAGCAAATACAACATCAAGGAATAGACCGTTCAAGGAAAGCATTAAATGATTACATAAAGTATTACACAAAGAAAGCAGGAACATTTCAAGGCTCGGGAATCAAGACCCGAAAAAGGGGTGGTGCCGGTGGGTTAGTCCATTATTTCTCCAATCCGAAAGATCTTCTGCAGAAACTTGAAGTCATTATTGGCTCTATCCTTGCTGGGAATACAAACATCGACATAAGAAATACTGGGATTGCAATTCTCGATTTTCTTCTGAAAGAGGCATTGATCAATAAAGCCCAACATGAAAAGGTGTATAGAAACTATTTCACAACATAAAATGGAGAGAGAAATTGTTTTATCATCTTACGCCGTTAAGAACGGCAGCAACAAACCGGAAAATTTCACAACAAAATTTAATCAGCCAATTATTCTTGAGCCAAATGAACAATATGTTGTTGGGCTTAATAGAATTATCAATATGAGTTTTACGTGGTATATATAACATCAATGCCCAGTATGGAAATCAACTGATTAGGTTCTCCTCTGACAGCGGGAGAACATTTCAGGATATCGCTTTCCCCGCTGGGGTTTGGACATATTCCGGGATTAATGATTTCATTCAAAAAGCAACAGTGGTGAAAGAATCTGGAAAAGATAATGTTTTTCCAATCAATCTGGCTTTCAACACCACAACCTTCAGAGTAACAATAACACTGGCTGAAAATTATCAATTGGATTTCACCCAAAGTAATTTCCATGATCTTGTGGGTTTTGATAAAAAGATTCTGAAGGATAAAGTTAATGTTGGCCCCAGAGTACCAAATTTAAGTCAAGATACTGACTTGTTAAACATTCATTGCGATTTGACAAATGATTCGCTTGTGGATGGGGCAGATACTGATATCATTTATTCCTTTTCCACATCTGTTCTGCAGGCATCATATAGTTTTACCCTTGAACCCATGAGAGTAACATTCAGCCCGGTGAATAAAAACACAATAAGCTCCATTCGAATCTATATCACGGATGGGAAAAGAAGAATTGTCAACCTAAATGGTGCAGACACAGCATTCTCGCTAATATTAAAAAAGACCATATAAAATGAAAGCATATGAATTTTCTCATTAGGGAAATTTGTTTATAAGCATAAAGGAACGGGTGTCATTTTTGATTCCATCTTTAAGCCGCTGAAAAAGATGGCGGCACCAGCTTTGAAGGGAGTGGCATCAGCTGTTTTCAAGAAATTCGCGAAGCCAGTCGCGAAAAAAGCATTGGACGCAGGAATTTCTCACGCTGGGGAAAGACTAGGTAAAGCAGCGGCTGAAAAATCTGGTGATTTAATCATGAAAAAACTTGGAAATATGAGGAAAGGGGTCGCAGGTGTTGCGCCCAAAAACCAACCTCAGGCCGCCTCAGCTGTAAGACCGCGTTCCATCCAGATGAAACGGCCAAGAAAACAGGAGAGTGCTGATGATATATTGAATAGACTAATATCTGGCCAAGGAATCAACCCCAGAGGAACCAGAAGAATAAAGCTTTAATGAAAAAAATAATATATCTAATAAAAATGGCTTTTAGATCGAGTGAATATTTACAAAGAAACGAATTAGTAAGATTCCAGTTGGATGATGTAATCAGAGCCCCAGCTAATGGAGAACATCAAAGAAAGAATGGTTATAAATTCACCATCAATGATAGATCGGCGTTTTATGACTGGCATAATGCTTATTTTGAAGTGCAATTTCAACTCCAGAAATTAGCAGATGGGGTTGGATATGCGGCTGCTGATAGGATAACAGTAATAAATGGTGCCCATTCCCTGATTAAGCATATGACGCTTAAATCTGCGGGTAAAATCGTTTGTGAACCTGATAATCTGCATAAAATTACTTTTGTTAAAAATTTGTTAGAATACTCCGATGACTTCAGCAGATCAGTAGCAAAGAACAGTTTTTGGTATTTAGATGTGAATGCATCAACAGCTGATACGAATTCAGGATTTGAAGAGAGGCGGCTACAAACTCAAGCAGTTCAAAACAATGGGGCTGGAGGCGCTAAAGATGTTAATACTATTATCCCATTAAATCGTTTTGCCTTTTTCGAAGAACTTGATGATAAGCTGCTGGTTCCTATGCAGCTGCAATTCGAAATTAATCTCCAGAGTGATGATGAATTAATTCATATGGCTAATGGCACCGATGCTGGAAGAGTTGTCATTTCCCGGTTTTTGCTTTGGGTGCCAAGATTAACGCCAAAAGATTCTCTTTATGACAAATTTGTTAGTTCATTCCTGAAAGAATCGCAATGGAAGTATTTAAGGGAGACATATCAACAATCAGCTCCTGCACGATCATCAGGATACTTTCAAATATCAGCTGGTATTGATAATGTTAAACATATTTTTGTTTGGCTGAAAAGAACCGCTCCGCCCAATGATGATGTTGCAGAAGATAGTCCGTATCTCTTTGACACTTTTAAGCTGAATGCAGCAAATAATAACTCATCCTTGTCAACCTGCCGATTAGAGTATGGAAATGGGGTGTTTTATCCCGAAACAGATTATGACACTGAATCGAAAGTAAGAATATTTAATGATGTCATGGCTTATGCAATGAGGAAAAATGATTATAATAGCGGAACTCAATTGAATATAGCTAATTATAAATCTCTTTATAGCCTCATTTATTTCGACTTGTCTTATCAAGCTGAAAAAGTAACAAGAGATCC
>JAJLRJ010000011.1:21923094-21953094 GCA_024195265.1 Dendrophyllia cribrosa | reverse complement strand
TAAACTTACAAGATAAATAGAGTTCTCAAAAATCTACGAAAATGTGTTTATAGACCTTCTGCAGCCTAAAAGTGCTAAATTCTTTCTCTATTTTGCAAACGACAGAGCCTCGGTAATGAAACTATTTTGATGCCGCCTCGATCAGCAGAACGCGTACGTTTTGCCTTTCTTTACGAAGATTGTTTACATTGGCTTCTTTTCTCCATTCAAAATTTCAACAAAACTTCAAGTCAACCGGCCAGACTAGTGTTTTTTTTTTATATAAAACAAGCACACTCAAGGCATAAAATCCAAGGAAAGGCTGGCATGTTGTTATTTCCAATTTGCACAAGTTTTTGTTTTGGCGGACAAACTCGCGTTGTTTGAAATTTTTGTTTATCAGCAAAAATCTTTTGCCAGTGACCATTTTTGCGAATAAAAAAAAGTAATGATATAACAAAAGCAGAAAAACAACTGTTCCAGTTAAATCAAACAAACGTCAAAAAAGAGAATTTAGATGAGCAAAGCGTTTTCAAAAAGACCGTTTTTTGGTGAAGATATAACTTAAAAACAAAAGAAAGAAAAGAAAAAGAAAAACTGGCCGCTCCAAAGCCGGGAAGCATCCGACTAAAGTATTCCCTCCCTCGATTGCTGGCAAGCATGGTTTTTAGTGTAATCTTTCGTAAACACATTCGTGCATTTCGGTACAATTGATTTCCATTGTTCTCTATCATAAGCAAGTGGTGTCAGTTTTCGAAGTCGCATCTTGTCAGTTCTCAACTGCTTTGCATTAGAACAAATTTTGATAGGCGAAAAACGTGCCATGATAAACTGAAAAGAAATCTTATCTTTTTAGATCAAATAAAGCCGTAGACTTCGGCAAAAAAAGTGTTTTATTATTTCACGATTTTTTTTTGAAATTAAAGTGTACCGACTAATTTTTTCCAAAGTTATCAGAGAATCCATGAAAACTACAGGAGCTTCACAAGAAAATAAACACGCGGCCGAATGAAATTACAAAACTCAAGCACTTTTCGACAAATATTTCTTACATTTTGACTCCAAATAACCGTTAAAAGACTAACCTGCCAATCTAGAGTTTTTCGGCAGCCGCCGGACCAGTCACCTCGATATAGCACTGATGTTTTCAAGTTGGTAATGGATCGGAAGAAAGTTCTTGTGCCCGAAGGAACATAATAAATTCGTAGATCCACTGTAGATCAATGGAAGTGAACCGATTTTGCGTTTTTACTCCTTTACTGTGCTGCTTGACCTTGAAATCCCCGAAAAATGTTTCTCAAAAGAGCAACTTACAGCTACAAATAAAATTAATTTATAATTCTACAATGTTTGTCTTTTTATTGTACCTGAAAGTAAAAGTTTTGAACGGTAAGCCGTCGAGTGGAAATCCCAGCATGCCCCCGAAAAAGACACGCACAATATTTAACTTACTAGGGAGGGCATAGAAAAAAATGTCGCGGACCCCGAAAGCCATTCCGTAAAAGTTGAAAACATCTAAATATAACTTGTAAAAACGCGTGCTGACCCCTACTTTTTATCTTATAAAATGGAAGTGGTAAGCATATTGAGCACACAATTAATTTTTTGTTGTGGGCAAAAGTTATTAAGACTGTATTTTTGGCGAACGTGGGAAACCTGTCAGGGTCGATAATGGCTCCGTTGTGATGATTTTTGTAACTTAAAACACGTAAACAGTAGTTGTTATGTTACCATTCGTTATGTATTTTAGAGATTTTTAGAATTATTGTTGCTTTTGTGTATGTAAAGGCGAATTCTAAGGAAATCCGCGAAGAAAGTTGTATTTTTCCGTTTTTCGAAAAAATGCTGATGTCAGCATTTTTTCCAGATTGAAGCCTTATTATCTCCGAAAAATGCGTGGTTACCCCCAATTTTCTCTTTGGATTCCAATAGCCCCTACTAAGATCTACTTTTCCCGCATAGTCAAAAACCTGGCAAAAAACTTCGCTATTAGGTGGCACCGTCCTTAATGATAGTCAAAGATAGTTGATGATAGTCAAAGATAGTTGATGATAGTCAAAGATAGTTGATGATAGTCAAAGATAGTTGATGATAGTCGAAGATAGCTGATGATAGTCAAAGATAGTTGATGATAGTCGAAGATAGCTGATGATAGTCAAAGATAGTTGATGATAGTCAAAGATAGTTGATGATAGTCAAAGATAGTTGATGATAGTCAAAGATAGTTGATGATAGTCAAAGATAGTTGATGATAGTCAAAGATAGTTGATCATAGTCAAAGATAGTTGATGATAGTCAAAGATAGCTGATGATAGTCAAAGATAGTTGATGATAGTCAAAGATAGTTGATGATAGTCGAAGATAGTTGATGATAGTCAAAGATAGTTGATGATAGTCAAAGATAGTTGATGATAGTCGAAGATAGTTGATGATAGTCAAAGATAGTTGATGATAGTCAAGGATAGCTGATGATAGTCAAAGATAGTTGATGATAGTCAAGGATAGCTGATGATAGTCAAAGATAGCTGATGATAGTCAAAGATAGTTGATGATAGTCAAAGATAGTTGATGATAGTCAAAGATAGTTGATGATAGTCAAAGATAGTTGATGATAGTCAAAGATAGTTGATGATAGTCAAAGATAGTTGATGATAGTCAAGGATAGCTGATGATAGTCAAAGATAGTTGATGATAGTCAAAGATAGCTGATGATAGTCAAAGATAGTTGATGATAGTCAAAGATAGTTGATGATAGTCAAAGATAGTTGATGATAGTCAAAGATAGTTGATGATAGTCAAAGATAGTTGATGATAGTCAAGGATAGCTGATGATAGTCAAAGATAGTTGATGATAGTCAAAGATAGCTGATGATAGTCAAAGATAGTTGATGATAGTCAAAGATAGTTGATGATAGTCAAAGATAGTTTAATGATAGTCAAAGATAGCTGATGATAGTCAAAGATAGTTGATGATAGTCAAAGATAGCTGATGATAGTCAAAGATGATGATAGTCAAAGATAGTTGATGATAGTCAAAGATAGTTGATGATAGTCAAAGATAGTTGATGATAGTCAAAGATAGCTGATGATAGTCAAACATAGTTGATGATAGTCAAAGATAGCTGATGATAGTCAAAGATAGCTGATGATAGTCAAAGATAGTTGATGATAGTCAAAGATAGTTGATGATAGTCAAAGATAGCTGATGATAGTCAAACATAGTTGATGATAGTCAAAGATAGCTGATGATAGTCAAAGATAGCTGATGATAGTCAAAGATAGTTGATGATAGTCAAAGATAGTTGATGATAGTCAAAGATAGTTGATGATAGTCAAAGATAGTTTATGATAGTCAAAGATAGTTGATGATAGTCAAAGATAGCTGATGATAGTCAAAGATAGTTTAATGATAGTCAAAGATAGCTGATGATAGTCAAAGATAGCTGATGATAGTCAAAGATAGTTGATGATAGTCAAAGATAGTTGATGATAGTCAAAGATAGTTGATGATAGTCAAAGATAGTTGATGATAGTCAAAGATAGCTGATGATAGTCAAACATAGTTGATGATAGTCAAAGATAGCTGATGATAGTCAAAGATAGTTGATGATAGTCAAAGATAGTTGATGATAGTCAAAGATAGTTGATGATAGTCAAAGATTGTTGATGATAGTCAAAGATAGTTGATGATAGTCAAAGATAGTTGATGATATTCAAAGATAGTTTAATGATAGTCAAAGATAGTTGATGATAGTCAAAGATAGCTGATGATAGTCAAAGATAGCTGATGATAGTCAAAGATAGTTGATGATAGTCAAAGATAGTTGATGATAGTCAAAGATAGTTGATGATAGTCAAAGATAGTTGATGATAGTCAAAGATAGTTGATGATAGTCAAAGATAGCTGATGATAGTCAAAGATAGCTGATGATAGTCAAAGATAGTTGATGATAGTCAAAGATAGCTGATGATAGTCAAAGATAGTTGATGATAGTCAAAGATAGTTGATGATAGTCAAAGATAGTTGATGATAGTCAAAGATAGTTGATGATAGTCAAAGATAGTTGATGATAGTCAAAGATAGTTGATGATAGTCAAAGATAGCTGATGATAGTCAAAGATAGTTGATGATAGTCAAAGATAACTGATGATAGTCAAAGATAGTTGATGATAGTCAAAGATAGTTGATGATAGTCAAAGATAGTTTAATGATAGTCAAAGATAGTTGATGATAGTCAAAGATAGTTGATGATAGTCAAAGATAGTTTAATGATAGTCAAAGATAGTTGATGATAGTCAAAGATAGTTGATGATAGTCAAAGATAGTTTAATGATAGTCAAAGATAGTTGATGATAGTCAAAGATAGCTGATGATAGTCAAAGATAGCTGATGATAGTCAAAGATAGTTGATGATAGTCAAAGATAGTTTAATGATAGTCAAAGATAGTTGATGATAGTCAAAGATAGTTGATGATAGTCAAAGATAGTTTAATGATAGTCAAAGATAGTTTAATAATAGTCAAAGATAGCTGATGATAGTCAAAGATAGCTGATGATAGTCAAAGATAGCTGATGATAGTCAAAGATAGTTGATGATAGTCAAAGATAGTTGATGATAGTCAAAGATAGTTGATGATAGTCAAAGATAGCTGATGATAGTCAAGGATAGCTGATGATAGTCAAGGATAGCTGATGATAGTCAAAGATAGTTGATGATAGTCAAAGATAGTTGATGATAGTCAAAGATAGTTGATGATAGTCAAAGATAGCTGATGATAGTCAAAGATAGCTGATGATAGTCAAAGATAGCTGATGATAGTCAAAGATAGCTGATGATAGTCAAAGATAGCTGATGATAGTCAAAGATAGTTGATGATAGTCAAAGATAGTTGATGATAGTCAAAGATAGTTGATGATAGTCAAAGATAGTTGATGATAGTCAAAGATAGTTTAATGATAGTCAAAGATAGTTGATGATAGTCAAAGATAGTTGATGATAGTCAAAGATAGTTGATGATATTCAAAGATAGTTTAATGATAGTCAAAGATAGCTGATGATAGTCAAAGATAGTTGATGATAGTCAAAGATAGTTGATGATAGTCAAAGATAGTTGATGATAGTCAAAGATAGCTGATGATAGTCAAAGATAGTTGATGATAGTCAAAGATAGTTGATGATAGTCAAAGATAGTTGATGATGGTCAAAGATAGTTGATGATAGTCAAAGATAGTTTAATGATAGTCAAAGATAGTTGATGATAGCCAAAGATAGTTGATGATAGTCAAAGATAGTTGATGATAGTCAAAGATAGTTGATGATAGTCAAAGATAGTTGATGATAGTCAAAGATAGTTGATGATAGTCAAAGATAGTTGATGATAGTCAAAGATAGTTTAATGATAGTCAAAGATAGTTGATGATAGTCAAAGATAGTTTAATGATAGTCAAAGATAGTTGATGATAGCCAAAGATAGTTGATGATAGTCAAAGATAGTTGATGATAGTCAAAGATAGTTGATGATAGTCAAAGATAGTTGATGATAGTCAAAGATAGTTGATGATAGTCAAAGATAGTTGATGATAGTCAAAGATAGTTTAATGATAGTCAAAGATAGTTGATGATAGTCAAAGATAGTTTAATGATAGTCAAAGATAGTTGATGATAGTCAAAGATAGTTGATGATAGTCAAAGATAGCTGATGATAGTCAAAGATAGTTGATGATAGTCAAAGATAGTTGATGATAGTCAAAGATAGCTGATGATAGTCAAAGATAGCTGATGATAGTCAAAGATAGTTGATGATAGTCAAGGATAGTTGATGATAGTCAAAGATAGTTGATGATAGTCAAAGATAGTTGATGATAGTCAAAGATAGCTGATGATAGTCAAAGATAGCTGATGATAGTCAAAGATAGTTGATGATATTCAAAGACAGTTTAATGATAGTCAAAGATAGTTTAATGATAGTCAAAGATAGTTGATGATAGTCAAAGATAGTTGATGATATTCAAAGATAGTTGATGATATTCAAAGATAGTTTAATAATAGTCAAAGATAGTTTAATGATAGTCAAAGATAGTTGATGATAGTGAAAGATAGTTGATGATATTCAAAGATAGTTGATGATAGTCAAAGATAGTTGATGATAGTCAAAGATAGCTGATAATAGTCAAAGATAGTTGATGATAGTCAAAGATAGTTGATGATAGTCAAAGATAGTTGATGAAAGTCAAAGATAGCTGATCATAGTCAAAGATAGTTGATGATAGTCAAAGATAGTTGATGATAGTCAAAGATAGTTGATGATAGTCAAAGATAGTTTAATGATAGTCAAAGATAGTTGATGATAGTCAAAGATAGTTGATGATATATTCAAAGATAGTTGATGATAGTCAAAGATAGTTGATGATAGTCAAAGATAGCTGATGATAGTCAAAGATAGTTGATGATAGTCAAAGATAGTTGATGATAGTCAAAGATAGTTGATGATAGTCAAAGATAGTTTAATGATAGTCAAAGATAGTTGATGATAGCCAAAGATAGTTGATGATAGTCAAAGATAGTTGATGATAGTCAAAGATAGTTGATGATAGTCAAAGATAGTTGATGATAGTCAAAGATAGTTGATGATAGTCAAAGATAGTTGATGATAGTCAAAGATAATTTAATGATAGTCAAAGATAGTTGATGCTAGTCAAAGATAGTTTAATGATAGTCAAAGATAGTTGATGATAGTCAAAGATAGTTGATGATAGTCAAAGATAGTTGATGATAGTCAAAGATAGCTGATGATAGTCAAAGATAGTTGATGATAGTCAAAGATAGTTGATGATAGTCAAAGATAGCTGATGATAGTCAAAGATAGCTGATGATAGTCAAAGATAGTTGATGATAGTCAAGGATAGTTGATGATAGTCAAAGATAGTTGATGATAGTCAAAGATAGTTGATGATAGTCAAAGATAGCTGATGATAGTCAAAGATAGTTGATGATATTCAAAGATAGTTTAATGATAGTCAAAGATAGTTTAATGATAGTCAAAGATAGTTGATGATAGTCAAAGATAGTTGATGATATTCAAAGATAGTTTAATGATAGTCAAAGACAGTTTAATGATAGTCAAAGATAGTTGATGATAGTGAAAGATAGTTGATGATATTCAAAGATAGTTGATGATAGTCAAAGATACTTGATGATAGTCAAAGAGAGTTGATGATAGTCAAAGATAGTTTAATGATAGTCAAAGATAGTTGATGATAGTCAAAGATAGTTTAATGATAGTCAAAGATAGTTGATGATAGTCAAAGATAGTTGATGATAGTCAAAGATAGCTGATGATAGTCAAAGATAGTTGATGATAGTCAAAGATAGTTGATGATAGTCAAAGATAGCTGATGATAGTCAAAGATAGCTGATGATAGTCAAAGATAGCTGATGATAGTCAAAGATAGTTGATGATAGTCAAAGATAGTTGATGATAGTCAAAGATAGCTGATGATAGTCAAAGATAGTTGATGATAGTCAAAGATAGTTGATGATAGTCAAAGATAGCTGATGATAGTCAAAGATAGCTGATGATAGTCAAAGATAGTTGATGATAGTCAAAGATAGCTGATGATAGTCAAAGATAGTTGATGATAGTCAAAGATAGTTGATGACAGTCAAAGATAGCTGATGATAGTCAAAGATAGCTGATGATAGTCAAAGATAGTTGATGATAGTCAAAGATAGCTGATGATAGTCAAAGATAGTTGATGATAGTCAAAGATAGTTGATGATAGTCAAAGATAGTTGATGATAGTCAAAGATAGTTGATGATAGTCAAAGATAGCTGATGATAGTCAAAGATAGCTGATGATAGTCAAAGATAGTTGATGATAGTCAAGGATAGTTGATGATAGTCAAAGATAGTTGATGATAGTCAAAGATAGTTGATGATAGTCAAAGATAGCTGATGATAGTCAAAGATAGTTGATGATATTCAAAGATAGTTTAATGATAGTCAAAGATAGTTTAATGATAGTCAAAGATAGTTGATGATAGTCAAAGATAGTTGATGATATTCAAAGATAGTTTAATGATAGTCAAAGATAGTTTAATGATAGTCAAAGATAGTTGATGATAGTGAAAGATAGTTGATGATATTCAAAGATAGTTGATGATAGTCAAAGATAGTTGATGATAGTCAAAGATAGCTGATGATAGTCAAAGATAGTTGATGATAGTCAAAGATAGCTGATGATAGTCAAAGATAGCTGATGATAGTCAAAGATAGCTGATGATAGTCAAAGATAGTCAAAGATAGTTGATGATAGTCAAAGATAGTTGATGATAGTCAAAGATAGCTGATGATAGTCAAAGATAGCTGATGATAGTCAAAGATAGTTGATGATAGTCAAAGATAGTTGATGATAGTCAAAGATAGTTGATGATAGTCAAAGATAGTTGATGATAGTCAAAGATAGTTGATGATAGTCAAAGATAGTTGATGATAGTCAAAGATAGTTGATGATAGTCAAAGATAGTTGATGATAGTCAAAGATAGTTTAATGATAGTCAAAGATAGTTGATGATAGTCAAAGATAGTTTAATGATAGTCAAAGATAGTTGATGATAGTCAAAGATAGTTGATGATAGTCAAAGATAGCTGATGATAGTCAAAGATAGTTGATGATAGTCAAAGATAGTTGATGATAGTCAAAGATAGCTGATGATAGTCAAAGATAGCTGATGATAGTCAAAGATAGCTGATGATAGTCAAAGATAGTTGATGATAGTCAAAGATAGTTGATGATAGTCAAAGATAGCTGATGATAGTCAAAGATAGTTGATGATAGTCAAAGATAGTTGATGATAGTCAAAGATAGCTGATGATAGTCAAAGATAGCTGATGATAGTCAAAGATAGTTGATGATAGTCAAAGATAGCTGATGATAGTCAAAGATAGTTGATGATAGTCAAAGATAGTTGATGATAGTCAAAGATAGCTGATGATAGTCAAAGATAGCTGATGATAGTCAAAGATAGTTGATGATAGTCAAAGATAGCTGATGATAGTCAAAGATAGTTGATGATAGTCAAAGATAGTTGATGATAGTCAAAGATAGTTGATGATAGTCAAAGATAGTTGATGATATTCAAAGATAGTTTAATGATAGTCAAAGATAGTTGATGATAGTCAAAGATAGTTGATGATAGTCAAAGATAGTTGATGATAGTCAAGGATAGTTTAATGATAGTCAAAGATAGTTGATGATAGTCAAAGATAGTTGATGATAGTCAAAGATAGTTTAATGATAGTCAAAGATAGTTGATGATAGTCAAAGATAGCTGATGATAGTCAAAGATAGTTGATGATAGTCAAAGATAGTTGATGATAGTCAAAGATAGTTTAATGATAGTCAAAGATAGTTGATGATAGTCAAAGATAGTTGATGATAGTCAAAGATAGTTTAATGATAGTCAAAGATAGTTTAATGATAGTCAAAGATAGCTGATGATAGTCAAAGATAGCTGATGATAGTCAAAGATAGCTGATGATAGTCAAAGATAGTTGATGATAGTCAAAGATAGCTGATGATAGTCAAAGATAGTTGATGATATTCAAAGATAGTTTAATGATAGTCAAAGATAGTTTAATGATAGTCAAAGATAGTTGATGATAGTCAAAGATAGTTGATGATATTCAAAGATAGTTTAATGATAGTCAAAGATAGTTTAATGATAGTCAAAGATAGTTGATGATAGTGAAAGATAGTTGATGATATTCAAAGATAGTTGATGATAGTCAAAGATAGTTGATGATAGTCAAAGATAGCTGATGATAGTCAAAGATAGTTGATGATAGTCAAAGATAGCTGATGATAGTCAAAGATAGCTGATGATAGTCAAAGATAGCTGATGATAGTCAAAGATAGTCAAAGATAGTTGATGATAGTCAAAGATAGTTGATGATAGTCAAAGATAGCTGATGATAGTCAAAGATAGCTGATGATAGTCAAAGATAGTTGATGATAGTCAAAGATAGTTGATGATAGTCAAAGATAGTTGATGATAGTCAAAGATAGTTGATGCTAGTCAAAGATAGTTGATGATAGTCAAAGATAGTTGATGATAGTCAAAGATAGTTGATGATAGTCAAAGATAGTTTAATGATAGTCAAAGATAGTTGATGATAGTCAAAGATAGTTTAATGATAGTCAAAGATAGTTGATGATAGTCAAAGATAGTTGATGATAGTCAAAGATAGTTGATGATAGTCAAAGATAGTTGATGATAGTCAAAGATAGTTGATGATAGTCAAAGATAGCTGATGATAGTCAAAGATAGCTGATGATAGTCAAAGATAGCTGATGATAGTCAAAGATAGTTGATGATAGTCAAAGATAGTTGATGATAGTCAAAGATAGCTGATGATAGTCAAAGATAGTTGATGATAGTCAAAGATAGTTGATGATAGTCAAAGATAGCTGATGATAGTCAAAGATAGCTGATGATAGTCAAGATAGTTGATGATAGTCAAAGATAGTTGATGATAGTCAAAGATAGCTTGATGATAGTCAAAGATAGTTGATGATAGTCAAAGATAGTTGATGATAGTCAAAGATAGCTGATGATAGTCAAAGATAGCTGATGATAGTCAAAGATAGTTGATGATAGTCAAAGATAGCTGATGATAGTCAAAGATAGTTGATGATAGTCAAAGATAGTTGATGATAGTCAAAGATAGTTGATGATAGTCAAAGATAGTTGATGATAGTCAAAGATAGTTGATGATAGTCAAAGATAGTTGATGATAGTCAAAGATAGTTGATGATAGTCAAAGATAGTTGATGATAGTCAAAGATAGTTTATGATAGTCAAGATAGTTTAATGATAGTCAAAGATAGCTGATGATAGTCAAAGATAGTTGATGATAGTCAAAGATAGTTGATGATAGTCAAAGATAGTTGATGATAGTCAAAGATAGCTGATGATAGTCAAAGATAGTTGATGATAGTCAAAGATAGTTGATGATAGTCAAAGATAGTTGATGATAGTCAAAGATAGCTGATGATAGTCAAAGATAGTTGATGATAGTCAAAGATAGCTGATGATAGTCAAAGATAGTTGATGATAGTCAAAGATAGTTGAATGATAGTCAAAGATAGTTGATGATAGTCAAAGATAGCTGATGATAGTCAAAGATAGTTGATGATAGTCAAAGATAGTTGATGATAGTCAAAGATAGTTGATGATAGTCAAAGATAGTTGATGATAGTCAAAGATAGTTGATGATAGTCAAAGATAGTTGATGATAGTCAAAGATAGTTGATGATAGTCAAAGATAGTTGATGATAGTCAAAGATAGTTGATGATAGTCAAAGATAGTTGATGATAGTCAAAGATAGTTGATGATAGTCAAAGATAGTTGATGATAGTCAAAGATAGTTGATGATAGTCAAAGATAGTTGATGATAGTCAAAGATAGTTGATGATAGTCAAAGATAGTTGATGATAGTCAAAGATAGTTGATGATAGTCAAAGATAGTTGATGATAGTCAAAGATAGTTGATGATAGTCAAAGATAGTTTATGATAGTCAAAGATAGTTGAATGATAGTCAAAGATAGTTTATGATAGTCAAAGATAGTTGATGATAGTCAAAGATAGTTGATGATAGTCAAAGATAGCTGATGATAGTCAAAGATAGTTGTTGATAGTCAAAGATAGTTGATGATAGTCAAAGATTAGCTGATGATAGTCAAAGATAGTGATGAATAGTCAAAGATAGTTGATGATAGTCAAAGATAGTTGATGATAGTCAAAGATAGTTGATGATAGTCAAAGATAGTTGATGATAGTCAAAGATAGTTGATGATAGTCAAAGATAGTTGATGATAGTCAAAGATAGCTGATGATAGTCAAAGATAGCTGATGATAGTCAAAGATAGTTTAATGATAGTCAAAGATAGTTTAATGATAGTCAAAGATAGCTGATGATAGTCAAAGATAGCTGATGATAGTCAAAGATAGTTGATGATAGTCAAAGATAGTTTAATGATAGTCAAAGATAGTTTAATGATAGTCAAAGATAGCTGATGATAGTCAAAGATAGTTGATGATAGTCAAAGATAGTTGATGATAGTCAAAGATAGTTGATGATAGTCAAAGATAGTTGATGATAGTCAAAGATAGTTGATGATAGTCAAAGATAGCTGATGATAGTCAAAGATAGTTGATGATAGTCAAAGATAGTTTAATGATAGTCAAAGATAGTTGATGATAGTCAAAGATAGTTTAATGATAGTCAAAGATAGTTGATGATAGTCAAAGATAGTTGATGATAGTCAAAGATAGTTGATGATAGTCAAAGATAGTTGATAATAGTCAAAGATAGCTGATGATAGTCAAAGATAGTTGATGATAGTCAAAGATAGTTGATGATAGTCAAAGATAGTTGATGATAGTCAAAGATAGCTTATGATAGTCAACAGATAGTTGATGATAGTCAAAGATAGTTGAAGATAAGTCAAAGATAGTTGATGATAGTCAAAGCATAGTTGATGAATAGTCAAAGAAGTTATGATAGTCAAAGATAGTTATGAAGATAGTCAAAGATAGATGATGATAGTCAAAGATATGTTGATGATATTCAAAGATAGTTGATGATAGTCAAAGATAGTTGATGATAGTCAAAGATAGTTGACTGATAGTCAAAGATAGTTGATGATAGTCAAAGATAGTTGATGATAGTCAAAGATAGTTGATGATAGTCAAAGATAGTTGATGATAGTCAAAGATAGCTTGATGATAGCCAAAGATAGTTGATGATAGTCAAAGATAGTTGATGATAGTCAAAGATAGTTGATGATAGCTCAAAGATAGTTTAATGATAGTCAAAGATAGTTGAATGATAGTCAAAGATAGTTGATGATAGTCAAAGATAGTTGATGATAGTCAAAGATAGTTGAAGATAGTCAACAGATAGTGATGATAGTCAAAGATAAGCTGATGATACGTCAAAGATAGTTGATGCTAGTCAAAGATAGTTTAATGATAGTCAAAGATAGTTGATGATAGTCAAAGATAGTTGATGATAGTCAAAGATAGCTGATGATAGTCAAAGATAGTTCATGATAGTCAAAGATAGTTGATGATAGTCAAAGATAGCTGATGATAGTCAAAGATAGCTGATGATAGTCAAAGATAGTTGATGATAGTCAAGGATAGTTGATGATAGTCAAAGATAGTTGATGATAGTCAAAGATAGTTGATGATAGTCAAAGATAGCTGATGATATTCAAGGATAGCTGATGATAGTCAAGGATAGCTGATGATAGTCAAAGATAGTTGATGATAGTCAAAGATAGTTAATGATAGTCAAAGATAGTTGATGATAGTCAAAGATAGCTGATGATAGTCAAAGATAGCTGATGATAGTCAAAGATAGCTTGATGATAGTCAAAGATAGTTGATGATAGTCAAAGATAGTTGATGATAGTCAAAGATAGTTGATGATAGTCAAAGATAGTTGATGATAGTCAAAGATAGTTTAATGATAGTCAAAGATAGTTGATGATAGTCAAAGATAGTTGATGATAGTCAAAGATAGTTGATGATATTCAAAGATAGTTTAATGATAGTCAAAGATAGTTGATGATAGTCAAAGATAGTTGATGATAGTCAAAGATAGTTGATGATAGTCAAAGATAGTTTATGATAGTCAAAGATAGTTGATGATAGTCAAAGATAGTTGATGATAGTCAAAGATAGCTGATGATAGTCAAAGATAGTTGATGATAGTCAAAGATAGTTGATGATAGTCAAAGATAGTTGATGATAGTCAAAGATAGTTTAATGATAGTCAAAGATAGTTGATGATAGTCAAAGATAGTTTAATGATAGTCAAAGATAGTTGATGATAGTCAAAGATAGTTGATGATAGTCAAAGATAGTTGATGATAGTCAAAGATAGCTGATGATAGTCAAAGATAGTTGATGATAGTCAAAGATAGTTGATGATAGTCAAAGATAGTTTAATGATAGTCAAAGATAGTTGATGATAGTGAAAGATAGTTGATGATATTCAAAGATAGTTGATGATATTCAAAGATAGCTGATGATAGTCAAAGATAGCTGATGATAGTCAAAGATAGCTGATGATAGTCAAAGATAGTTGATGATAGTCAAGGATAGTTGATGATAGTCAAAGATAGTTGATGATAGTCAAAGATAGTTGATGATAGTCAAAGATAGCTGATGATAGTCAAACATAGTTGATGATATTCAAAGATAGTTTAATGATAGTCAAAGATAGTTTAATGATAGTCAAAGATAGTTGATGATAGTCAAAGATAGTTGATGATATTCAAAGATAGTTTAATAATAGTCAAAGATAGTTTAATGATAGTCAAAGATAGTTGATGATAGTGAAAGATAGTTGATGATATTCAAAGATAGTTGATGATAGTCAAAGATAGTTGATGATAGTCAAAGATAGCTGATGATAGTCAAAGATAGTTGATGATAGTCAAAGATAGTTGATGATAGTCAAAGATAGTTGATGATAGTCAAAGATAGCTGATGATAGTCAAAGATAGTTGATGATAGTCAAAGATAGTTGATGATAGTCAAAGATAGTTGATGATAGTCAAAGATAGTTTAATGATAGTCAAAGATAGTTGATGATAGTCAAAGATAGTTGATGATATTCAAAGATAGTTGATGATAGTCAAAGATAGTTGATGATAGTCAAAGATAGCTGATGATAGTCAAAGATAGTTGATGATAGTCAAAGATAGTTGATGATAGTCAAAGATTAGTTGAATGATAGTCAAAGATAGTTGATGATAGTCAAAGATAGTTGATGATAGTCAAAGATAGTTGATGATAGTCAAAGATAGTTGATGATAGTCAAAGATAGTTGATGATAGTCAAAGATAGTTGATGATAGTCAAAGATAGTTGATGATAGTCAAAGATAGTTGATGATAGTCAAAGATAGTTGATGATAGTCAAAGATAGTTGATGATAGTCAAAGATAGTTTAATGATAGTCAAAGATAGTTGATGATAGTCAAAGATAGTTTAATGATAGTCAAAGATAGTTGATGATAGCCAAAGATAGTTGATGATAGTCAAAGATAGTTGATGATAGTCAAAGATAGTTGATGATAGTCAAAGATAGTTGATGATAGTCAAAGATAGTTGATGATAGTCAAAGATAGTTGATGATAGTCAAAGATAGTTTAATGATAGTCAAAGATAGTTGATGATAGTCAAAGATAGTTTAATGATAGTCAAAGATAGTTGATGATAGTCAAAGATAGTTGATGATAGTCAAAGATAGCTGATGATAGTCAAAGATAGTTGATGATAGTCAAAGATAGTTGATGATAGTCAAAGATAGCTGATGATAGTCAAAGATAGCTGATGATAGTCAAAGATAGTTGATGATAGTCAAGGATAGTTGATGATAGTCAAAGATAGTTGATGATAGTCAAAGATAGTTGATGATATTCAAAGATAGTTTAATGATAGTCAAAGATAGTTGATGATAGTCAAAGATAGTTGATGATATTCAAAGATAGTTTAATAATAGTCAAAGATAGTTGATGATAGTCAAAGATAGTTGATGATAGTCAAAGATAGTTGATGATAGTCAAAGATAGTTTAATGATAGTCAAAGATAGTTGATGATAGTGAAAGATAGTTGATGATATTCAAAGATAGTTGATGATAGTTCAAAGATAGTTGATGATAGTCAAAGATAGCTGATGATAGTCAAAGATAGTTGATGATAGTCAAAGATAGTTGATGATAGTCAAAGATAGTTGATGATAGTCCAAAGATAGCTTGATGATAGTCAAAGATAGTTGATGATAGTCAAAGATAGTTGATGATAGTCAAAGATAGTTGATGAATAGTCAAAGATAGTTGATGATAGTCAAAGATAGCTGATGATAGTCAAAGATAGTTGATGATAGTCAAAGATAGTTTATGATAGTCAAAGATAGTTGATGATAGTCAAAGATAGTTGATGATAGTGAAAGATAGTTGATGATATTCAAAGATAGTTGATGATAGTCAAAGATAGTTGATGATAGTCAAAGATAGCTGATGATAGTCAAAGATAGTTGATGATAGTCAAAGATAGTTGATGATAGTCAAAGATAGTTGATGATAGTCAAAGATAGCTGATGATAGTCAAAGATAGTTGATGATAGTCAAAGATAGTTGATGATATTCAAAGATAGTTGATGATAGTCAAAGATAGTTGACGATAGTCAAAGATAGCTGATGATAGTCAAAGATAGTTGATGATAGTCAAAGATAGTTGATGATAGTCAAAGATAGTTGATGATAGTCAAAGATAGTTAATGATAGTCAAAGATAGTTGATGATAGTCCAAAGATAGTTGATGATAGTCAAAGATAGTTGATGATAGTCAAAGATAGTTGATGATAGTCAAAGATAGTTGATGATAGTCAAAGATAGTTGATGATAGTCAAAGATAGTTGATGATAGTCAAAGATAGTTGATGATAGTCAAAGATAGTTGATGATAGTCAAAGATAGTTGATGATAGTCAAAGATAATTTGATGATAGTCAAAGATAGTTGATGATAGTCAAAGATAGCTTATGATAGTCAAAGATAGTTGATGATAGTCAAAGATAGTTGATGATAGTCAAAGATAGTTGATGATAGTCAAAGATAGTTCAATGATAGTCAAAGATAGTTGATGATAGTCAAAGATAGTTGATGATAGTCAAAGATAGTTGATGATAGTCAAAGATAGTTGATGATAGTCCAAAGATAGTTGATGATAGTCAAAGATAGTTGATGATAGTCAAAGATAGTTGATGATAGTCAAAGATAGCTGATGATAGTCAAAGATAGCTGATGATAGTCAAAGATAGTTGATGATAGTCAAAGATAGTTGATGATAGTCAAAGATAGTTTAATGATAGTCAAAGATAGTTGATGATAGTCAAAGATAGTTGATGATAGTCAAAGATAGTTGATGATAGTCAAAGATAGTTGATGATAGTCAAAGATAGTTGATGATAGTCAAAGATAGTTGATGATAGTCAAAGATAGTTGATGATAGTCAAAGATAGTTGATGATAGTCAAAGATAGTTTAATGATAGTCAAAGATAGTTGATGATAGTCAAAGATAGTTGATGATAGTCAAAGATAGTTGATGATATTCAAAGATAGTTTAATGATAGTCAAAGATAGTTGATGATAGTCAAAGATAGTTGATGATAGTCAAAGATAGTTGATGATAGTCAAAGATAGTTTATGATAGTCAAAGATAGTTGATGATAGTCAAAGATAGTTGATGATAGTCAAAGATAGCTGATGATAGTCAAAGATAGTTGATGATAGTCAAAGATAGTTGATGATAGTCAAAGATAGTTGATGATAGTCAAAGATAGTTTAATGATAGTCAAAGATAGTTTAATGATAGTCAAAGATAGTTGATGATAGTCAAAGATAGTTTAATGATAGTCAAAGATAGTTGATGATAGTCAAAGATAGTTGATGATAGTCAAAGATAGTTGATGATAGTCAAAGATAGCTGATGATAGTCAAAGATAGTTGATGATAGTCAAAGATAGTTGATGATAGTCAAAGATAGTTTAATGATAGTCAAAGATAGTTGATGAGTGAAAGATAGTTGATGATATTCAAAGATAGTTGATGATATTCAAAGATAGCTGATGATAGTCAAAGATAGCTGATGATAGTCAAAGATAGCTGATGATAGTCAAAGATAGTTGATGATAGTCAAGGATAGTTGATGATAGTCAAAGATAGTTGATGATAGTCAAAGATAGTTGATGATAGTCAAAGATAGCTGATGATAGTCAAACATAGTTGATGATATTCAAAGATAGTTTAATGATAGTCAAAGATAGTTTAATGATAGTCAAAGATAGTTGATGATAGTCAAAGATAGTTGATGATATTCAAAGATAGTTTAATAATAGTCAAAGATAGTTTAATGATAGTCAAAGATAGTTGATGATAGTGAAAGATAGTTGATGATATTCAAAGATAGTTGATGATAGTCAAAGATAGTTGATGATGATAGTCAAAGATAGCTGATGATAGTCAAAGATAGTTGATGATAGTCAAAGATAGTTGATGATAGTCAAAGATAGTTGATGATAGTCAAAGATAGCTGATGATAGTCAAAGATAGTTGATGATAGTCAAAGATAGTTGATGATAGTCAAAGATAGTTGATGATAGTCAAAGATAGTTTAATGATAGTCAAAGATAGTTGATGATAGTCAAAGATAGTTGATGATATTCAAAGATAGTTGATGATAGTCAAAGATAGTTGATGATAGTCAAAGATAGCTGATGATAGTCAAAGATAGTTGATGATAGTCAAAGATAGTTGATGATAGTCAAAGATAGTTGATGATAGTCAAAGATAGTTTAATGATAGTCAAAGATAGTTGATGATAGCCAAAGATAGTTGATGATAGTCAAAGATAGTTGATGATAGTCAAAGATAGTTGATGATAGTCAAAGATAGTTGATGATAGTCAAAGATAGTTGATGATAGTCAAAGATAGTTGATGATAGTCAAAGATAGTTGATGATAGTCAAAGATTTTGATGATAGTCAAAGATAGTTGATGATAGTCAAAGATAATTTAATGATAGTCAAAGATAGTTGATGCTAGTCAAAGATAGTTTAATGATAGTCAAAGATAGTTGATGATAGTCAAAGATAGTTGATGATAGTCAAAGATAGCTGATGATAGTCAAAGATAGTTCATGATAGTCAAAGATAGTTGATGATAGTCAAAGATAGCTGATGATAGTCAAAGATAGTTGATGATAGTCAAAGATAGTTGATGATAGTCAAAGATAGTTGATGATAGTCAAAGATAGTTTAATGATAGTCAAAGATAGTTGATGATAGCCAAAGATAGTTGATGATAGTCAAAGATAGTTGATGATAGTCAAAGATAGTTGATGATAGTCAAAGATAGTTGATGATAGTCAAAGATAGTTGATGATAGTCAAAGATAGTTGATGATAGTCAAAGATAGTTGATGATAGTCAAAGAGTGATAAAGAGTTGATGATAGTCAAAGATAGTTGATGATAGTCAAAGATAGTTGATGATAGTCAAAGATAATTTATGATAGTCAAAGATAGTTGATGCTAGTCAAAGATAGTTTAATGATAGTCAAAGATAGTTGATGATAGTCAAAGATAGTTGATGATAGTCAAAGATAGCTGATGATAGTCAAAGATAGTTCATGATAGTCAAAGATAGTTGATGATAGTCAAAGATAGCTGATGATAGTCAAAGATAGCTGATGATAGTCAAAGATAGTTGATGATAGTCAAGGATAGTTGATGATAGTCAAAGATAGTTGATGATAGTCAAAGATAGTTGATGATAGTCAAAGATAGCTGATGATAGTCAAGGATAGTTGATGATAGTCAAAGATAGCTGATGATAGTCAAAGATAGTTGATGATAGTCAAAGATAGTTAATGATAGTCAAAGATAGTTGATGATAGTCAAAGATAGCTGATGATAGTCAAAGATAGCTGATGATAGTCAAAGATAGCTGATGATAGTCAAAGATAGTTTAATGATAGTCAAAGATAGTTGATGATAGTCAAAGATAGTTGATGATAGTCAAAGATAGTTGATGATATTCAAAGATAGTTTAATGATAGTCAAAGATAGTTGATGATAGTCAAAGATAGTTGATGATAGTCAAAGATAGTTGATGATAGTCAAAGATAGTTTATGATAGTCAAAGATAGTTGATGATAGTCAAAGATAGTTGATGATAGTCAAAGATAGCTGATGATAGTCAAAGATAGTTGATGATAGTCAAAGATAGTTGATGATAGTCAAAGATAGTTGATGATAGTCAAAGATAGTTTAATGATAGTCAAAGATAGTTGATGATAGTCAAAGATAGTTTAATGATAGTCAAAGATAGTTGATGATAGTCAAAGATAGTTGATGATAGTCAAAGATAGTTGATGATAGTCAAAGATAGCTGATGATAGTCAAAGATAGTTGATGATAGTCAAAGATAGTTGATGATAGTCAAAGATAGTTTAATGATAGTCAAAGATAGTTGATGATAGTGAAAGATAGTTGATGATATTCAAAGATAGTTGATGATATTCAAAGATAGCTGATGATAGTCAAAGATAGCTGATGATAGTCAAAGATAGCTGATGATAGTCAAAGATAGTTGATGATAGTCAAGGATAGTTGATGATAGTCAAAGATAGTTGATGATAGTCAAAGATAGTTGATGATAGTCAAAGATAGCTGATGATAGTCAAACATAGTTGATGATTCAAAGATAGTTTAATGATAGTCAAAGATAGTTTAATGATAGTCAAAGATAGTTGATGATAGTCAAAGATAGTTGATGATATTCAAAGATAGTTTAATAATAGTCAAAGATAGTTTAATGATAGTCAAAGATAGTTGATGATAGTGAAAGATAGTTGATGATATTCAAAGATAGTTGATGATAGTCAAAGATAGTTGATGATAGTCAAAGATAGCTGATGATAGTCAAAGATAGTTGATGATAGTCAAAGATAGTTGATGATAGTCAAAGATAGTTGATGATAGTCAAAGATAGCTGATGATAGTCAAAGATAGTTGATGATAGTCAAAGATAGTTGATGATAGTCAAAGATAGTTGATGATAGTCAAAGATAGTTTAATGATAGTCAAAGATAGTTGATGATAGTCAAAGATAGTTGATGATATTCAAAGATAGTTGATGATAGTCAAAGATAGTTGATGATAGTCAAAGATAGCTGATGATAGTCAAAGATAGTTGATGATAGTCAAAGATAGTTGATGATAGTCAAAGATAGTTTAATGATAGTCAAAGATAGTTGATGATAGCCAAAGATAGTTGATGATAGTCAAAGATAGTTGATGATAGTCAAAGATAGTTGATGATAGTCAAAGATAGTTGATGATAGTCAAAGATAGTTGATGATAGTCAAAGATAGTTGATGATAGTCAAATATAGTTGATGATAGTCAAAGATAGTTGATGATAGTCAAAGATAGTTGATGATAGTCAAAGATAATTTAATGATAGTCAAAGATAGTTGATGCTAGTCAAAGATAGTTTAATGATAGTCAAAGATAGTTGATGATATCAAAGATAGTTGATGATAGTCAAAGATAGCTGATGATAGTCAAAGATAGTTCATGATAGTCAAAGATAGTTGATGATAGTCAAAGATAGCTGATGATAGTCAAAGATAGCTGATGATAGTCAAAGATAGTTGATGATAGTCAAAGATAGTTGATGATAGTCAAAGATAGTTGATGATAGTCAAAGATAGTTGATGATAGTCAAAGATAATTTAATGATAGTCAAAGATAGTTGATGCTAGTCAAAGATAGTTTAATGATAGTCAAAGATAGTTGATGATAGTCAAAGATAGTTGATGATAGTCAAAGATAGCTGATGATAGTCAAAGATAGTTCATGATAGTCAAAGATAGTTGATGATAGTCAAAGATAGCTGATGATAGTCAAAGATAGCTGATGATAGTCAAAGATAGTTATGATAGTCAAAGATAGTTGATGATAGTCAAAGATAGTTTATGATAGTCAAAGATAGTTGATGATAGCCAAAGATAGTTGATGATAGTCAAAGATAGTTGATGATAGTCAAAGATAGTTGATGATAGTCAAAGATAGTTGATGATAGTCAAAGATAGTTGATGATAGTCAAAGATAGTTGATGATAGTCAAAGATAGTTGATTGATAGTCAAAGATAGTTGATGATAGTCAAAGATAGTTGATGATAGTCAAAGATAGTTGATGATAGTCAAAGATAATTAATGATAGTCAAAGATGTTGATGCTAGTCAAAGATAGTTTATGATAGTCAAAGATAGTTGATGATAGTCAAAGATAGTTGATGATAGTCAAGATAGCTGATGATAGTCAAAGATAGTTGATGATAGTCAAAGATAGTTGATGATAGTCAAAGATAGCTGATGATAGTCAAAGATAGCTGATGATAGTCAAAGATAGTTGATGATAGTCAAGATAGTTGATGATAGTCAAAGATAGTTGATGATAGTCAAAGATAGTTGATGATAGTCAAAGATAGCTGATGATATTCAAGATAGCTGATGATAGTCAAGGATAGCTGATGATAGTCAAAGATAGTTGATGATAGTCAAAGATAGTTAATGATAGTCAAAGATAGTTGATGATAGTCAAAGATAGCTGATGATAGTCAAAGATAGTTGATGATAGTCAAAGATAGCTGATGATAGTCAAAGATAGTTTGATGATAGTCAAAGATAGTTGATGATAGTCAAAGATAGTTGATGATAGTCAAAGATAGTTGATGATATTCAAGATAGTTTAATGATAGTCAAAGATAGTTTGATGATAGTCAAAGATAGTTGATGATAGTCAAAGATAGTTGATGATAGTCAAAGATAGTTATGATAGTCAAAGATAGTTGATGATAGTCAAAGATAGTTGATGATAGTCAAAGATAGCTGATGATAGTCAAAGATAGTTGATGATAGTCAAAGATAGTTGATGATAGTCAAAGATAGTTGATGATAGTCAAAGATAGTTTAATGATAGTCAAAGATAGTTGATGATAGTCAAAGATAGTTTAATGATAGTCAAAGATAGTTGATGATAGTCAAAGATAGTTGATGATAGTCAAAGATAGTTGATGATAGTCAAAGATAGCTGATGATAGTCAAAGATAGTTGATGATAGTCAAAGATAGTTGATGATAGTCAAAGATAGTTGATGATAGTCAAAGATAGTTGATGATAGTCAAAGATAGTTGATGATAGTCAAAGATAGTTGATGATAGTCAAAGATAGCTGATGATAGTCAAAGATAGTTGATGATAGTCAAAGATAGTTGATGATAGTCAAAGATAGTTGATGATAGTCAAGATAGTTGATGATAGTCAAAGATAGTTGATGATAGTCAAAGATAGTTGATGATAGTCAAAGATAGCTTGATGATAGTCAAAGATAGTTGATGATAGTCAAAGATAGTTTAATGATAGTCAAAGATAGTTGATGATAGTCAAAGATAGTTGATGATAGTCAAAGATAGTTGATGATATTCAAAGATAGTTTAATGATAGTCAAAGATAGTTGATGATAGTCAAAGATAGTTGATGATAGTCAAAGATAGTTGATGATAGTCAAAGATAGTTGATGATAGTCAAAGATAGTTGATGATAGTCAAAGATAGTTGATGATAGTCAAAGATAGTTGATGATAGTCAAAGATAGTTGATGATGATAGTCAAAGATAGTTGATGATAGTCAAAGATAGTTGATGATAGTCAAAGATAGTTGATGATAGTCAAAGATAGTTGATGATAGTCAAAGATAGTTGATGATAGTCAAAGATAGTTTAATGATAGTCAAAGATAGTTGATGATAGTCAAAGATAGTTGATGATAGTCAAAGATAGTTGATGATAGTCAAAGATAGTTGATGATAGTCAAAGATAGCTGATGATAGTCAAAGATAGTTGATGATAGTCAAAGATAGTTGATGATAGTCAAAGATAGTTATGATAGTCAAAGATAGTTGATGATAGCAAAGATAGTTGATGATAGTCAAAGATAGTTGATGATAGTCAAAGATAGTTGATGATAGTCAAAGATAGTTGATGATAGTCAAAGATAGTTGATGATAGTCAAAGATAGTTGATGATAGTCAAAGATAGTTGATGATAGTCAAAGATAGTTGATGATAGTCAAAGATAGTTGATGATAGTCAAAGATAATTTTAATGATAGTCAAAGATAGTTGATGATAGTCAAAGATAGTTAATGATAGTCAAAGATAGTTGATGATAGTCAAAGATAGTTGATGATAGTCAAAGATAGCTGATGATAGTCAAAGATAGTTGATGATAGTCAAAGATAGTTGATGATAGTCAAAGATAGCTGATGATAGTCAAAGATAGCTGATGATAGTCAAAGATAGTTGATGATAGTCAAAGATAGTTGATGATAGTCAAAGATAGTTGATGATAGTCAAAGATAGTTGATGATAGTCAAAGATAGCTGATGATAGTCAAGATAGTGATGATAGTCAAAGATAGCTGATGATAGTCAAAGATAGCTGATGATAGTCAAAGATAGTTGATGATAGTCAAAGATAGTTGATGATAGTCAAAGATAGCTGATGATAGTCAAAGATAGTGATGATAGTCAAAGATAGCTTGATGATAGTCAAAGATAGTTGATGATAGTCAAAGATAGCTGATGATAGTCAAAGATAGTTGATGATAGTCAAAGATAGTTGATGATAGTCAAAGATAGTTGATGATAGTCAAAGATAGCTGATGATAGTCAAAGATAGTTTGATGATAGTCAAAGATAGTTGATGATAGTCAAAGATAGTTGATGATAGTCAAAGATAGTTGATGATAGTCAAAGATAGTTTGATGATAGTCAAAGATAGTTGATGATAGTCAAAGATAGTGATGATAGTCAAAGATAGTTGATGATAGTCAAAGATAGTTGATGATAGTCAAAGATAGTTGATGATAGTCAAGATAGTTGATGATAGTCAAAGATAGCTGATGATAGTCAAAGATAGTTGATGATAGTCAAAGATAGTTGATGATAGTCAAAGATAGTTGATGATAGTCAAAGATAGTTGATGATAGTCAAAGATAGTTGATGATAGTCAAAGATAGTTTGATGATAGTCAAAGATAGTTGATGATAGTCAAAGATAGTTGATGATAGTCAAAGATAGTTGATGATAGTCAAAGATAGTGATGATAGTCAAAGATAGTTGATGATAGTCAAAGATAGTTGATGATAGTCAAAGATAGTTGATGATAGTCAAAGATAGTTGATGATAGTCAAAGATAGTTGATGATAGTCAAAGATAGTTGATGATAGTCAAAGATAGTTGATGATAGTCAAAGATAGTTGATGATAGTCAAAGATAGTTGATGATAGTCAAAGATAGTTGATGATAGTCAAAGATAGTTGATGATAGTCAAAGATAGTTGATGATAGTCAAAGATAGTTGATGATAGTCAAAGATAGTTGATGATAGTCAAAGATAGTTGATGATATTCAAAGATAGTTTAATGATAGTCAAAGATAGTTTAATGATAGTCAAAGATAGTTGATGATAGTCAAAGATAGTTGATGATATTCAAAGATAGTTTAATAATAGTCAAAGATAGTTGATGATAGTCAAAGATAGTTGATGATAGTCAAAGATAGTTGATGATAGTCAAAGATAGTTGATGATAGTCAAAGATAGTTGATGATAGTCAAAGATAGCTGATGATAGTCAAAGATAGTTGATGATAGTCAAAGATAGTTGATGATAGTCAAAGATAGTTGATGATAGTCAAAGATAGTTTGATGATAGTCAAAGATAGTTGATGATAGTCAAAGATAGTTGATGATAGTCAAAGATAGTTGATGATAGTCAAAGATAGTTGATGATAGTCAAAGATAGTTGATGATGATAGTCAAAGATAGTTGATGATAGTCAAAGATAGTTGATGATAGTCAAAGATAGTTGATGATAGTCAAAGATAGTTGATGATAGTCAAAGATAGTTGATGATAGTCAAAGATAGTTGATGATAGTCAAAGATAGTTTGATGATAGTCAAAGATAGTTGATGATAGTCAAAGATAGTTGATGATAGTCAAAGATAGTTGATGATAGTCAAAGATAGTTGATGATAGTCAAAGATAGTTAATGATAGTCAAAGATAGTTGATGATAGTCAAAGATAGTTGATGATAGTCAAAGATAGTTGATGATAGTCAAAGATAGTTTGATGATAGTCAAAGATAGTTGATGATAGTCAAAGATAGTTATGATAGTCAAAGATAGTTGATGATAGTCAAAGATAGTTGATGATAGTCAAAGATAGTTGATGATAGTCAAAGATAGTTTGATGATAGTCAAAGATAGTTGATGATAGCCAAAGATAGTTGATGATAGTCAAAGATAGTTGATGATAGTCAAAGATAGTTAATGATAGTCAAAGATAGTTGATGATAGTCAAAGATAGTTTAATGATAGTCAAAGATAGTTGATGATAGTCAAAGATAGTTTAATGATAGTCAAAGATAGTTGATGATAGCCAAAGATAGTTGATGATAGTCAAAGATAGTTGATGATAGTCAAAGATAGTTGATGATAGTCAAAGATAGTTGATGATAGTCAAAGATAGTTGATGATAGTCAAAGATAGTTGATGATAGTCAAAGATAGTTAATGATAGTCAAAGATAGTTGATGATGATAGTCAAAGATAGTTTAATGATAGTCAAAGATAGTTGATGATAGTCAAAGATAGTTGATGATAGTCAAAGATAGTTGATGATAGTCAAAGATAGTTGATGATAGTCAAAGATAGTTGATGATAGTCAAAGATAGTTTAATGATAGTCAAAGATAGTTGATGATAGTCAAAGATAGTTTAATGATAGTCAAAGATAGTTGATGATAGTCAAAGATAGTTTAATGATAGTCAAAGATAGTTGATGATAGTCAAAGATAGTTTAATGATAGTCAAAGATAGTTGATGATAGTCCAAAGTATATATGATGATAGTCAAAGATAGTTGATGATAGTCAAAGATAGTTTAATGATAGTCAAAGATAGTTGATGATAGTCAAAGATAGTTGATGATAGTCAAAGATAGTTTGATGATAGTCAAAGATGTTGATGATAGTCAAAGATAGTTGATGATAGTCAAAGATAGTTGATGATAGTCAAAGATAGTTGATGATAGTCAAAGATAGTTGATGATAGTCAAAGATAGTTGATGATAGTCAAGATAGTTGATGATAGTCAAAGATAGTTGATGATAGTCAAAGATAGTTGATGATAGTCAAAGATAGTTGATGATAGTCAAGATAGCTGATGATAGTCAAAGATAGCTGATGATAGTCAAAGATAGTTGATGATAGTCAAAGATAGTTGATGATAGTCAAAGATAGTTGATGATAGTCAAAGATAGTTGATGATAGTCAAAGATAGTTGATGATAGTCAAAGATAGTTGATGATAGTCAAAGATAGTTGATGATAGTCAAAGATAGCTGATGATAGTCAAAGATAGTTGATGATAGTCAAAGATAGTTGATGATAGTCAAAGATAGTTGATGATAGTCAAAGATAGTTGATGATAGTCAAAGATAGTTAATGATAGTCAAAGATAGTTGATGATAGTCAAAGATAGTTGATGATAGTCAAAGATAGTTGATGATAGTCAAAGATAGTTGATGATAGTCAAAGATAGTTGATGATAGTCAAAGATAGTTGATGATAGTCAAAGATAGTTGATGATAGTCAAAGATAGTTGATGATAGTCAAAGATAGTTGATGATAGTCAAAGATAGTTTAATGATAGTCAAAGATAGTTGATGATAGTCAAAGATAGTTTGATGATAGTCAAAGATAGTTGATGATAGTCAAAGATAGTTGATGATAGTCAAAGATAGTTGATGATAGTCAAAGATAGTTGATGATAGTCAAAGATAGTTAATGATAGTCAAAGATAGTTGATGATAGTCAAAGATAGTTGATGATAGTCAAAGATAGTTGATGATAGTCAAAGATAGTTGATGATAGTCAAAGATAGTTGATGATAGTCAAAGATAGTTGATGATAGTCAAAGATTTTGATAGTCAAAGATAGTTTAATGATAGTCAAAGATAGTTGATGATAGTCAAAGATAGCTGATGAAAGTCAAAGATAGTTGATGATAGTCAAAGATAGCTGATGATAGTCAAAGATAGCTGATGATAGTCAAAGATAGTTTGATGATAGTCAAAGATAGTTGATGATAGTCAAAGATAGTTGATGATAGTCAAAGATAGTTGATGATAGTCAAAGATAGTTGATGATAGTCAAAGATAGCTGATGATAGTCAAAGATAGTTGATGATAGTCAAAGATAGTTTAATGATAGTCAAAGTAGATGATAGTCAAAGATAGTTGATGATAGTCAAAGATAGTTTGATGATATTCAAAGATAGTTGATGATAGTCAAAGATAGTTGATGATAGTCAAAGATAGTTGATGATATTCAAAGATAGTTGATGATAGTCAAAGATAGTTTGATGATAGTCAAAGATAGCTGATGATAGTCAAAGATAGTTGATGATAGTCAAAGATAGTTGATGATAGTCAAAGATAGTTGATGATAGTCAAAGATAGTTGATGATAGTCAAAGATAGTTGATGATAGTCAAAGATAGTTGATGATAGTCAAAGATAGTTGATGATAGTCAAAGATAGTTGATGATAGTCAAAGATAGTTGATGATAGTCAAAGATAGTTGATGATTCAAAGATAGTTGATGATAGTCAAAGATAGTTGATGATAGTCAAAGATAGCTGATGATAGTCAAAGATAGTTGATGATAGTCAAAGATAGTTGATGATAGTCAAAGATAGTTGATGATAGTCAAAGATAGATGTGATAGTCAAAGATAGTTGATGATAGTCAAAGATAGTTGATGATAGTCAAAGATAGTTGATGATAGTCAAAGATAGTTTAATGATAGTCAAAGATAGTTGATGATAGCCAAAGATAGTTGATGATAGTCAAAGATAGTTGATGATAGTCAAAGATAGTTGATGATAGTCAAAGATAGTTGATGATAGTCAAAGATAGTTGATGATAGTCAAAGATAGTTGATGATATTCAAAGATAGTTTAATAATAGTCAAAGATAGTTGATGATAGTCAAAGATAGTTGATGATATTCAAAGATAGTTTAATGATAGTCAAAGATAGTTAATGATAGTCAAAGATAGTTGATGATAGTGAAAGATAGTTGATGATAGTCAAAGATAGTTGATGATAGTCAAAGATAGTTGATGATAGTCAAAGATAGTTGATGATAGTCAAGATAGTTGATGATAGTCAAAGATAGTTGATGATAGTCAAAGATAGTTGATGATAGTCAAAGATAGCTGATGATAGTCAAAGATAGTTGATGATAGTCAAAGATAGTTGATGATAGTCAAAGATAGTTGATGATAGTCCAAAGATAGTTTAATGATAGTCAAAGATAGTTGATGACAGTCAAAGATAGTTGATGATATAGTCAAAGATAGTTGATGATAGTCAAAGATAGTTGATGATAGTCAAAGATAGCTGATGATAGTCAAAGATAGTTGATGATAGTCAGAGATAGTTTAATGATAGTCAAAGATAGTTGATGATAGTCAAAGATAGTTTAATGATAGTCAAAGATAGTTGATGATAGTCAAAGATAGTTTGATGATAGTCAAAGATAGTTGATGATAGTCAAAGATAGTTGATGATAGTCAAAGATAGATTTGATGATAGTCAAAGATAGTTGATGATAGTCAAAGATAGTTGATGATAGTCAAAGATAGTTGATGATAGTCAAAGATAGTTGATGATAGTCAAAGATAGTTGATGATAGTCAAAGATATTTAATGATAGTCAAAGATAGTTGATGATAGTCAAAGATAGCTTAATGATAGTCAAAGATAGTTGATGATAGTCAAAGATAGTTGATGATAGTCAAAGATAGTTGATGATAGTCAAAGATAGTTGATGATAGTCAAAGATAGTTGATGATAGTCAAAGATAGCTGATGATAGTCAAAGATAGCTGATGATAGTCAAAGATAGTTGATGATAGTCAAGGATAGTTGATGATAGTCAAAGATAGTTGATGATAGTCAAGATAGTTGATGATAGTCTCAAAGATAGCTGATGATAGTCAAGATAGCTGATGATAGTCAAGGATAGCTGATGATAGTCAAAGATAGTTGATGATAGTCAAAGTAGTTAATGATAGTCAAAGATAGTTGATGATAGTCAAAGATAGCTGATGATAGTCAAAGATAGCTGATGATAGTCAAAGATAGCTGATGATAGTCAAAGATAGCTGATGATAGTCAAAGATAGCTGATGATAGTCAAAGATAGTTGATGATAGTCAAAGATAGTTGATGATAGTCAAAGATAGTTGATGATAGTCA
>JAJLRJ010000011.1:21652026-21922594 GCA_024195265.1 Dendrophyllia cribrosa | reverse complement strand
GATAGTTGATGATAGTCAAAGATAGCTGATGATAGTCAAAGATAGTTGATGATAGTCAAAGATAGTTTAATGATAGTCAAAGATAGTTTAATGATAGTCAAAGATAGTTGATGATAGTCAAAGATAGTTGATGATATTCAAAGATAGTTGATAATAGTCAAAGATAGTTTATGATAGTCAAAGATAGTTGATGATAGTCAAAGATAGTTGATGATAGTCAAAGATAGTTGATGATAGTCAAAGATAGTTGATGATAGTCAAAGATAGCTGATGATAGTCAAAGATAGCTGATGATAGTCAAAGATAGTCGATGATAGTCAAAGATAGTTGATGATAGTCAAAGATAGTTGATGATAGTCAAAGATAGCTGATGATAGTCAAAGATAGTTGATGATAGTCAAAGATAGTTGATGATAGTCAAAGATAGTTGATGATAGTCAAAGATAGTTTAATGATAGTCAAAGATAGTTGATGATAGCCAAAGATAGTTGATGATAGTCAAAGATAGTTGATGATAGTCAAAGATAGTTGATGATAGTCAAAGATAGTTGATGATAGTCAAAGATAGTTGATGATAGTCAAAGATAGTTGATGATAGTCAAAGATAGTTTAATGATAGTCAAAGATAGTTGATGATAGTCAAAGATAGTTGATGATAGTCAAAGATAGTTGATGATAGTCAAAGATAGCTGATGATAGTCAAAGATAGTTGATGATAGTCAAAGATAGTTGATGATAGTCAAAGATAGTTTAATGATAGTCAAAGATAGTTGATGATAGTGAAAGATAGTTGATGATATTCAAAGATAGTTGATGATATTCAAAGATAGCTGATGATAGTCAAAGATAGCTGATGATAGTCAAAGATAGCTGATGATAGTCAAAGATAGTTGATGATAGTCAAGGATAGTTGATGATAGTCAAAGATAGTTGATGATAGTCAAAGATAGTTGATGATAGTCAAAGATAGCTGATCATAGTCAAACATAGTTGATGATATTCAAAGATAGTTTAATGATAGTCAAAGATAGTTTAATGATAGTCAAAGATAGTTGATGATAGTCAAAGATAGTTGATGATATTCAAAGATAGTTTAATGATAGTCAAAGATAGTTGATGATAGTGAAAGATAGTTGATGATATTCAAAGATAGTTGATGATATTCAAAGATAGTTGATGATAGTCAAAGATAGCTGATGATAGTCAAAGATAGTTGATGATAGTCAAAGATAGTTGATGATAGTCAAAGATAGTTGATGATAGTCAAAGATAGCTGATGATAGTCAAAGATAGTTGATGATAGTCAAAGATAGTTGATGATAGTCAAAGATAGTTGATGATAGTCAAAGATAGTTTAATGATAGTCAAAGATAGTTGATGATAGTCAAAGATAGTTGATGATATTCAAAGATAGTTGATGATAGTCAAAGATAGTTGATGATAGTCAAAGATAGCTGATGATAGTCAAAGATAGTTGATGATAGTCAAAGATAGTTGATGATAGTCAAAGATAGTTGATGATAGTCAAAGATAGCTGATGATAGTCAAAGATAGTTGATGATAGTCAAAGATAGTTGATAATAGTCAAAGATAGTTGATGATAGTCAAAGATAGTTTAATGATAGTCAAAGATAGTTGATGATAGCCAAAGATAGTTGATGATAGTCAAAGATAGTTGATGATAGTCAAAGATAGTTGATGATAGTCAAAGATAGTTGATGATAGTCAAAGATAGTTGATGATAGTCAAAGATAGTTGATGATAGTCAAAGATAGTTTAATGATAGTCAAAGATAGTTGATGATAGTCAAAGATAGTTTAATGATAGTCAAAGATAGTTGATGATAGCCAAAGATAGTTGATGATAGTCAAAGATAGTTGATGATAGTCAAAGATAGTTGATGATAGTCAAAGATAGTTGATGATAGTCAAAGATAGTTGATGATAGTCAAAGATAGTTGATGATAGTCAAAGATAGTTTAATGATAGTCAAAGATAGTTGATGATAGTCAAAGATAGTTTAATGATAGTCAAAGATAGTTGATGATAGTCAAAGATAGTTGATGATAGTCAAAGATAGCTGATGATAGTCAAAGATAGTTGATGATAGTCAAAGATAGTTGATGATAGTCAAAGATAGCTGATGATAGTCAAAGATAGCTGATGATAGTCAAAGATAGTTGATGATAGTCAAGGATAGTTGATGATAGTCAAAGATAGTTGATGATAGTCAAAGATAGTTGATGATAGTCAAAGATAGCTGATGATAGTCAAAGATAGTTTAATGATAGTCAAAGATAGTTGATGATAGTGAAAGATAGTTGATGATATTCAAAGATAGTTTAATAATAGTCAAAGATAGTTTAATGATAGTCAAAGATAGTTTAATGATAGTCAAAGATAGTTGATGATAGTCAAAGATAGTTGATGATATTCAAAGATAGTTTAATAATAGTCAAAGATAGTTTAATGATAGTCAAAGATAGTTGATGATAGTGAAAGATAGTTGATGATATTCAAAGATAGTTGATGATAGTCAAAGATAGTTGATGATAGTCAAAGATAGCTGATGATAGTCAAAGATAGTTGATGATAGTCAAAGATAGTTGATGATAGTCAAAGATAGTTGATGATAGTCAAAGATAGCTGATGATAGTCAAAGATAGTTGATGATAGTCAAAGATAGTTGATGATAGTCAAAGATAGTTGATGATAGTCAAAGATAGTTTAATGATAGTCAAAGATAGTTGATGATAGTCAAAGATAGTTGATGATATATTCAAAGATAGTTGATGATAGTCAAAGATAGTTGATGATAGTCAAAGATAGCTGATGATAGTCAAAGATAGTTGATGATAGTCAAAGATAGTTGATGATAGTCAAAGATAGTTGATGATAGTCAAAGATAGTTGATGATAGTCAAAGATAGTTTAATGATAGTCAAAGATAGTTGATGATAGTCAAAGATAGTTGATGATAGTCAAAGATAGTTGATGATATTCAAAGATAGTTTAATGATAGTCAAAGATAGTTGATGATAGTCAAAGATAGTTGATGATAGTCAAAGATAGTTGATGATAGTCAAAGATAGTTGATGATAGTCAAAGATAGTTGATGATAGTCAAAGATAGTTGATGATAGTCAAAGATAGCTGATGATAGTCAAAGATAGTTGATGATAGTCAAAGATAGTTGATGATAGTCAAAGATAGTTGATGATAGTCAAAGATAGTTTAATGATAGTCAAAGATAGTTGATGATAGTCAAAGATAGTTTAATGATAGTCAAAGATAGTTGATGATAGTCAAAGATAGTTGATGATAGTCAAAGATAGTTGATGATAGTCAAAGATAGCTGATGATAGTCAAAGATAGTTGATGATAGTCAAAGATAGTTGATGATAGGCAAAGATAGTTTAATGATAGTCAAAGATAGTTGATGATAGTGAAAGATAGTTGATGATATTCAAAGATAGTTGATGATATTCAAAGATAGCTGATGATAGTCAAAGATAGCTGATGATAGTCAAAGATAGCTGATGATAGTCAAAGATAGTTGATGATAGTCAAGGATAGTTGATGATAGTCAAAGATAGTTGATGATAGTCAAAGATAGTTGATGATAGTCAAAGATAGCTGATGATAGTCAAACATAGTTGATGATATTCAAAGATAGTTTAATGATAGTCAAAGATAGTTTAATGATAGTCAAAGATAGTTGATGATAGTCAAAGATAGTTGATGATATTCAAAGATAGTTTAATAATAGTCAAAGATAGTTTAATGATAGTCAAAGATAGTTGATGATAGTGAAAGATAGTTGATGATATTCAAAGATAGTTGATGATAGTCAAAGATAGTTGATGATAGTCAAAGATAGCTGATGATACTCAAAGATAGTTGATGATAGTCAAAGATAGTTGATGATAGTCAAAGATAGTTGATGATAGTCAAAGATAGCTGATGATAGTCAAAGATAGTTGATGATAGTCAAAGATAGTTGATGATAGTCAAAGATAGTTGATGATAGTCAAAGATAGTTTAATGATAGTCAAAGATAGTTGATGATAGTCAAAGATAGTTGATGATATTCAAAGATAGTTGATGATAGTCAAAGATAGTTGATGATAGTCAAAGATAGCTGATGATAGTCAAAGATAGTTGATGATAGTCAAAGATAGTTGATGATAGTCAAAGATAGTTGATGATAGTCAAAGATAGCTGATGATAGTCAAAGATAGTTGATGATAGTCAAAGATAGTTGATGATAGTCAAAGATAGTTGATGATAGTCAAAGATAGTTTAATGATAGTCAAAGATAGTTGATGATAGCCAAAGATAGTTGATGATAGTCAAAGATAGTTGATGATAGTCAAAGATAGTTGATGATAGTCAAAGATAGTTGATGATAGTCAAAGATAGTTGATGATAGTCAAAGATAGTTGATGATAGTCAAAGATAGTTGAATGATAGTCAAAGATAGTTGATGATAGTCAAAGATAGTTTAATGATAGTCAAAGATAGTTGATGATAGCCAAAGATAGTTGATGATAGTCAAAGATAGTTGATGATAGTCAAAGATAGTTGATGATAGTCAAAGATAGTTGATGATAGTCAAAGATAGTTGATGATAGTCAAAGATAGTTGATGATAGTCAAAGATAGTTTAATGATAGTCAAAGATAGTTGATGATAGTCAAAGATAGTTTAATGATAGTCAAAGATAGTTGATGATAGCCAAAGATAGTTGATGATAGTCAAAGATAGTTGATGATAGTCAAAGATAGTTGATGATAGTCAAAGATAGTTGATGATAGTCAAAGATAGTTGATGATAGTCAAAGATAGTTGATGATAGTCAAAGATAGTTTAATGATAGTCAAAGATAGTTGATGATAGTCAAAGATAGTTTAATGATAGTCAAAGATAGTTGATGATAGTCAAAGATAGTTGATGATAGTCAAAGATAGCTGATGATAGTCAAAGATAGTTGATGATAGTCAAAGATAGTTGATGATAGTCAAAGATAGCTGATGATAGTCAAAGATAGCTGATGATAGTCAAAGATAGTTGATGATAGTCAAGGATAGTTGATGATAGTCAAAGATAGTTGATGATAGTCAAAGATAGTTGATGATAGTCAAAGATAGCTGATGATAGTCAAAGATAGCTGATGATAGTCAAAGATAGTTGATGATATTCAAAGATAGTTTAATGATAGTCAAAGATAGTTTAATGATAGTCAAAGATAGTTGATGATAGTCAAAGATAGTTGATGATATTCAAAGATAGTTTAATAATAGTCAAAGATAGTTTAATGATAGTCAAAGATAGTTGATGATAGTGAAAGATAGTTGATGATATTCAAAGATAGTTGATGATAGTCAAAGATAGTTGATGATAGTCAAAGATAGCTGATGATAGTCAAAGATAGTTGATGATAGTCAAAGATAGTTGATGATAGTCAAAGATAGTTGATGATAGTCAAAGATAGCTGATGATAGTCAAAGATAGTTGATGATAGTCAAAGATAGTTGATGATAGTCAAAGATAGTTGATGATAGTCAAAGATAGTTTATTGATAGTCAAAGATAGTTGATGATAGTCAAAGATAGTTGATGATATATTCAAAGATAGTTGATGATAGTCAAAGATAGTTGATGATAGTCAAAGATAGCTGATGATAGTCAAAGATAGTTGATGATAGTCAAAGATAGTTGATGATAGTCAAAGATAGTTGATGATAGTCAAAGATAGTTTAATGATAGTCAAAGATAGTTGATGATAGTCAAAGATAGTTGATGATAGTCAAAGATAGTTGATGATAGTCAAAGATAGTTGATGATAGTGAAAGATAGTTGATGATAGTCAAAGATAGTTGATGATAGTCAAAGATAGTTGATGATAGTCAAAGATAGTTGATGATAGTCAAAGATAGTTGATGATAGTCAAAGATAATTTAATGATAGTCAAAGATAGTTGATGCTAGTCAAAGATAGTTTAATGATAGTCAAAGATAGTTGATGATAGTCAAAGATAGTTGATGATAGTCAAAGATAGTTGATGATAGTCAAAGATAGTTGATGATAGTCAAAGATAGTTGATGATAGTCAAAGATAGCTGATGATAGTCAAAGATAGTTGATGATAGTCAAAGATAGCTGATGATAGTCAAACATAGTTGATGATATTCAAAGATAGTTTAATGATAGTCAAAGATAGTTTAATGATAGTCAAAGATAGTTGATGATAGTCAAAGATAGTTGATGATATTCAAAGATAGTTTAATAATAGTCAAAGATAGTTTAATGATAGTCAAAGATAGTTGATGATAGTGAAAGATAGTTGATGATATTCAAAGATAGTTGATGATAGTCAAAGATAGTTGATGATAGTCAAAGATAGCTGATGATAATCAAAGATAGTTGATGATAGTCAAAGATAGTTGATGATAGTCAAAGATAGTTGATGATAGTCAAAGATAGCTGATGATAGTCAAAGATAGTTGATGATAGTCAAAGATAGTTGATAATAGTCAAAGATAGTTGATGATAGTCAAAGATAGTTTAATGATAGTCAAAGATAGTTGATGATAGTCAAAGATAGTTGATGATATTCAAAGATAGTTGATGATAGTCAAAGATAGTTGATGATAGTCAAAGATAGCTGATGATAGTCAAAGATAGTCGATGATAGTCAAAGATAGTTGATGATAGTCAAAGATAGTTGATGATAGTCAAAGATAGCTGATGATAGTCAAAGATAGTTGATGATAGTCAAAGATAGTTGATGATAGTCAAAGATAGTTGATGATAGTCAAAGATAGTTTAATGATAGTCAAAGATAGTTGATGATAGCCAAAGATAGTTGATGATAGTCAAAGATAGTTGATGATAGTCAAAGATAGTTGATGATAGTCAAAGATAGTTGATGATAGTCAAAGATAGTTGATGATAGTCAAAGATAGTTGATGATAGTCAAAGATAGTTTAATGATAGTCAAAGATAGTTGATGATAGTCAAAGATAGTTTAATGATAGTCAAAGATAGTTGATGATAGCCAAAGATAGTTGATGATAGTCAAAGATAGTTGATGATAGTCAAAGATAGTTGATGATAGTCAAAGATAGTTGATGATAGTCAAAGATAGTTGATGATAGTCAAAGATAGTTGATGATAGTCAAAGATAGTTTAATGATAGTCAAAGATAGTTGATGATAGTCAAAGATAGTTTAATGATAGTCAAAGATAGTTGATGATAGTCAAAGATAGTTGATGATAGTCAAAGATAGCTGATGATAGTCAAAGATAGTTGATGATAGTCAAAGATAGTTGATGATAGTCAAAGATAGCTGATGATAGTCAAAGATAGCTGATGATAGTCAAAGATAGTTGATGATAGTCAAGGATAGTTGATGATAGTCAAAGATAGTTGATGATAGTCAAAGATAGTTGATGATAGTCAAAGATAGCTGATGATAGTCAAAGATAGCTGATGATAGTCAAAGATAGTTGATGATATTCAAAGATAGTTTAATGATAGTCAAAGATAGTTTAATGATAGTCAAATATAGTTGATGATAGTCAAAGATAGTTGATGATATTCAAAGATAGTTTAATAATAGTCAAAGATAGTTTAATGATAGTCAAAGATAGTTGATGATAGTGAAAGATAGTTGATGATATTCAAAGATAGTTGATGATAGTCAAAGATAGTTGATGATAGTCAAAGATAGCTGATGATAGTCAAAGATAGTTGATGATAGTCAAAGATAGTTGATGATAGTCAAAGATAGTTGATGATAGTCAAAGATAGCTGATGATAGTCAAAGATAGTTGATGATAGTCAAAGATAGTTGATGATAGTCAAAGATAGTTGATGATAGTCAAAGATAGTTTAATGATAGTCAAAGATAGTTGATGATAGTCAAAGATAGTTGATGATATATTCAAAGATAGTTGATGATAGTCAAAGATAGTTGATGATAGTCAAAGATAGCTGATGATAGTCAAAGATAGTTGATGATAGTCAAAGATAGTTGATGATAGTCAAAGATAGTTGATGATAGTCAAAGATAGTTTAATGATAGTCAAAGATAGTTGATGATAGCCAAAATAGTTGATGATAGTCAAAGATAGTTGATGATAGTCAAAGATAGTTGATGATAGTTAAAGATAGTTGATGATAGTCAAAGATAGTTGATGATAGTCAAAGATAGTTGATGATAGTCAAAGATAGTTGATGATAGTCAAAGATAGTTGATGATAGTCAAAGATAATTTAATGATAGTCAAAGATAGTTGATGCTAGTCAAAGATAGTTTAATGATAGTCAAAGATAGTTGATGATAGTCAAAGATAGTTGATGATAGTCAAAGATAGTTGATGATAGTCAAAGATAGTTGATGATAGTCAAAGATAGTTGATGATAGTCAAAGATAGCTGATGATAGTCAAAGATAGCTGATGATAGTCAAAGATAGTTGATGATAGTCAAGAATAGTTGATGATAGTCAAAGATAGTTGATGATAGTCAAAGATAGTTGATGATAGTCAAAGATAGCTGATGATAGTCAAGGATAGCTGATGATAGTCAAGGATAGCTGATGATAGTCAAAGATAGTTGATGATAGTCAAAGATAGTTAATGATAGTCAAAGATAGTTGATGATAGTCAAAGATAGCTGATGATAGTCAAAGATAGCTGATGATAGTCAAAGATAGCTGATGATAGTCAAAGATAGCTGATGATAGTCAAAGATAGCTGATGATAGTCAAAGATAGTTGATGATAGTCAAAGATAGTTGATGATAGTCAAAGATAGTTGATGATAGTCAAAGATAGTTGATGATAGTCAAAGATAGTTTAATGATAGTCAAAGATAGTTGATGATAGTCAAAGATAGTTGATGATAGTCAAAGATAGTTGATGATATTCAAAGATAGTTTAATGATAGTCAAAGATAGTTGATGATAGTCAAAGATAGTTGATGATAGTCAAAGATAGTTGATGATAGTCAAAGATAGTTGATGATAGTCAAAGATAGTTGATGATAGTCAAAGATAGTTGATGATAGTCAAAGATAGCTGATGATAGTCAAAGATAGTTGATGATAGTCAAAGATAGTTGATGATAGTCAAAGATAGTTGATGATAGTCAAAGATAGTTTAATGATAGTCAAAGATAGTTGATGATAGTCAAAGATAGTTTAATGATAGTCAAAGATAGTTGATGATAGTCAAAGATAGTTGATGATAGTCAAAGATAGTTGATGATAGTCAAAGATAGCTGATGATAGTCAAAGATAGTTGATGATAGTCAAAGATAGTTGATGATAGTCAAAGATAGTTTAATGATAGTCAAAGATAGTTGATGATAGTGAAAGATAGTTGATGATATTCAAAGATAGTTGATGATATTCAAAGATAGCTGATGATAGTCAAAGATAGCTGATGATAGTCAAAGATAGCTGATGATAGTCAAAGATAGTTGATGATAGTCAAGGATAGTTGATGATAGTCAAAGATAGTTGATGATAGTCAAAGATAGTTGATGATAGTCAAAGATAGCTGATGATAGTCAAACATAGTTGATGATATTCAAAGATAGTTTAATGATAGTCAAAGATAGTTTAATGATAGTCAAAGATAGTTGATGATAGTCAAAGATAGTTGATGATATTCAAAGATAGTTTAATAATAGTCAAAGATAGTTTAATGATAGTCAAAGATAGTTGATGATAGTGAAAGATAGTTGATGATATTCAAAGATAGTTGATGATAGTCAAAGATAGTTGATGATAGTCAAAGATAGCTGATGATAGTCAAAGATAGTTGATGATAGTCAAAGATAGTTGATGATAGTCAAAGATAGTTGATGATAGTCAAAGATAGCTGATGATAGTCAAAGATAGTTGATGATAGTCAAAGATAGTTGATGATAGTCAAAGATAGTTGATGATAGTCAAAGATAGTTTAATGATAGTCAAAGATAGTTGATGATAGTCAAAGATAGTTGATGATATTCAAAGATAGTTGATGATAGTCAAAGATAGTTGATGATAGTCAAAGATAGCTGATGATAGTCAAAGATAGTTGATGATAGTCAAAGATAGTTGATGATAGTCAAAGATAGTTGATGATAGTCAAAGATAGCTGATGATAGTCAAAGATAGTTGATGATAGTCAAAGATAGTTGATGATAGTCAAAGATAGTTGATGATAGTCAAAGATAGTTTAATGATAGTCAAAGATAGTTGATGATAGCCAAAGATAGTTGATGATAGTCAAAGATAGTTGATGATAGTCAAAGATAGTTTAATGATAGTCAAAGATAGTTGATGATAGTCAAAGATAGTTTAATGATAGTCAAAGATAGTTGATGATAGTCAAAGATAGTTTAATGATAGTCAAAGATAGTTGATGATAGCCAAAGATAGTTGATGATAGTCAAAGATAGTTGATGATAGCCAAAGATAGTTGATGATAGTCAAAGATAGTTGATGATAGTCAAAGATAGTTTAATGATAGTCAAAGATAGTTGATGATAGTCAAAGATAGTTTAATGATAGTCAAAGATAGTTGATGATAGTCAAAGATAGTTTAATGATAGTCAAAGATAGTTGATGATAGCCAAAGATAGTTGATGATAGTCAAAGAATGTTGATGATAGTCAAAGATAGTTGATGATAGTCAAAGATAGTTGATGATAGTCAAAGATAGTTGATGATAGTCAAAGATAGTTTAATGATAGTCAAAGATAGTTGATGATAGTCAAAGATAGTTTAATGATAGTCAAAGATAGTTGATGATAGTCAAAGATAGTTGATGATAGTCAAAGATAGCTGATGATAGTCAAAGATAGTTGATGATAGTCAAAGATAGTTGATGATAGTCAAAGATAGCTGATGATAGTCAAAGATAGCTGATGATAGTCAAAGATAGTTGATGATAGTCAAGGATAGTTGATGATAGTCAAAGATAGTTGATGATAGTCAAAGATAGTTGATGATAGTCAAAGATAGCTGATGATAGTCAAAGATAGCTGATGATAGTCAAAGATAGTTGATGATATTCAAAGATAGTTTAATGATAGTCAAAGATAGTTTAATGATAGTCAAAGATAGTTGATGATAGTCAAAGATAGTTGATGATATTCAAAGATAGTTTAATAATAGTCAAAGATAGTTTAATGATAGTCAAAGATAGTTGATGATAGTGAAAGATAGTTGATGATATTAAAGATAGTTGAAGATAGTCAAAAATAGTTGATGATAGTCAAAGATAGCTGATGATAGTCAAAGATAGTTGATGATAGTCAAAGATAGTTGATGATAGTCAAAGATAGTTGATGATAGTCAAAGATAGCTGATGATAGTCAAAGATAGTTGATGATAGTCAAAGATAGTTGATGATAGTCAAAGATAGTTGATGATAGTCAAAGATAGTTTAATGATAGTCAAAGATAGTTGATGATAGTCAAAGATAGTTGATGATATATTCAAAGATAGTTGATGATAGTCAAAGATAGTTGATGATAGTCAAAGATAGCTGATGATAGTCAAAGATAGTTGATGATAGTCAAAGATAGTTGATGATAGTCAAAGATAGTTGATGATAGTCAAAGATAGTTTAATGATAGTCAAAGATAGTTGATGATAGCCAAAGATAGTTGATGATAGTCAAAGATAGTTGATGATAGTCAAAGATAGTTGATGATAGTCAAAGATAGTTGATGATAGTCAAAGATAGTTGATGATAGTCAAAGATAGTTGATGATAGTCAAAGATAGTTGATGATAGTCAAAGATAGTTGATGATAGTCAAAGATAGTTGATGATAGTCAAAGATAGTTGATGCTAGTCAAAGATAGTTTAATGATAGTCAAAGATAGTTGATGATAGTCAAAGATAGTTGATGATAGTCAAAGATAGCTGATGATAGTCAAAGATAGTTCATGATAGTCAAAGATAGTTGATGATAGTCAAAGATAGCTGATGATAGTCAAAGATAGCTGATGATAGTCAAAGATAGTTGATGATAGTCAAGGATAGTTGATGATAGTCAAAGATAGTTGATGATAGTCAAAGATAGTTGATGATAGTCAAAGATAGCTGATGATAGTCAAAGATAGTTGATGATATTCAAAGATAGTTTAATGATAGTCAAAGATAGTTTAATGATAGTCAAAGATAGTTGATGATAGTCAAAGATAGTTGATGATATTCTAAGATAGTTTAATGATAGTCAAAGATAGTTTAATGATAGTCAAAGATAGTTGATGATAGTGAAAGATAGTTGATGATATTCAAAGATAGTTGATGATAGTCAAAGATAGTTGATGATAGTCAAAGATAGCTGATGATAGTCAAAGATAGCTGATGATAGTCAAAGATAGTTGATGATATTCAAAGATAGTTTAATGATAGTCAAGGATAGTTGATGATAGTCAAAGATAGTTGATGATAGTCAAAGATAGTTGATGATAGTCAAAGATAGCTGATGATAGTCAAAGATAGCTGATGATAGTCAAAGATAGTTGATGATAGTCAAAGATAGTTTAATGATAGTCAAAGATAGTTGATGATAGTCAAAGATAGTTGATGATATATTCAAAGATAGTTGATGATAGTCAAAGATAGTTGATGATAGTCTAAGATAGTTTAATGATAGTCAAAGATAGTTGATGATAGTGAAAGATAGTTGATGATATTCAAAGATAGTTGATGATAGTCAAAGATAGTTGATGATAGTCAAAGATAGCTGATGATAGTCAAAGATAGTTGATGATAGTCAAAGATAGTTGATGATAGTCAAAGATAGTTGATGATAGTCAAAGATAGCTGATGATAGTCAAAGATAGTTGATGATAGTCAAAGATAGTTGATGATAGTCAAAGATAGTTGATGATAGTCAAAGATAGTTTAATGATAGTCAAAGATAGTTGATGATAGTCAAAGATAGTTGATGATATATTCAAAGATAGTTGATGATAGTCAAAGATAGTTGATGATAGTCAAAGATAGCTGATGATAGTCAAAGATAGTTGATGATAGTCAAAGATAGTTGATGATAGTCAAAGATAGTTGATGATAGTCAAAGATAGTTTAATGATAGTCAAAGATAGTTGATGATAGCCAAAGATAGTTGATGATAGTCAAAGATAGTTGATGATAGTCAAAGATAGTTGATGATAGTCAAAGATAGTTGATGATAGTCAAAGATAGTTGATGATAGTCAAAGATAGTTGATGATAGTCAAAGATAGTTGATGATAGTCAAAGATAGTTGATGATAGTCAAAGATAGTTGATGATAGTCAAAGATAATTTAATGATAGTCAAAGATAGTTGATGCTAGTCAAAGATAGTTTAATGATAGTCAAAGATAGTTGATGATAGTCAAAGATAGTTGATGATAGTCAAAGATAGCTGATGATAGTCAAAGATAGTTGATGATAGTCAAAGATAGTTGATGATAGTCAAAGATAGCTGATGATAGTCAAAGATAGCTGATGATAGTCAAAGATAGTTGATGATAGTCAAGGATAGTTGATGATAGTCAAAGATAGTTGATGATAGTCAAAGATAGTTGATGATAGTCAAAGATAGCTGATGATAGTCAAGGATAGCTGATGATAGTCAAGGATAGCTGATGATAGTCAAAGATAGTTGATGATAGTCAAAGATAGTTAATGATAGTCAAAGATAGTTGATGATAGTCAAAGATAGCTGATGATAGTCAAAGATAGCTGATGATAGTCAAAGATAGCTGATGATAGTCAAAGATAGCTGATGATAGTCAAAGATAGCTGATGATAGTCAAAGATAGTTGATGATAGTCAAAGATAGTTGATGATAGTCAAAGATAGTTGATGATAGTCAAAGATAGTTGATGATAGTCAAAGATAGTTTAATGGTAGTCAAAGATAGTTGATGATAGTCAAAGATAGTTGATGATAGTCAAAGATAGTTGATGATATTCAAAGATAGTTTAATGATAGTCAAAGATAGTTGATGATAGTCAAAGATAGTTGATGATAGTCAAAGATAGTTGATGATAGTCAAAGATAGTTGATGATAGTCAAAGATAGTTGATGATAGTCAAAGATAGCTGATGATAGTCAAAGATAGTTGATGATAGTCAAAGATAGTTGATGATAGTCAAAGATAGTTGATGATAGTCAAAGATAGTTTAATGATAGTCAAAGATAGTTGATGATAGTCAAAGATAGTTTAATGATAGTCAAAGATAGTTGATGATAGTCAAAGATAGTTGATGATAGTCAAAGATAGTTGATGATAGTCAAAGATAGCTGATGATAGTCAAAGATAGTTGATGATAGTCAAAGATAGTTGATGATAGTCAAAGATAGTTTAATGATAGTCAAAGATAGTTGATGATAGTGAAAGATAGTTGATGATATTCAAAGATAGTTGATGATATTCAAAGATAGCTGATGATAGTCAAAGATAGCTGATGATAGTCAAAGATAGCTGATGATAGTCAAAGATAGTTGATGATAGTCAAGGATAGTTGATGATAGTCAAAGATAGTTGATGATAGTCAAAGATAGTTGATGATAGTCAAAGATAGCTGATGATAGTCAAACATAGTTGATGATATTCAAAGATAGTTTAATGATAGTCAAAGATAGTTTAATGATAGTCAAAGATAGTTGATGATAGTCAAAGATAGTTGATGATATTCAAAGATAGTTTAATAATAGTCAAAGATAGTTTAATGATAGTCAAAGATAGTTGATGATAGTGAAAGATAGTTGATGATATTCAAAGATAGTTGATGATAGTCAAAGATAGTTGATGATAGTCAAAGATAGCTGATGATAGTCAAAGATAGTTGATGATAGTCAAAGATAGTTGATGATAGTCAAAGATAGTTGATGATAGTCAAAGATAGCTGATGATAGTCAAAGATAGTTGATGATAGTCAAAGATAGTTGATGATAGTCAAAGATAGTTGATGATAGTCAAAGATAGTTTAATGATAGTCAAAGATAGTTGATGATAGTCAAAGATAGTTGATGATATTCAAAGATAGTTGATGATAGTCAAAGATAGTTGATGATAGTCAAAGATAGCTGATGATAGTCAAAGATAGTTGATGATAGTCAAAGATAGTTGATGATAGTCAAAGATAGTTGATGATAGTCAAAGATAGCTGATGATAGTCAAAGATAGTTGATGATAGTCAAAGATAGTTGATGATAGTCAAAGATAGTTGATGATAGTCAAAGATAGTTTAATGATAGTCAAAGATAGTTGATGATAGCCAAAGATAGTTGATGATAGTCAAAGATAGTTGATGATAGTCAAAGATAGTTTAATGATAGTCAAAGATAGTTGATGATAGTCAAAGATAGTTTAATGATAGTCAAAGATAGTTGATGATAGTCAAAGATAGTTTAATGATGGTCAAAGATAGTTGATGATAGCCAAAGATAGTTGATGATAGTCAAAGATAGTTGATGATAGCCAAAGATAGTTGATGATAGTCAAAGATAGTTGATGATAGTCAAAGATAGTTTAATGATAGTCAAAGATAGTTGATGATAGTCAAAGATAGTTTAATGATAGTCAAAGATAGTTGATGATAGTCAAAGATAGTTTAATGATAGTCAAAGATAGTTGATGATAGCCAAAGATAGTTGATGATAGTCAAAGATAGTTGATGATAGTCAAAGATAGTTGATGATAGTCAAAGATAGTTGATGATAGTCAAAGATAGTTGATGATAGTCAAAGATAGTTGATGATAGTCAAAGATAGTTTAATGATAGTCAAAGATAGTTGATGATAGTCAAAGATAGTTTAATGATAGTCAAAGATAGTTGATGATAGTCAAAGATAGTTGATGATAGTCAAAGATAGCTGATGATAGTCAAAGATAGTTGATGATAGTCAAAGATAGTTGATGATAGTCAAAGATAGCTGATGATAGTCAAAGATAGCTGATGATAGTCAAAGATAGTTGATGATAGTCAAGGATAGTTGATGATAGTCAAAGATAGTTGATGATAGTCAAAGATAGTTGATGATAGTCAAAGATAGCTGATGATAGTCAAAGATAGCTGATGATAGTCAAAGATAGTTGATGATATTCAAAGATAGTTGATGATAGTCAAAGATAGTTTAATGATAGTCAAAGATAGTTGATGATAGTGAAAGATAGTTGATGATATTCAAAGATAGTTGATGATATTCAAAGATAGCTGATGATAGTCAAAGATAGCTGATGATAGTCAAAGATAGCTGATGATAGTCAAAGATAGTTGATGATAGTCAAGGATAGTTGATGATAGTCAAAGATAGTTGATGATAGTCAAAGATAGTTGATGATAGTCAAAGATAGCTGATGATAGTCAGATAGTTGATGATATTCAAAGATAGTTTAATGATAGTCAAAGATAGTTTAATGATAGTCAAAGATAGTTGATGATAGTCAAAGATAGTTGATGATATTCAAAGATAGTTTAATGATAGTCAAAGATAGTTTAATGATAGTCAAAGATAGTTGATGATAGTGAAAGATAGTTGATGATATTCAAAGATAGTTGATGATAGTCAAAGATAGTTGATGATAGTCAAAGATAGTTGATGATAGTCAAAGATAGCTGATGATAGTCAAAGATAGCTGATGATAGTCAAAGATAGGTGATGATAGTCAAAGATAGTTGATGATAGTCAAAGATAGTTGATGATAGTCAAAGATAGCTGATGATAGTCAAAGATAGCTGATGATAGTCAAAGATAGTTGATGATAGTCAAAGATAGTTGATGATAGTCAAAGATAGTTGATGATAGTCAAAGATAGCTGATGATAGTCAAAGATAGCTGATGATAGTCAAAGATAGTTGATGATAGTCAAAGATAGCTGATGATAGTCAAAGATAGTTGATGATAGTCAAAGATAGTTGATGATAGTCAAAGATAGCTGATGATAGTCAAAGATAGCTGATGATAGTCAAAGATAAATGGGGTTAGTTTCTAGAGAAACTGTGGTGCTGCGTCGGTGGGGGGATGAAACACGAGAATTTAGTTTTATCGACTGAGTCGATAAGGTAAATTGACCACCGTAAAAAGATTCAAATAGCTGACGTTTCGAGCGCTAGCCCTTCGTCGGAGCGAATCAAGGAATTGTGGGTAGTGTGTGGTTTTATATAGTAAGCGGTGGAGCTACGCTATTGGTGGAAGTTTGGTGACGTGAAAAACAAATGTAGATTAGTTGAATGAAAAGCGTTCGTTGATTCCGTGGGGTTTGAGAGTGCCGATTTGAAAGATGATTTTTTGTTCTAGGTTTTTACGGCTTTCTGTGTTACCCTGGTGTAGGGAAAGGCCGCAGATTGTCATGTGTTGTTTAGAATGGTTAGTAAGATTAAAATGGCGCGCGACTGGTTTGGATGCGTCTTTGTCATTTTTTTCAACGTCTCGGAGATGTTCACGAAAACGGTCGCCCAGTCTCCTCCCTGTTTCGCCAATGTATATCTTTTTGCAAAAAGTACATGTTATGCAGTAGATAACATTTACGGAGGTGCATGTAAAACGATCAGTGATTTTAATAGATCGTTTGGGTCCTGTTATTTTGTCCGCGTTGTGAATGAAAGGACAAGTGTTACATCGTGTGCGTGTGCATTTGAAAGTTCCCGGTACATCGTCAGATTTCAGTGCGCTCGTAACTAGAAAGTTGCCTATGTTTTTGTCACGTTTGAATGAAATTAGTGGGGGTTGTGAAAAAATTCTGCCAGTTTCGGGGTCGTTTTGGAGTAATTTGAAATTTTTTAAAATGATGCTTTTGACTGTGTTGTTGTGTGGGTGGAAAGTGAGGGTGAATGGAATTCTCTCGTTCTCTTCCATCTGTGGCATTTGTAGTGCTGATTGTCTGTCGATCTGTTGTGCACGTTGTTGGCCCGTATTAACAACAGAGTCAGGGTACCCACGTTTCTTGAAAAACTGGCACATTTCTTCTGATTTGTTGGAAAAATCAGAGTCATCACTACATAGACGTCGAAGTCTGAGAAATTGAGAATACGGAATGGCGTTTTTAACGTGCGATGGATGTGAGGATGAATGTAACAGATAACTGTGGGAATCTGTAGGTTTGTAGTGCACACTTGTGGATAAACTGTTACCGTTGATTGAAATATTAATGTCAAGAAAAGCGACTGAGGTTTCGGAAATTTCCCAGGTATATTTTAGAGCTGGATGAAAAGTATTGACAGAAGTTATGAATTGATTAAGTTCCTCTTTACTGGAAGAGGTAGCGCCAATGCAATCATCGATGTAGCGGCCGTAGAGTTCGGGTTTGGTTCCGTGGTACTGATTAAAAAATTTGTCTTCGATGTGGCCTACAAAAAGGTTAGCGTAGCTTGGTCCCATTTTGGTGCCCATGGCGACTCCATTTACTTGTTTGTAGTAGTTTTGGGAAAATGAAAAACAGTTAAGTGTCAAAACTAATTCGGCCAAGCGGAGCAGTGTTTCTGAGCTTGGGTTTTGAATGGAGCGCTGGTCGAAAAAATATTTTAGTGCTTGAAGTCCTTCGTCATTGGGGATGACGGTATATAAAGAGGTAATGTCCATAGTGAAAATTAATTTGTTTTCGCTGGGAAAACTGAAATCCCGGAAAATTTCGAGTGCGTGATTGGTGTCCTTAATGTACGAGGGTAGTGATTTCACAATGGGGGCCATGATTTTGTCTAAATAGCTAGAAATTAGTTCGGTAGGACAGCTACAAGCGGAAACAATTGGTCGGCCCGGATTGTTTGGTTTATGAATTTTAGGTTTGAAATAAACGCGTGAGGTTCTAGGAGTAGTGATGATGAGATTGTTGGCGGTAACTGGTAATTGTTGTTTAGTAATGAGGTCTTGGATAGTTTCTTTGACAATTTTTTGGTTGGTAGAAGTGAGATCTTTATCAACTTTGGCATAGAAAGCGGTGTCAGAAAGTTGCCGAAAAGCCTCTTGTCGGTAAAGGTCGGTCCGCCAAACAACTACCGCCCCGCCTTTGTCGGCCGCTTTGATAACAATGTCGCGTCGTTTGCTAAGACTTTTGAGCGCTGCCCATTCTCCTGTTGAAAGGTTGGAAATTTTGGTGTGGCGGTTAAATTTAAGTTTTTGGACATCGTGACGACATTTTTTGATGAAAAAATCTAGAGAAGAAAACTGGCCCTCTGGGGGAGTCCATTTTGATTTGCGAACGTTGAGTGTTTTAAAAACATCTTTTTCCGAGGTGTTAGAATTGTCTTCTTTGTCGTGGAAAAAGATAGTCAAAGATAGTTGATGATAGTTGATGATAGTCAAAGATAGCTGATGATAGTCAAAGATAGTTGATGATAGTCAAAGATAGTTGATGATAGTCAAAGATAGTTGATGATAGTCAAAGATAGTTGATGATATTCAAAGATAGTTTAATGATAGTCAAAGATAGTTGATGATAGTCAAAGATAGCTGATGATAGTCAAAGATAGTTGATGATAGTCAAAGATAGTTGATGATAGGCAAAGATAGCTGATGATAGTCAAAGATAGTTGATGATAGTCAAAGATAGTTGATGATAGTCAAAGATAGTTGATGATAGTCAAAGATAGTTGATGATAGTCAAAGATAGTTGATGATAGTCAAAGATAGTTGATGATAGTCAAAGATAGTTTAATGATAGTCAAAGATAGTTGATGATAGTCAAAGATAGTTGATGATAGTCAAAGATAGCTGATGATAGTCAAAGATAGTTGATGATAGTCAAAGATAGTTTAATGATAGTCAAAGATAGTTGATGATAGTCAAAGATAGTTTAATGATAGTCAAAGATAGTTGATGATAGTCAAAGATAGTTGATGATAGTCAAAGATAGTTGATGATAGTCAAAGATAGTTGATGATAGTCAAAGATAGCTGATGATAGTCAAAGATAGTTGATGATAGTCAAAGATAGTTGATGATAGTCAAAGATAGTTGATGATAGTCAAAGATAGCTGATGATAGTCAAAGATAGTTTAATGATAGTCAAAGATAGTTGATGATAGTCAAAGATAGTTTAATGATAGTCAAAGATAGTTTAATGATAGTCAAAGATAGTTGATGATAGTCAAAGATAGTTGATGATAGTCAAAGATAGTTGATGATAGTCAAAGATAGTTGATGATAGTCAAAGATAGTTGATGATAGTCAAAGATAGTTGATGATAGTCAAAGATAGTTGATGATAGTCAAAGATAGTTGATGATAGTCAAAGATAGTTGATGATAGTCAAAGATAGTTGATGATAGTCAAAGATAGTTGATGATAGTCAAAGATAGCTGATGATAGTCAAAGATAGTTGATGATAGTCAAAGATAGTTTAATGATAGTCAAAGATAGTTTAATGATAGTCAAAGATAGCTGATGATAGTCAAAGATAGTTTAATGATAGTCAAAGATAGTTGATGATAGTCAAAGATAGCTGATGATAGTCAAAGATAGCTGATGATAGTCAAAGATAGTTGATGATAGTCAAAGATAGTTTAATGATAGTCAAAGATAGTTGATGATAGTCAAAGATAGCTGATGATAGTCAAAGATAGCTGATGATAGTCAAAGATAGTTGATGATAGTCAAGGATAGCTGATGATAGTCAAAGATAGTTGATGATAGTCAAAGATAGTTGATGATAGTCAAAGATAGTTGATGATAGTCAAAGATGGTTGATGATAGTCAAAGATAGTTGATGATAGTCAAAGATAGCTGATGATAGTCAAGGATAGCTGATGATAGTCAAGGATAGCTGATGATAGTCAAAGATAGTTGATGATAGTCAAAGATAGCTGATGATAGTCAAGGATAGTTGATGATAGTCAAGGATAGCTGATGATAGTCAAAGATAGCTGATGATAGTCAAAGATAGCTGATGATAGTCAAAGATAGCTGATGATAGTCAAAGATAGTTGATGATAGTCAAAGATAGTTGATGATAGTCAAAGATAGTTGATGATAGTCAAAGGTAGTTGATGATAGTCAAAGATAGCTGATGATAGTCAAAGATAGTTGATGATAGTCAAGGATAGCTGATGATAGTCAAAGATAGCTGATGATAGTCAAAGATAGCTGATGATAGTCAAAGATAGCTGATGATAGTCAAAGATAGTTGATGATAGTCAAAGATAGTTGATGATAGTCAAATATAAAAATGACGGGGGTGCTCGTCGTACCTTTTAGGGGTCAAAATTTGTACAATTGATACCTCTTAGGGTGCTAAAATTCAAAATGACTCCCGTTGGAATTATCGCGGTACCTTTTAGGGTATTAGCCCAAAATATGACATTTGTTGTTTAAGAATTGGTACCTCTTAGGGGGAAATATTCATTTGAGCCACGCCCTTCACACAACATTCTGGTACCTTTTAGGGTGCTCTTCGAAAATTTCCGACGAGCACCCCCGTCATTTTTATATGGGAGTCCCCCACCCGGGAGTCAAAGATAGTTGATGATAGTCAAAGACAGTTGATGATAGACGATAGTCCAAGATAGCTGATGATAGTCGAAGATGAGTCGAAATGCGCGCTCTCGTTTCACCGCCAACTATTATGCACATCAACTATCACGCGCTCTTATTTACTTTCATGGTGATAATTTTGATCATTTCACCACGCGCATGACAGCTGATGATAGTTTTTCGGTCAGCCGTTGCCATCTAGAGTAGCGGGCTCAGCTATAGCTTTACAAATCTATGAATATTATCCGGGATGGTCACGTGACGATCCCGTGACACCTCCGTGACGGTCGTCACGTGTTGTCCGTCACGGGTATATAACCGTCACAGGTTTTACCAATGCCCACCAAAATGGTTACAAAAAGTCAACAGTCTCTGTCGAGGCCCAAAAACAAAGGAAATATGGAGTCAAAAAGTTGCCTATTCGTCGTGCAATAATAGTTGAGAGTCAAACGAGAAGCAATTATCATGCGCTATCGTTTGACCGGTAGTACGGTAGTAGATGATTGTTTGGGATGAAAACCCCTCACCCCAACTATAATCGACTATCATGCTACGTTCAGACCAGGGCTTTGAAACCTAAATATCGATTTAAAAGTATTTTTTCTTTGTTTTAGCGCCTCTGATATTTTTATGCCTGGTACTGAAACTCCTTCATCTGTGATCATCTGGATTTTATATTACATCAACAAATACCCGGATGTGCAGGCCAGGCTCCATCGCCAATTAGATGACGTCATTGGTAACGCCAAGCGACTGCCAGAATTATCAGACAAACCCAACTTGCCATATTTGGATGCGTTTATTGCTGAAGTGCAGCGCAATGTGAGTGAGACTCCACTTGCCGTTCCACACTCGACGACGCGGGACACCTCACTCGCGGGTTTCTTTATCCCGCGGGATATGACAGTGTTTGTTAATCTCTGGGCCATTCATCATGACCCTGATTGCTGGGAGGATCCGTTTTGTTTCCGGCCGGAGCGGTTCTTGGACAAGCATGGGAGGCTGCAGGTGGAGGGGATCATGCCTTTCTCCGCAGGGAAACGTTCGTGTCCTGGCGAAGGTTTTTCCAGAAGAGCAGTTTTCCTATACGCCGCAAGATTGTTGTACAAATTTAGATTTGAGTGTCCGAAGGATGAAATAATACCTGATGAAGAGGAAAGTGATTATGGGATCGTGCTTAATTGTAAACCTTTTAAGAACTGTGCCATAGCAAGAAGAATATAGAGTTGAACAAGCAATTAACGGATGCCATCATATTGCCCGGGGGGAGGAGGGGGGCTTACATGTGATAGGTCCAGGGGTACTCGTCGTCTTGTTTAAGGGTGTAAATTAGGGACTTTGGTATCACTTAGGGTGTTCAGGAAGAAACGCCTCCCAATATTTTGAACCATCAAGGTATCGCTTAGGGTGGCACGCGAATAATTCGATGACAATGTTTTTTTTCTTTGCGAGAGATCTTTGCGACACTGTGGGCTCCTTGTTCCCCGGAACACGCGATGTGGCAACGCGTGATTCAAGTGACAAGTGAGTACATAGTTCGAAACCTGAATTACTGAACGGGTCATTGTGTATATTTGCGCTGGCATTCTTGCTGGCGTTATTTAGTTCGCTACACCATGCTGAAGAGTTGTAATAACAACGAAACAGCTGTCCACGGTTACGATCCTGCTTTATCGGTTTCTGTCGTAATGGTGCCTCGCAAAGTCTACTTTTTTACGTAGTCAGATCAGTCCTGCAGTTTATTGTATTTTTGTTGATTCTTTTCTTGGTTGGTTAGGTCTCTCGCAGATCCTACGTATACCGTTAGCAGCATTATCGTTCTCGGTCCTTTGCAGATTGTACTTTTATTAACATGAGCCACGCCAAGATTGATCTCCTTTGGGGGTTTAATTCAAATTTTAGACGAGCATAACCATACGTTTCATATGGAAGTTTCCCCGATCATATTGCAGACTAATTGCACCCTGCAAAACTATTAGTGTTACGTTTTTAATCATGACGGATCCTTTATATTTTTCAGAAGAGAAATAAGTCTCAGTTAATTCGATTCAGTGTGTCCACAAAACGTAGAATGGAAATAACATTAAAATTGTAAAATTATCAGCACATAATGGCCCCCTAGGTCATTTTTTATGGAATTTTTTCTAAAGCATTTTATTGATCTATTGTCCAACAATGTCGCTTGCAATACAGTGCACAGCTCATGTACACAGAAGATGAGGATGTGCATATTTTTCAGAGGAATAAGTGTCAGTTAAGTCGATTCAGCGTGCGCACACAATGTAGAATGGAAATAACATTAGAAGCGTTCAAAACTCCATAAGTTCATCGAACTACATTTTGAAGGTTAAAGAAATCAGTTGTACCCTGCCTCCTTTATCGCACTAGTACGATCGGGCTATGATGGTCTATTCCAGCTCGGCCTGGTAGTACATGAGTAGGCCGTCCCTAGCCTTTGTAACTTGTCACATGGGATGACGACGTCATATGACGTAGAAGTCACGTCATAATCTCTGAACAGAAATTGAGCCAAAAAGTAATCAAATCATGAGAAGGCTGCGATAAAAATGTTTATTTTCAACGGTTGTACTAAATAGTGGCGGCCGCGAAATTCCGATTGGCTACATGTAATTCGCTTTGGGCGGTAAACATGGTAAATTCCCTCGTGAAGTCAGCCATGCGTAAAAGCGCAGCCAGTTTCTTATTGGTGAACGTATTGACAGTTGACATTTTTAGACTACCAGGAAATCGATGGGCGTAATGCGAATAGCCCGGTTCTTATGGCAGGCGTTCCTTCCCTTTCCCCCTCTCCTTTTTCATGCCCCCTCTTCCTCCCCGCTTCTGCCTACCACGCAGGCTCTAGTAAAGGCACATAACTAACAACGAAAATCGCCCAGTTTAGTTCAAAAAGCCTGAAATGCGCTCCTCCAGAAACTATGGGGAGACTGAGCACCATCTTTTAGCGTTAAGATTTCTGGGATAGCTTGGTTAACCAATATGAGCTATGATTGGTAAATCGTTGCCTTTGGAAACCATCAACCTATCGTCACTATTACTGGTTACCTAAACGATCCCAGAAACCTTAGAGCCGAAAGCTGGTGTTCATTCTCCCTGAAGTTTCTGTCAAAGTTTTTTCCACTCCTAGGAATTACACGATTGGTCAAGACGTATCAAAATTCGCTATCCTGGGGTAAGTGTTGGTGATCAAATATACCGTATTTTCTCAATTAAACGCCGGGCCCCGAATAAACGCCGGGTATAATAAAGGAAGTTGTAAGTAAGCCCCTCAAACGTTTATTTAATAAACTTAAGATTTAAGGGCAAGGTACACGGCTGCCAAGAAAAACGAATAACAACCCTTTCTTTAAAAAATGGCGGGCGAGAAAAAACTGCTGATTCAAAGAAACGCACGGTCCACTAGGTCAAGTTTGAAATAAACGGTGAGGTAATGTTTTGTTACGAATGCGTTGCGTAACAACAACAACTTGAATCCAGCGATAACAACAACTAATTTGTTGTGAACGAATACAAACAACAATGAGATTAAAGATGTTTTTTGGAGTCTTTTAATGCAAAATTTTAATACGTGTTTTACTGCATATCTACGTTTTAATAATAAAATTTTACTCTTCTTAGGTTTTTGTGGCCTAGTGACGTAGTTCATGTTATGGCAATCAAACAGCCTTCAGACGGCTCGAGTTCAAATCTCGCCGTGAACCTTTTTTTCCTTTGTCGTTCTTCAAAACTCGTTACGTTTAATTTTAAATAAATATCGAACCGTGTCAGTATAAAGACATAAACTAACCGCAATATTGCGTTACGCGTTACCATTTCTTATTCACAGGTTGGCTCACAGGAGCCTTTGATATAATCCATGGTGAGGTTCCTTTAAATTGTATACAGTACATAAACACCCAGAAAAACGAAAAAGATATTGTTATGATGGCGTATCAATGAAACTAGGCTCTGTCTAGTATTATATGCCTGAAGCTAAACTTTCCATGTACAGAAAGGTATCAATTTTTAATTTTTTACGATTAAATAGGGTCAGGGTTTAAACCCTTCGCGGCAAACACCTATCCTAAATTAACGCAAGAGATTGAGACAGAAGAGAAATAAATAGACTGCAAAACAGTCGTATTTTTTACGTTGGTCATACGAATGCGCGCGGTCTTTGAACGAAATTTCTGGAACGAGTGTGAATATGGAGAGTGGGACTGGGGAGAGACGCCCGTGTTGTTAGATATAAACTGAACTCAATCTAGGATCCAGATGGCGACTGCCCCTGGGCTCCCCGAATATCACAGAGTACCCAGACTATGCATAACATAACATCTTTCTCTATAACCCTTAACTGAATAACAAATATAGCAAAACTGTGAGCAGTCCTATAACAAAGAAAACTAAATGTTAGAAACATGTTCTCATTTTGCTATTAAAATGTTCAGTGTTCAATGTCATTCAGACAAATGAAATCATTCTCGGTAACGCAAGGGTACGTGGATGACTCGACCACTGACTCTACTGATAATGGGAGATGTAGCTGATGTGAGTTCACTATCAGACTCGTCCCTAGGGTGATTAGGTAGTTGGTCTGCAACAGGGTCTCTGCTGTTGGTGTCCTCCGCTACTTCACTGGACGAGTCTTCATGTAATGGGGTTTCTTGTGTCTTCAGAATATCCCTCCGGTTTCGTCTGTAATGATGTTCATTCGCTTTCACTGCTGGTTCCCAGGTTCCTCTCTGACGCACCCTGATACTATCTCCAGGTTTTAATGGTTCGAGAGACTTGCAGCTTTGATCAAAATACTTCTTCTGAACTTGCTGTTTTCCTTTCAGCACTTGCTGAACTTCACTGGGGTCGTAGGCCATTGGCTTTAGCAAGGTATTCTTAATAGGGATGATGCTTCTTGTGCGACGTCCCATAAGCAACTGAGTGGGAGAAAGTCCAACTCCAGGAATTGGAGTATTGCGTAACTCCAAGATTGCTAAATAGGGATCTTTGTTATCCTCATATGCTTTTTTGAGCAGTTTCTTGGCTGTTTGTACTGTACGTTCCACTAAGCCATTGCTCTGAGGAAATCTCGGTGATGAAGTAACATGCTGAAATTGATACTGTTTGGCAAACTGTTGAAATTCCAAACTGCTACATTCAGTGCCATTATCTGAATGGAGAACCTCCGGTATTCCATGTCTTCACATATGCTGTTTTAGACAGTTGATGACAGAGGCACTTGTGCTGTCTTTGAGCTGTGTCAGTTCAAAGTACTTTGAGTAATAATCCACGAGCACAACAAATTTCCCTTGAGCAAGGACAAACATGTCTACAGCTAACACCTGCCAAGGTCGATCAGGAACTGGATGTGGTAGCAAGGGCTCCTTGACTTGATAGTTCCTGTACTTATTACAAACTCCACAACTGGCAACTTTTTCTTTAATGTTCTTGCTTATATTGGGCCAGAACAAACCCTCTCTTGCCCTGCTGAGACATTTTTCCACCCCTAGGTGACTGCCATGAATTTTCTCAAGCATTTCATCTCGCAAACAATATGGAGTGATAAGACGATCACCTTTCATCAACAGTCCATCACATATACACAGTTCATCTCTAAAGTTCCAGTAATCTTGTAATTCTGGCTCCACTTCTGACCTGTTCTCAGGCCAGCCTGTTAATATCACTTTCTTCAGTTTGGATAACACTGGATCACTGTCCGTCTCTCTCTTAAACTCATCAGCCTTTTCTTTTGAAATTTGTACAAGCAAATGGACTTCAAACTCATCTGCCTGTGATGTAGACTCCAACTGACTAGCACGGCTAAGGGTATCTGCAATGTACAATTGGTCACCAGGTCTGTACTTGACTATCAGGTCATACTGTTGTACACGAAGCATCATTCGTTGAATGCGCTGCGGGGCCATAGACAATGGTTTCTTGAACAAACTCTCTAGAGGTTTAAGGTCGCTTTCTACCATAACTGTTTTCCCATAAATGTACTGGTGAAATTTGCTGGTGCCAAACACAATAGCTAACATTTCCTTTTCTATTTGAGCATAATTTCGCTCGGCATTGTTCAGTGCTCTTGATGCATAGGCTACTGGTTGGTTCCCTTGCAGCAAACAGGCACCCACACCCTCTGAGGAGGCATCAACAGATACAATGACCTCTTCATTCACATCAAAATACTTAAGAACCGGTGCTTGAGTGATACAGGTGATAAGGTCTTCGTACGCTTTCTGCTGTGCTTCCATCCAGTGCTACTCCACTGTCTTCTCCAGCAGCTCACGAAGTGGTTTATTAATGCTAGCCAAATTAGGAATAAACTTATGCAGGTAGTTCACCATACCCATAAATCTTTGTAGGCTTGTTTTGTCTTGTGGAAGTGGCATATTCAAAATGGCTTGAATTCTGTCTGGACTTGGTCTCAAGCCATCAGTCCCAAAAACATGTCCCACATATTCAACTTCCTGCCTGTGAAACTTGCACTTTTGCTCATTAAATCTTAAATCATTCTCTGCTGCTCTCTTCAACACCTGCTTCAGAGTGTGATCATGATCCTCTGTATTCTTGCCCCACACTAACAAATCATCAACAATCACTTTACATTTCTCAATGTCCTCAAACATCTCAGACATGGCCCTTTGAAAAACCTCTGGGGCTGATACCAGACCAAATGGCAACCTCTCAAATTTAAATCTGCCGAAGGGTGTGTTGAACGTAGTAAGCCAAGTACTTTCCTCGGCCAACTTGATCTGGTAGAATCCTGATGTAGCATCAAGGGTTAAAAAAACTGTTGCTTTTGACATACTTGCAGCTACCTCTTCCATTGTTTTTAAGGGGTAATGTTCTCTCTTTACCGCTTTATTCAAATCAACAGGATCAAGGCAGATACGGACATCTCCATTTGGCTTTCGAACTACAACGATTGGGTTGACCCACTTGGTAGGTTGTTCAACCTTTGTGATAATACCCATCTCTTCCATCCGACATAGTTCAGCCTTGACTTTGTCTTTTAACATGTATGGGATCCGCCTTGGTGGGTGTACTACTGGAGTTGCACTTTCATCAATCTTTATCTCATATTCACCTGGAAGTGCTCCAATGCCTCTGAACTGATCTGCATAGGTACCGAGTATTTCTGGTTTGGTCTCCTGTGTACCGCTTGATGCTAAAGTATATAATCTCTGTATTAACTGAAGGTCAGTGGCGGTTTGCAGCCCTAATACCGGTATGACATCTGCATCAACCACCTGAAACTCAATCACCTGATATCTTCCTTTGTACTCAACTGCCACATCACTCTTGCCCACTGTTTTGATTTCATGACCAGAATAGGAAACAAGTCTCGACCCCTTTTTACTGCCACAAACAATACCCACTTCCTTACAAATGCTTTCAGGGATGACATTGCACTGAGCTCCAGTGTCAATCTTCAATGATATGTACCTTTCCTTAACTTTCAAATTTATGTACCATTCATTATCTGTGCCTTTGTTGCCCGCACTTAAAGCACCAATGAAGAAGGACTGTTCGTCACTGTGTCATCATTTATGCACAAACAATCCGATCACGGATCAATCCATCCTTCAAATCACCGAATTCACATCTTGCTGCCTTGTTACGTAAGTCAGTCACGTACGCGTCAATCGACTCCCCATCAAGTTGATTCCTTGAAAAGAATGAATGTCTTTCAAAAGTTAAGTTCTTCCTCGGATTACAGTACCGCTCAAACTGCTCCATTATTTTATCCACTTTATTCTCATCGCCATCACTGGCCCACTGAAACGTGTTGTAAACTTCTAAGGCCTCTGGTCCCGCCACGTGTAACAATGTCATCGCTCGAACCTTTCCATCTTTTCTTGCTAGGCCTGACGCTACTTCGTAAATCTGAAATTGCGGCTTAAAACGCCGCCAGTTTTCCGCTAAATTTCCTGTGAGTACAAGGACACTCGGAGGCTGTAACTTATCCATATTATTGCTTTACTTCTGACACCACGTTAGATATAAACTGAACTCAATCTAGGATCCAGATGGCGACTGCCCCTGGGCCCCCCGAATATCACAGGGTACCCAGACTATGCATAACATAACACGTGTGAGGCTCGCGTGCTTCGCGCGCGGGTATCCACGCTTCAGACGCTTTTGGCGCTTCGCGCCTTTGCGAGTGAGCCAGCGGAAAAAAACGACTGTTTTGCAGTCTATGAAATAAAAAAAAAAAGTTGAATAGTTAAGATTCCACTGTTTGATGCCAAGCTAACAAAATCAAATCCGGGAGATTGCCCATTTTGCCTCTTCTTGACTCCCCAAAGCGTCGTAAAAAATGGAGTTCCGCCGATTCAACCACAAAAACGCGTCAAATATCAAAAAATGTTCTCCAAACTCGGCCGAAGCAAGTGTAAAACATTGTACGTAAAGCACTTTCCTTCGTATCCTTAGTGGTACCAGACCATGATTTCTAACCCCTAAAAGATACGATGATCACCCCCGTCATCTTTATATGGGAGTCCCCCTCCCCCTCTCCGGAAGCCAAGTTGAAATATCGTACCCAGCAAACAGAGTTTAGCGAATGCAAAACACCGCTATTTATTAGTAATTGCGGAAGAAAGAATCAAAGAGCATAAAAAATTTATTGTAAAAACGAGGGTAATCTGCTCCTGCAAAAATAAATGATTTTATGCTGCTTGATAATAACTGAATCTCCGTTTCCTGCCAAGGGATTTCCAGTTATCCGGGATTCCAGATACGATTTACTCACATTTAAATGCTTGTAGCATTATCAAAAGTCCACCTCTTTTTCTCTGAAGCGCACATGAGAGAACAACCTTATAAATTCACCTTTCCATAGGACCCTCCTCCTCTCCTGACCCACCTGCAGAATCAACGTTACAGTACTCTAAATATCATTTTGCAGTTATTCCCTCGCCTTTTCTGGGAACTGATTTGTTATGGAATTTATTCGATATCGTTTGTTAATTCGAATAAGTAAAGATTTGGTAAAACATTTGACAATAAAAATCTGCGATAAAATATTATAAAACAACATAACACGACGTTTCGTCGTTTCCAGAACGTCATTATCAAGTGAAAATGAAATAATGAAATCGAGTATATATAATAGAAAGATGAAGAAATTAAAAGGCATTGAAAGTCAAACAAAGAGTTTGGCCCTAATGGAGTCACTCTGGGTGTTTAAATTGGGTCTCAAGCCACGCATCGTAAATCAGCATAGTGTTGTTTACTGTTTTAAATGTGATTTGTGTGATTCAAATTACGTCGGATATACGACGCGTCATTTGTTTCAACGCATTGCTGATCATCGATACTCTGCCATTGGTCGCCACCTGAGAGATACCCATGGGAAATTGACTTACTCAATGAGAGCCAGTTTAGAATGCTTAAAAAAAGTTGCACGAAATGGGATTGTCTTGTTTATGAAATGTTGTACATAAAAACAGTAAGACCCAATTTAAACACCCAGAGTGACTCCATTAGGGCCAAACTCTTTGTTTGACTTTCAATGCTTTTTAATTTATTCATCTTTCTATTATATATACTCGATTTCATTATTTCATTTTCACTTGATAATGACGTTCTGAAAACGTCGAAACGTCGTGTTATGTTTTATAATATTTTATCGCAGATTTTTATTGTCAAATCGTTTGTTAAGATGTTAAAAAAACAAGACGCCCCTTGGAGGCGTTCACGCGGGGTGTTTTGGTCGCTGTAAGCATTAACTGTTGTCATAATGACAACAGGACACAAAATTGTTAATTCCAATAATGATAGGTGTTATTAATAATACGATGCAACAAATTTGAGCTTCATAATCTGAAATAAAAAGTGGAAAAAAAAGCATTAACTTTGAATGGCTACACACCATCACAATCTGTTTATGCTTACAAACAAGAAGCTGTACACAGCTTGATCGCCAACTGAAACAAGCAGGACCAAGCACGCACATGCGCAATCGTGCTAAAACTGTCTAGCTTCCCACATGGGTGGAAACTGTAGGCTTTTGCCATTTAAATACACGAGCAAACGGGGCTTAATTAAAGTGCCTATAACCCTTAAATGCATATTTTCAGAGTCAACTCTACACACATTGAATAGTCAAATGGTGAAATATTTCTTGCTTTAAACGTCGCGTTATTACTCATGCGCGAAGCGGCATGAGGTAAGGTTTATCCCATTCTCGTCCCCAGAGCTCCACAGGTTTTTTTTTTAATTGCGTCTCGTGTAGCTCTGGTAACAAACATTTTTTTTTATTGGCCGTTTAGAACTGAATGCGCAACAAGGTAAAAAATGTTACCTTTCTACGCACAAGGTTTTACTTTCGGTTGAATTTCGAATGTTGACTATGACGACAACATCAACAAAAACAGCGTTTCAATTTCAACGCAATCAACGACCAATGTCACCCTGTTGTTGTAAAAACCCCTTTATCATCCAGATATCTTTCCAAAAGTAAATCGAAACATGAATTCCAATTCGACCACGTGCTAAACTCGACTCAACTCTTATAAGTTTCTTACCTTGATTCTTCCCTCGAATCCGTTAGTTGCCGATCAATTTCTGACTCTTCACCACCAGACATTCCTTCATTGTCACTTCCTTCTGTAAATATCCGTTGCAAAACTCGGACTTCCAGATCTCTTCGCGGCGGAAGCCATCTTGAATTATGCTTTTAAGGTTTTTGAAAACACGTCATGTATTCAAGTCGCGAGCTGTCCAGCTCAAACTCGCACAGTGATTGGCTTAGAATGCTGTCACGCTTTGTTCAAAATTTGGAGGGAATCGAACATGACGCACAAAATTTTTGCGAGAATTTTCATATTATCGTTCACCAGTGACCTATGTTATGACCTTTAAATTTAAAAGAGTTTAAGCTTTAATTTTTGCTCTTGAATATTTTGGATATCCTGTAAGTTTACATGTAAAGTTGATCTTGAATTGTCTACAGGCAGCACTGTTTGGTCACCGATCTTCTGGAAATTTATTTTATCCACCAACCAGACGAATTTGTCCTTTTCGTCTGCTTTAAAGTGCCTATGAAATGAAATTTACTTTTTGATGTATCGAAAGTTTCACCTTTTTAGACCTTGGAATAAAAGGTTTAAAGTGTCAGGGACGATGCGAAACGCTTTTTTTATGGTCTCAAAGTTAGGTTGTTGGCGCTAAAAAGTGGCTCCAATTTGTGCGCGGCCAAAACCAGTGTCATATTACACCGTGACGTAAATAGTTGTACAAACTGCTGCGGGAATATAGAGAACAAGAGAGCTGACAAGAGACGTCGCTAGAGGTGGACAATATTATGTGGCGAGCGGCCTCAAACATACGAGATATTAGAATTCTTCGATAACAGAGGGTGTAACAAAGCTTTATTTTGCTCCAGAGGAAAATAGGCCGGCGAAATACACGAAATTTGTTCGCCGACATCGGAAAGGGTACGTCAAGGGATGTTGTTTTCAATGAAAGCGCTTATTGTTAAGATTAATATTATTTCACAAAAACAAAATAACATTCCGGCCGGTGAGGCCGTTTAATCAAGCATAATTTTCCAATCCATATCCTGTTTAGAAGTTCCTTCAAGCCTCAGCTCGACTCAGTGGAGAGCCGTCGAAGTCAGTGAGGCCTACAAAAATATACTGACTCGATCGGCACTGACTGGCGAGTAATATAAATGTTTATACGTACGGTATTCCGAATTATAAAATTCAAAGTGCAGCGACGCAAGTGTTCACTAGCAGGCTTCTTTTCTACGGAACATCTATCAAAAATCTTCATGTACAAATGCGTAAGACTATTCGTAACAAAATACATCGCTGAACCCTTGCGTGTTCGATCAGATCAATTTTTATACAATGAAATATAAATCAGGGTAAGATTTCCGTACAACCCCATACATTAATTATACATGTATGCGCTATTGTTTTTCTTCAGGCGTCCACGGGAGTTTGTACGTAATCTCATATAGTGACAGAGAGTGCAAAAGCGGTGAAACCGCAATGAAACCGCAAATCAAATCCGATGATAGCTATTGAGCTGAACTATGACGTCACTGCATAGCAACCAGACTGTATGAATTTTTGAACTTCCGCTTATCTCTGGCTCGTTATGTTTGTTTTGTTGTTTTTGTTTTTGAAATCACGTGCGCTCTAATTTTAATCTAAAAATTTCCTTTTATCCTAAGTAGCTAAGAGTTTATTTGAAAAGTAACGAACCAGAACTTGAATTGTTATTTATGTTCTGGTTCTTTACTTTTCAAAGCTTTTTGCTACTTAGGTTAAAATGTGATTGTTAGATAAAGTTCGATCAGGCGGAAAACACGATATGAAATGATTATTATATATGACGTTGAAATGTGTGTAGCACGCGATTGTCAAGTCAGGCATACTAACAAGTTTCGGTCTCTTGTCAGTTAAACCTGTATTTGCCTAAAACCTAAAGCCAAGAAGCACCGTCAATACTGTACCATGCTTGCTGAAATTACTGCATTGTTGGCTCTTCTTGTGGCTGTTTATGTCACGTCCACGATCTGGCAAAATCGCCATCTTCCTCCGGGCCCATTTCCATTGCCAGTGCTTGGAAACTTGCTGTCGATTAGTCAGAATACGCCTTATCGTGATCTTGCCAACATGACAAAAACGTACGGCAAACTTTTTCGAATCCAGATGGGACGAAGAAAAGTGATCGTGATCAACAGCTACAAAATCGCCAGAGAAGCGCTCGTGACAAAAGCAAGGGATTTCGCCGGACGACCACCTCATTTCTTTGGCAGCATTTTCGGTCGAGACAACACCGACCTTGCATTTCAAACATATTCTCAGCGGTGGAAAATACAGCACAAAATTGCTGTTGCAGCTTTGCGCTTGACTGAAGACAAAGCCAACATTCCGCTGCACATTGATGAGTTATGCGATACATTTCGTTCTTATAATGGAAAACCATTTTACCCTCGAGATTCCATTTTTACATCTGTGGGTGGCTGTCTTTCGTCCATGATTTTTGGAGAAGAATTTAAATGTAGTGATCGGGAATTAGAAACACTCATACAAGCCATCCATACCTTCGCCAGGTCACTCTCGGCAGCAAACTTGATAGACACGTTTCCATTTTTCAAGCACATCCCTATTGCCATTATAAAGAAAGCAAAGCGTGCCGGAGAAAATAGAGATAAAATCTTCGAAAAAAAATTTCGAGAGCATGTTTCCACTTTTCAGAAGAACAATATCCGATCGGTAATTGACGCCATGTTAAAGGACTTACGGGAAAACTGTGGCGATTTGGTGACTGAAGAGCATCTAATCTCAAGGTGAGGAAGCTGTTCTGATAATCATTAATTTATTTAGTGGGCAGCAAATAAATGATGTCCATTTGTATAGATTGGACACTGTAAGTATTGGCGTTCTAAACATCTAAGAAACAAGTAGCCCGATGGGCTTCGAAACTGGCTAGTTTGGTCTCAGTTTCATCTCGGTTTTCATTTTAGAGTTTTATATTAGCAATCCACAATATACAATCTAGAATCTATCAATATGCACAGTCCAGTCCACATTTACATTTACATTCCACAGCCCGCTTCAAGAACTCCTTAGGGACGGACCATTTTATTGTTAAGAGGGAGGGAGGGGGGGGGGGGGGGGGGGGGGGGGGGGGGGGGGGCAATTACTAAAAGAAATTTCTGCACAGCAAAAGTAAAGAAAAAAATAATAATGCACAGCGAGCCAAAGGAAAAAAAGGTATGGAACAATCCCGAAAAAAATTCTTGCACAACATCAAGACGGAAAAAAATTCATGATCAGATAAATTGCCCAACACCGCCCCCTGCCCCCACCCCCCACAAAAATAACATCGTCCATCTTTTATTTAGTATGCTATAATTTCAGCTCTATATTTTTTTTCTCTGATCGGCTCGGTACTGTTAGAAAAAACATAAGTTTAGAACTTTGTATATTTTTTCGCCTTAAAATCCTTGAAACCACCTACTGCAAGGAATCAGGATTGTTTAAACACAACCCGCTTTCCTTTTACCGGAAAAAGATCACATCCGAAAATCACAGAGATTTAATTTTTAACAATTCCGTCGAAATTAGAACGCTAAATATTTGAATTATAGTTGCTGACATCACTGATTACGCCATTTCTGAAAACCGGAAGTAAACTAGGTACGGTGTTGGCCGCAGCAAAAGCGATTCCCCGGGCAGGTGACCCGACATGGAAAAAAAAGAGGGTATTTTAAGAACTTTCTCATCGCAGAGCGACGAGCCAGTTAATAAAATAAAAATGATATAAAATAAAGTAAATAAAAATTTTGTGTTTTTGTTTAGCCGCCATTTTGGTTTTCACCTTGTAATGCAAATTAGCCATGTGGATCTTCCAATGATCAAACGTTGGAACGGTGCGTGATAGTCGAAGATAGTTGATGATAGTCAATGCTGAGTCGAAATGCGCGCTCTCGTTTCACCGCCAAATATCATGCACATCAACTATTACGCGCTAATATATATAGATAGGCTTAGTTTAAGCGATGTAAAAGTATTGCAGTACCTTGAAATTCATGTGGAAGGAGTTTGACACCAAACTGAAGGATAATTTTCGAAAAATGATGGAAACGCAGCATTGGAGATTTGAGCAGGTTTTGGAGCATTTTATGATATTTACAGAACTAGTGAATACTTTTTAACGGTTCGCACGATTTGCAATCGGCTTATAATTTAGATTTAGCAAGCATTGGGAAGGCTTCTCCCAGAAATTTGGGTTCGTAGATTGTTTTGTCAAAGAGCATGAAGTATGTAAAATTTTAAGAGAATTTTAGAGCTAAATTTTGATGGCGTTAATTCTTCCGCATTTCTGCTCCAATGATTTTGCTGAAACTTGGTAAGGGTATGTATTAAGTCAATGTAAGCTGATTCCAGAAATGTAACACAAAAATAACAGCTAAATTTTTCACAGGGTGCGATTTTGTTCAAAACGTGGGGTTCATTTAAGCCCGATTATCACTAAATATATATTTTTTCCATTAAAATCGAATTCTATCATATTATTGCTGTAAGTTTTTGCAAAGTTTTAGAAGCATCGCTTCAGAGCCGGAAAAGTTATGGGACAAAGTTTGTCATAGACGAGTGCGCTCGAAATAACAACGGAGCCACCTTAACGGCGGAGCTCTCTGAACACTGAGAAACGATGATGATATAAGCTTAACTTAGGTGAAAGGTCGGAAGCATAAGAAAAATTAGAATTAAGATTGACGACCGGGCTTTTTTCAATTTTAACAATTCTTAAAAACAGTATTACTCGACCGTCTGCACGATACTGAACAAAAGCTCACAAAAACAACTTTTTCTAAGTCTAGAATAACTAGTATGACTAATTTCCGAATAAAATACACCTGTTGCGTATCGAAAATTGCCCGACAAACTGATTTGGAAATCAAAATTGCAAAAAATACACAAACATCTTTGCGCAAGGCGACGCGAGTTACGGAGCCCGCTAAGGGCCATTACAATTAGTTATAGTTATTTGACGAGTTATAAGGAGCAGTTATTTGATGAGTTAATTGAGGAGATGTTTGACAAGTTATTTGATGAGTTATTTGACGAGTTATTTGATGAGTTATCTGACCAGTTATTTGATGAGTTATTTGACGCATTATTTGATGAGTTATTTGACGAGTTATTTACGAATTATTTGATGAGATATTTGACGAGATGTTTAACGAGTTATTTGATGAATTGTTTGACGACTTATTTGACGACTTATTTGAACTACTAGTTTACCGCGGGCGCAAGTAATCCAAATCAAGATGGAGGACCGAAACGAGCTTACCTTAAGCATACCTCTTTGATTGATGCATCGTCCTGGGTCGCCATATTAACTTACTTGCGCCCGTGGTAAACTAGTTTATGCGCAGTAGTCAATAGTACAAATAACTCGTCAAATAGCTCGTCAGATAACCCGTCCAATAACTCGTCACACAACTCCTCCAATAACTCGACAAATAACTCGACAAACAACTCGTCAAATAACTCGTCAAATAACACGTCAGATAACTCGTCAGATAACTCGTCACATAATTCGTCAAATAGCTATAACTTGTAATGGCCCTTAGCGGGCTCGGTAGCAAGTAAAGGTTAGAACATTACTATAAAATCCAAGTCTTGTTTTGTTTGCATAAAATCGCTTTTCAACCTATTTAATGAATGAACAAACACATAAAAATGGACAACAAACTGAAATATTCTTTTGACAAATTTTATTCAAATATCCGTTAGTTTATATTTAAAGCAAAAAGCGTACCATTACCGCATCGAGGAGCTGTGTGGTTGAGCATATGGCGAAATTCAAGATGTCAATCCGACTGAATTTGAGCAAGTTTTATAAACTTAAGATTTCTCCAAAACTAACAAGAACACACAAAAAAAGTCAATCACAAATTGATATCAACATAAATTCTCATAGAAAAATGTAATTTCTTTTACCGTTAAGTCCCTTGGCTGCTTGAAAATTCTTTAAAACTCCGCTTCTTCATGGGTTCTGAAGTTACTTGAAGCAAGATTTCATCGCTTAAAGCTCTTCTTTTTTTGAGCATTCTTTAAAGCTTTCTCTTACTATTTTGAATATTTTAAATGTGCAAACGCTTGACTTACAGAGTTACGCAGCCTCAAATGCGGTCTTGACCACTGTTTGAGAAACCTGTCTTGAGTAGCAAACCGCAAAAAAATGCAGGCAGAATCAATTGGGCAAACTGTCTTCTCCGCTAAACACAACAAAAGTGTTTACTGTAGCTGACGTAACATCGACTGTGTAGCCACGCGGAAAACAAAGCCTCGCTTTGGTTTTAATATTGCTAAGATCTCGGATGTTGCGTGACGTCAAACGCGTATGTTTTGCGACGTCATACGCGCCTGCGAGCTAGCCCTACGCGACGTACAGACGGACGCGACCACGAAACATTCCGCTAGCCATGACCATGTAAAATGACGGGCATGGTTCTATGCCTGGTTCTGTAAGTATAGAGCTGCGCGACGGGCCTTCGGCCCGCGAGAGCTCCGCTATTATTCACATTGAACATGTTAAAAAATTTTCATGATAGTCAATGATTATTTTGATCATTTGACCACGCGCATGATAGCTGATGATAGATTTTCGGTTGCCACCTAGAGTAGCGGGCTCAGCTATAGCATTACCAAAATGGCTGCAAAAAGTCAACAGTCTCTGTCGAGGCCCGAAAACAAAGGAAATATGGAATCAAAAGGTTGCCTATTCGTCGTGCAATAGCAGTTGAGAGTCAAACGAGAAGCAATTATCATGCGCTATCGATTGATCGGTAGCATGATAGTAAACGATAGTAGATGATAGTTTGGGATCAAAACCCTCACCCCAACCTGACTATCATCTGTCAGGCTACGTTTGACTCGGGCTTTAAACATTAAATATTGATCTAAAAGTATTTTTTCTTTGTTTCAGCGCCTCGGATATTTTTATACCTGGTACTGGAACTCCTTCATCTGTGATCATCTGGATTTTATATTACATCATCAAATACCCGGATATGCAGGCCAGGCTCCATCGCCAATTAGATGACGTAATCGGTAACGCCAACCGTTTGCCAGAATTATCAGACAAACCCAACTTGCCATATTTGGATGCGTTTATTGCTGAAGTGATGCGCAACGTAAGTGAGACTCCACTTTCGGTCCCACACTCGACCATGCGGGACACGTCACTCGCGGGCTTCTTTATCCCGCGGGATATAACCGTGTTTGTTAATCTCTGGGCCATTCATCACGACCCTGATTGCTGGGAGGATCCATTTTGTTTCCGGCCGGACCGGTTCTTGGACGAGCATGGGCGGCTGCAGGTGGAGGGCATCATGCCTTTCTCTGCAGGAAAACGTTCGTGTCCTGGCGAAGGTTTTTCCAGAAGAGCAGTTTTCCTATACGCCGCAAGATTGTTGTACAAATTTAGATTTGAGTATCCGAAGGGTGAAATAATACGTGATGAAGAGGAAAGTGATTATGGGATCATACTTTATTGTAAACCTTTCAAAATCTGTGCCATAGCAAGAAAAATATAAAAATAAGTTGAACAAGCAATTAACGGATGCGGGGGAGGGGGAGGGAGCTCCCATGTGACAGGTGCAGGGGTGCTCGTCTTCTCGTTTAGGGGTGTAAATTAGGGATTTTGGTATCACTTAGGGCGGTTCAGGAAGAAACGCCGATATATTTAGCCATCAAGGTATCGTTTAGAGTGGTACGCGGAGAATTCGATAACAAAGTATTTTTCGTCATTAACTTGTCACGCCCAGATTGATCTCCTTTATGGGTTTAATTCAAAATGTAAGACGAGCATCATCGTACGTTTCATATGGGAGTTTCCCCAGGCATATTGCAGACTAATTGCACCCTAATTGCATATTGCACCCTAATTGATAAAACCATGCAATATATAAAAAACTATCAGTGTTACGTTTTCAATCATAACGAGCCCTTTATATTTTTCAGAAGAGAAAAAAGTCTCATAAGTCGATTCAGTGTGCGCACAAAACGTAGAATGGAAATAACATTAGAAGCGTTCCGTTATCAGCACATAATGGCGCCCTAGGTAATTTTTTATGGAAATTTTCCTAAAGCATTTTATTGATCTATTGTCTAACAATGTCGCTTGCAATACAGTACACAACTCATGTACACTGAAGATGTGGATGTGTACATCTTTCAAAAGAGAAATAAGTCTCAGTTAAGTAGCTTTAAGTCTTATAAGTCGATTCAGTGTGTGCACACAAAGTATAATGGAAATAACATTCAAAGCGTTCAAAACTCCATAAGTTCATCGAACCACATTTTGAAGTTTAAAGACTGAAATCAGTTGTACTCTGTCCTATTCATCGCACTACTATGTTCCAAATATACGCCCCTCTCTATACATCGTGAACGATTGAGCTATGATGGTCCTCTCCAGCTCGGCCTGAGTGTAGGCCGTTCCCGGCCTTTGTAATTTGTCACATTGGATGATGGCGTCATATGACGTAGAAGTTACGTCATAATATCTGAACAGCCGCTATCATCGAGAAGCACTAAAACTGAGCCAAAAAGTAATTAATTCAATAGAAGGCTGCGATGTATTTTAAAGGTTGGACTGAATAGAAAATTCATAGTTGCCTATAAAAACATGGTTGCCATAGAAAAGATACACAACTAAGGTATCAAATCTTGATTTTCTAGGGTCAGGGTTTGAGAACCTTGGCGGCACACACCTATCCTAAATTGTCCCCCCCCCCCCCCCCCCCCCCCCCCCCTCTCCCGAGCCCTGAAGCAAGTCCTGGTAATCAAATATACCCACAAAAAAAGAACCAGTAAGACAGTAGTATACTAGTATACGAGCAACAAAAACAGAGGATATTTAGTTTAATAAACAATATATAGTGAGTTTAATAAACTCGGCAATTTATTGAGTATTTGCATGGAGTTACTGAGGGCTGAGAATTGGCCAAAACGCTAACTCTTGCTGAACAGTGCGCGAGCACGAAGCGCGAGTCACGAAAGCAAGTGGTGTGCAAGTGGTGTGCTCCCCGGTGTGACTCGCGCATCCGGGGAAGAGGTTGGGTTGGGGTACTTCCATATTTATAGGTATGTGCAGCCTCAAAGGGTATTATTTTTAGGAGTTCAGTCCTTAATAGGGTATCCTTTCTGGTGGTAGTGTGATCGTTGGTTAGGATTCGGATTCGAAAAAGATATTGTTGTGATGGCGTGAGAAGTCAGGCCGTGCCTGACAAAATATTGGAAAGAATATTATGATCCCAGTTGTACAGTCAGCCTTGCTTTATTAGTTCTTTCGTATTTATATCCGTATTGCTGACTAGATCCACCAGGATCCGACGCTTTTGCATTGTCCGTTGGCCCTTGCAGATTTGTAAGTCCATGGTTAAAACACTCAAGTCCATGGTTATAATACCAGGAACTCAAAACATCTACATAAGTTTTTTAACCGAACTAACCATGGAAAATACTCTTTCAGAAGTAAGATAGTTGATATATGGAACAGAACTCCTCTATGGGCGTTAACCTGCATAATTTTATCTGCACTTTTAATTATAACTGTTATTTGTACACCAGACCTGATATCCTGATTAACTTAGCTTTAAATAATCGGTAAGTTGTATCTAAGGGGGACTAGTTTGTACAAGCCCGTTTAGGGTTTCTTTAGTCTTCCTCCCAACTACCATGTAAATTGTAATATTTACTTATTATGTTATACAAATTTGTGGGAAAAAATAAACATAAACATAAACAATGAAACTAGGCTTAGTCTAATATTCTATGTTTGACGCTAAACTTTCCATGTACAATTTTCGGCGTCCTTTTACCCTTTAAATAAAAGGGTCTTCGCGCACACACCTAAGTATTAAATTAACACCCCCCCCCCCCCCACCCAACTCCCTCTCCCCTCCACCCCCTCTCCCCTCCACCCCCTCTCCCCTCCTCTCCCCCCTGCTCTCTGATTTCCTTTATAACCCAGTACCGGCCAGCAAACGCCTGTTATGCATGCAGGTTAATAAGCAACAGGCAACCTGAGAAAGCAGAAAAGGAAAGCAGACGCAAATGTTGACCACCCGTAGGCGACCGAAGTTCCAGGAGCCTGTTCCAGGCGTTCAGATGGCGGGGAAAGTGCGAATAGTTGGGGAAGGCGCGAAGAAAAGCGAGCGAAAAAAATGCGGGGAGACGAAAAATGCTTGCTTTTCTTCGCGCCTTCTCCAACTATTTGCGTTTTCCCCACTATCTGAACGCCTGGAACAGGCTAAAGTTCCAGCTGTGAGTAGGAGCGTATCGTGCGGTTACCGTATGTCGTAATTAGTGGTCACGTCGGCGAAAATATACGGATTGGTAGATTGACTGTTCCATGGTGTATTATTTCTGTCTAAGCAATTTATATATTTTCCTGATCAGAGAAAAAAGTCGCTTCAGATCAGCAAAACAAAGTAGAAAAATAAAGCATTTTTGTTACGAATTTTCTAGTTTCTGTGTCAAAGTCATAACCCTGTCTGTCATCAACGCGTGCAAGGTAAACCGCGAAAAGATGCACTTACTTGTTAAAAAGACATCAATGATTAACCTTTCCGAAATAGGAGCTAACTGCTCAATCGACTTTTCGACCTCCGCAGCTCCGTGCCGTCAGATCGCGTCTTTTAATTTCCATGTGCCGGGAAGTGAGTTTTCTTGCAATGTGATGGAGTTAATTTGTATTCTTGTTGTTGTACTTGGTTCTCTTTCAGTGAGCCTGTCTTCGTCAGGTGGGTAAAATCCTAACAGTATTTGTCGTTGTTGTTATTTTGTTTAATCAATGTGATCGTGACCAGATGCGGTACCAAACGCAACGTGCCTGATTTTCAGATAATTAGTCGGGTCATTTCTTGTAAATTAATCGTGCTTCAATAATTTGCCCAAAAATCTATTTCTTTCTAAAGCAACTATTTCAATCGCGTGAGTGTTATCGACGATGAATTGCTTTTCTCAAACACTGATACACTAAAGTATAAGCTAGAAAATGGGTTTAACAAATGTTGCATGCAACCTCACATGCGGCTGTTAAATATTACACAGAATTACATGATCTCTTGTCTATATATCTGATTTTATCATTTTATTGTGCTTCGAACCAAAATAGACTCCATAGACCTTTGCTTTTTGCCTTCTCGTGCTCAAGCCGCTTAACAATTCAGGTTGATACAGGATTTAAAATAAACACTGAAATAAAACGGCATTTAATTACAATTTTCCAGAACAATTCATGTAATCGTTAATGAAAGCATTTTTCCTTGTTATTTGTATATAGCTTCTCGTGGTTTATTGATATACTACTTTCAACTACGTGGAACAAAATATTTTGCCTTTCAAATAAAATACACTGAAAAGTTATAAGCTTGTGTGCTAAAATGCGTTGAGACGAGAAAATTTAAAATTAACAGTAATCTTTCGTCACCTGTAACATTGACACAATGCATCAAATGGTTTTTCGTTTTTTCGTAACTTTTTTCTTGTATATGTCTTGACATTTGGTTCATATATAATTTTAGCAAGTGTTAAAGTAAAAATTGGCCTTGAACAATGGTATTTCTATGTTCTTGTCATAAGGCATGTTCTAATAGATTTACCGGACTCTGGACTGGACCCTGGACTATGGACATCAAAACTATTGTTCTCGGACAGGATCCTAACCCTAACCCATAAAAGAAAATTGATCGTCTTCTCCCTATATCTGTATCTTGGTTGTATAACCCCTACTCTATCACTCTATGTTGCTTCTTTTTTTTTGTTGATGTGATGTTTTGAAAAATCTAAATGTAATTTAAAAATTCCTTCGATACAAGTTTGGACATTTTAAAAATGTTCTAATGCCTCAGTCATTTGATCGGATGTTTAGTTCTATACGAAAATTTGAATGTGCGACAGTTTTGGATAAAAAAATCTCATACTTAAGGTGAGTGCAATACAGTAAACACCCATATAATTTAAGGACCTACCTACATCTTTACAATTTAGCCTGAATAGTTCTTAAAGCCGATTATTTCAGTCGTCATATCAAACTTATTTCCCTCTACGTTGAACATTTGCTCTGATACTTAGTTTTGAGACGGGAGAAGGAAAGTTCCGCCTTTCAATCCAGACACAATAAGTATCTAAGAGAATTACCTGTCTCAAGAGGTCTAAAATAGGAACAAGGTGTAACTGAATTAGCGTAATTGGGGTGATCTTACAAATAAGAAGCTATTTCAAATATAATGGGGCTCTCATTTCCAAATTTCAGCCTGTAGGTTCTTAATCCACTAGGTTCTTATACGTGGGTGTTAACTGTATGTGATATAAATTATATATTTTTACAGGAGTCGAGTTGAATTAAGCTCGTGGTCATTTTTTTTCTTAGGGCGTCACAGTTTTACTTCTTACTTACCGACGTTCGATGTCGAGTAAGTATGACGTTAAGTAACAATGCGTGTAAGAAGTAGGCAATGCTCTATTGTTCGGCGGCATTTCGCTTTCCCCACATAAGATCGTTTAGGTTTTTTTACTGAGAATTCATCAACCCATGGACAACATGTTTTTTAAATAAAATGTACTGGAACTTTTTTTTAAAATGATGTTTCTTTTGTGCTACAAGATTTCACCCAATCGTGAAACTCCAAAACAATGGCCAAGAAAGGCTTCTAATTTTACATATTTCCCACATAGAATTTTGGTTGCATTAAATTAAAACTCACAATAGTTTTCACTAAAAGGGAATCAATTAGTAAACTAGAGAGAAATAATTGCACTACCTGGTTAAGTTAGGGTAGATTGTCACGTTTTAGCCAATGAGGTGGACGGTTTCAACAATATCACAATTAACACCTTTCTGCATTTCTTGCCGTTAGGTTGCCTACTTCTTATTAGGGCCATTACTTAATTTGTAAACTAAACGGCAATTTACTAGATGTCAATGCCAGAGTCCAGAGTCTAGATTCCAGTCCAGATTCCAGTTCATACTATTGAATCCCACCAACGTATCATTTAGTTCCCGTCACGTCAGTGCTCGTGCGTGAATTGCGAAGATCATGATAGGAAAACAAAATGAACCGGAAAATAAACACGAGGTCATGTACATTGCATGTATTCTTTGATCAAGCAATTGGATATGTCATAACACAAGGACACGTAATCGATAAATTTGTCACTAAGAAGAGCTTATACTAAACACGGCATTGTCCGAAAACGATTTTATTATTGAGTTAAAAATGGACTAAAATCTACGTCGCAGTTTATACATCAAGAAGTTAGTCATTTCAGACCGTCATTTCACCGAGACTGTCATTTAAAAACGCAGGGTCACACCTCAAATCGTATAATGTATACTTCTGTTAATAAGATATCTCAAGTTTGACCATTCAACTGAAAGCTATTGAGCAGGTCAAACCTGACAAAAGTTATCCAGCAAAGATAACATCATTTGGACATATAGTAATTATCATGACCTGGTTTCTGCCGCCAGTGTAGCGCGGGAAAACGGGAGCGCGGATCGCCTTGGGAAGGACGCTGTTCTGTGTCCGTCCCACAACACCATGCGCACTGCGTAAGAACAAGAGAAGTCACCTGGCCACAAGTTTTGGGACACCTTCATATAAGGGGGCACTTCTCCTGGTCCCGGCCGGCAAAACATTCACATAATCTTTGTAATTACTGTAGAGTTCCGAAAGTAGCGGCCACCCGAAATTAACGGCTACCCGGGCCGAATCGGACCTTTCTAGTAATTTCCGTAAATAACGGCCCACCCGAAAGTAACGCTCCCCACCCCCGAAAGTAACGAAAGTAACGGTCCAATCGAAAATATCATAGTGGCATCTCCACTCAGATGGATCTGGAATAGCTTAGTGTTTTTTCTCTACAAGAATGCCGAGGAATCCCGAAGAATGCCGAGGAATACCGAAGAATGCCGAGGAATACCGAAGAATGCCGAGGAATACCGAAGAATGCCAAGGATACCGAAGAATGCCGAGGAATACCGAAGAAAATCAGAAAATGGCAAACTGATCCTTACGGCAAGGCGATGAAAGAATAAACAAAAGAATAAACAAAATATATATATTCAAACAAATTTGCCCAAATTTTGGGCAAATTTGTTTGAATATATATCATCGCCTTGCCGTAAGGATCAGTTTGCCGTTTTCTGATTTTCTACAAGTAATTTTTGTACTGATCCAGGTGTACAACTGGGAGATCCGGCACCTCTCAACGGTTTGTCGCTGTAGTCTTGCTGATATTTTATATTTTAATACCGAAGAATGCTGCGGAAAACAGAGGAATGACGAGGAATGCCGAGAAATACCGAGAAATGCCGAGGAATAGACCATTCCCGCATTCCACTCCAGTGAGCACACACAATGAAACGAGGTCGAGGCTTGGGTGGACAATTTCATACAAATCACTGTATTTTGTCCACCCCAGCCTCGAGTTGGTGCCTTTGTTCACAGGAATGCGGGAAAAGTCTATACCGAAGAATGCTGAGGAATACCGAAGAATGCCGAGGAATACCGAGGAATGCCGAGGAATACCGAAGAATGCCGAGGAATACCGAAGAATGCCGAGGTATACCGAAGAATGCTTTTCGAGGAATGCCGAAGAACACCGAGGAATGCCGAGGAATACCGAGGAATGCCGAGGAATATCGAGGAAAACCGAGGAATGCCGAGGAATACCGAAGAACACCGAGGAATGCCGAGGAATACCGAGGAATGCCGAGGAATATCGAGGAAAACCGAGGAATGCCGAGGAATACCGAAGAATCAACGAGAAAGAGAGAATTACAGTGACATTATGTTTATTATGCGGTTGTGTTTATGATCATTTTTTTCTTTAATTACTCACGTATTTAATTAGCTACCCAAAAGTAACGGCTTCCCAAAAGTAACGGCTGCCCGAATGTTGCGACCCCATAAGCCTGCTAATTCCGAAAGTAACGGGGCCGCTAATTTCGGAACTCTACGGTATGACCTCTATTTAATGGACACCTCTATTTAATGGACACCTCTATTTAGGGGACACTTCTCCTCGTCCTGATCGTGTCCCTTAATGGCGGTTCCACTGTAGTTTTTACATAAACTGGTCCTAATAAGTCGCATTGACACTTTTTAACAGCCCTGGCCAGCAGCTGCTCTGAGCCTAATGTGACCCTGGTATCCTGTGGCCCTTACAACTCGTCAAAGGACCAGTGCCTAGGTTGGGGATGCTGTTGGAACTCATCCTCAGATGCAAATACGACGCAGTGTTATGGAATCGCTAATAATCAGACCGCTAGCAATTCAACGAACACTACAAGTGTTCCCTTGACAACTGTTAGGTCCACAACTGCGATGACGACTGCCATGACGTCTCTTGTGACCACAGCTCGGTAAGTTGAATAAAAAGAGAACGTACCGTTCAGCATTTACACTCGTTTTTGTTAAGTCAGTTTCACATGTGAAATATTGAAGAAGCCATAAGTGGTCTACAGCATAATAAACAGCACCATAAGAAAGTACTGTTCAATATGCGGTTTCATTTGAATGATTACTGACTGTAGGATTTAGTCTACAAACCAGTTCAAAAGTTATTTAGAACTACCTTGTACAGCACAATAAACAGCACCACAGGAAAGTACTGCTCAGTAGGTTTCATTTCATGACAGTCACACTGTAGGATTTCATCCACAGATTCAGAAGTTAGCACCACTTTGTACAGTGCAATAAACAGCATCTGACAGGAAAGTACTGCTCATTGATAGCTTTCCTTGGAATGATGCACTTTATGATTTAGTCCACAGACTTAAAAGTAGCATGCACAGCAAAATACACAGTACCACGGAAAAGTAATGCTCAATAGCTTTCATTTGAATGGTCACACTTTATCCAGACTCAGAAGTTAGCACCACTATGTACAATACAATTAACAGAGACCATAATAAAGAACTTTTCAGTGGCTTTCATTCGAACGACCACTCTCTAGGATTTTATCTACAGACTCCAGAGTGCCAGCTTGAGTCTTTCAAATAATCCATTTTCAGTCCTCAAGGCACTTGCGAAGTCTACAGAGGTGAAGTATGTGACGAATGGTTGAACATGACGATGCTGGAATACCGCTTGACGCCGCGATTTCTTGACATCAGGTTTGGACTGAACAGAACTGAGCAAATCATCATTGAGTTCATGAAGGCGATTAACAGAATAGACGGCCAAATCGAATGCAAGCGTCTGTTAAAAATTCTTCTCTGCCAGTACTTTTTGCCGCCATGCAACGATAAAAATGAACGGTACGAGTACTGCAGAGAAGACTGCGAAGCTCTTTTCACCGAATGTAACTCTGCTATGAGGGAAATGCTTGGAGCAGCTAAGTACATTCTGAAAGAGTTAGGATTGGAGTTTGCTCACGTGGGGGTTCCAAATTGCACTAAACTCCGTTTTTCTAAAACCTACAAGGCAAAGAACACCACATGTATTCACTGGGGACTGTTCAGTAAGTACAATAGACCTTTTCACCGATACGGCAGCCATATTGATTTTTCCAGGAAATCCCATATAATGATGAAATACATGTACACAGCTATTTCAATTAACGTTGTCGGATGAAAGCTCAAAGCCTACAAGCCAAGACCGCAAGGTAGTGTGGATAGTTGTTAATAGCAATTGTGGTGAATTTATGCATATAAATCCCATACTACCTTGCGGTCTTGGCTTTGAGCTTTTTTCATCCGACAACGTTAACTGAAATAGCTGTATGAATAACGGCATCGAGCAGTCGCGTAAACAATGAAATATATATGAATATGAATCAGTGTGGAGAGAAAGGAACTCAGAAAAAATTCTGAGTTCCAGATGGGATTTGAATCCACGACCTTCCGTATTCTAGTCGGATGCTCTAACCACTGAGCTCCTGAGAATTCTAGTGATGAACAACGGTCAAATGTGGGCTATGTATGACACACGGATATGTATGATCCAATCCCATCTGGAACTCAGAATTTTTTTCTGAGTTCCTTTCTCTCCACACTCATTCATATATATTTCTTTCCATAATGACCACAGAAATTAATCGTTAACAAAGGAATATATGGAATGCTTAGTGGGCAAATTCAAAATGGTGCCGCGTCGGTGAAAAAGGTCCATGCTCTTTATAAACTGTATTTTGTAAAATGCTGAAATGCAAACAGCACCACAGGTAATCATGGTATAATTACCATGATTATAATTAATAATTAATAATAATAAATAATTATAATAATAATTAATCATTAATCATTAATAATTATAATTAATCATGGTATAGCCTGCGAAGGCAAATGTTTGTTTCCTCGCGGGTGAAACAACAGAACAACAGCAACTTTATTTAAGGCAAAAGACACAAAATTACAATATTTGCCACCCGCAAACTGACCAAAAGAGCTATTCGAGGTGGGTGAAAACGTTTGCTTTCGTAGATTTATTAAAATCATCACAATTAAGGGTTCCATCCAAAGACTCACAGTTACTAATATAATTAACCACGCTGTGTAACACACTAAAATAAACCGTACCAAAAATGAACTTCATTTGAAGTAACTTGATATTTTTAAATGTTTGTATCCCGCGGCAGTATATTATATTTTTTCTCCACATTTCATTCACCTGCAGGCATCCTATATTAAGTTGAGGTTGTTATAAAGGGAAACATTGAAACTTCCCTCAACCATCACTTCGGGTCCCCCTTCTTTTCAGTACTCATCCCCCCCCCCCCCCCCCCCCCCCCCCCCTCCCTTACGAAGGAGTGTGGATCCGTGACTGATTGGTAGGAGCAAACCACTGCTTCAGCTAGGGAGGATGGTGAAACGGAAGCCAAACAGATTGTTTTCCTTTATCGACGGACAATTGGCATTCAGTGAGATTTTTTTAGTCAGTTGTTCGACTTTGCTGTAAGCGATACACCCCTAAATGAGTAAAACGATACACCCCGAAATGAGTAAAATGAAATGAGTAAAATGGATCTTTAAATGTAAATCTTCCGTACTGAATATTTGCTATTTCGTCCGTCGAGAAGTGTCACAGGAAAACACTCGAAAATACTATGAAACTTGAAAAGCCAATGAATTTGGTTAGAATCGCCTTATTTGTTTGAACCATGTAATGACTGATAAAACCTGTTTTTTCCTCTATACAGATATCACTTCATCCCCTTATCCTTCAACCAAGCCTTATCCTTCAACCAAGCCGTCGAAAAAGTCCCTCATTGTTGGCGCTGTAGTTGGAAGTATTGTTTTTCTCATCATTATCGCCATAGTCGTCGTTTGTAAAAGGCGCAAAAACCCGCTGAAAGCAGGGAAAGGTTTCGAAGGCGTCACTTTTACAGCCGTATCCATGAGAGACAGGATAAGAGCCGAGTCCATGCGCGCCCTGGACGAAAGCAAAGTCCTGAGCCTGTTTAATCCGGATGACATCAGACAATATCCGCTCAGCTGCATAGAGTACATCCGGGACCTTGGATCAGGGAACTTTGGTTTGGTCTTCTTAGGTAGGTTGTTCGGTTTCCTTTTAGGTTGAAAAGCAGCCTACATTTCGAAGTATCACAAACAATCTGGAGAACAAGCGTTGATAGCGTTGCGTTACCTCGCTGCTTCTATCGGCACTCTTATTTAAAGAGTGCGCAAGCTCGAAACTAGTTGAAATTCTTAAATTTCGTCACGAGGCAACACTGGAATATACTAAGAAAGCCAATTAGCTCTCATTTGAATATCTGAATGGACACAGTTCATTTTAAATTGCTTGAACGCGTGAGTATTAGTAGCCTGTCGAGATAGTGTGATCGTCCGGGTTAGTGTAGTTCTGAAAAGAACTTTTGTTGTTGATAATGACTGATGTTTCGAGCGGAAGTCATCGGAAGTGAGCGGAAGTCATCATCAGAGTCATGTGAATTATAAACCGTCAGTTGGTGGGGTGTATTAATTAATGTCTCTGGTTGTTGCTCTCATTGGTCAGTGAAGCATGGATGTTGACTTTTGAGACTCAAGTTAGTGAATCTTTAGTTTCGATTCGTGTATTGTATTTCATGTACTTAGGACCCAAAAGTTAGAACCACGCCCTTTACTAAAAAGGAACAGTAGCACAATAGATAGTAATGAATAGATAGATACTTTGACATTTTGACACTTATTTTCAATTATCACAATTCATGAAGATTTCATTCACAGACTCCAACAATTGAAGTTAGAACTACCTTAAGATTTATTCCTGGCAGTCATCAGAAACTGAGGAAAACATGAATTCAGCAAATCTTATTATTCACATTTGTTTTATAGGAAAGGCGTACGGTCTAATCGATGGCAAAGAAGACTCCGAGTTATTAGTTGCCGTCAAAACCATCAAAGAAGGCAGCTCCACTGAAACCAAGGAAGACTTTTTCAAGGAAGTAGCGTTGATGTCTCTTCTCCATCATGAGAACATTGTTGAGTTGTTAGCTGTTTCAACAGAAGAGGAACCTTATGGAATGATATTCGAGTTCATGGAATTAGGGGATCTTAATCAGTTCCTTAGGAAGGCTGGTCCTTTCTTCGAGGGAGACGAGAAAGAAAGAGGTTTGACATTCCTTAGAAATTAACGTCCTCTTGGAAGATAAAACTTTATGGAAACTTACAGTCTTGCAGTGATTTTCACCGTGCCTTTCTTGTTACAGTCGGAATTCTTGTTAAGGACACCTTAATACAAACAGCTCTATTACGGACAATTCTCTTGGTCCCGAAAACACCAACCAAATACAGACACCTCTATAATACGTAGTCTCGTGTCTATTCCTTTGATGTTCTAATCTCCCAGTCTCGAATCCAAATGATATTGTTTGACGACCCAAATAACGGCAACGGCTGCACAGGAGACCATCTTTGTCAACGGATCGCCTTTAGATTCACTTGCGTGATTTGATCAGTGGAAAGGGAACTGGCAATCCTGTGCAAATGTTTTGACTCGCCACAGCGCCACAGTCATCCCTCTTTTCCACCGATAACGAAAGCCCAGACAGGTTTTAAAAATGGGGCGACATTGTCCGTAGCAATGACCAAATTGTCGAATTTGTCTGGTCTTAAAATTGTTGCGTTCAGTATTTCGCTCACTATTTCAGAAGAAAAATATTAAGAAGGACAATGAAGCGTTTTCTTAACATATTTTCCAACCAATATGCAGCTCATTGTATGCCTCGTAAGAGATGACCTCCCATAACTATCCCCTGGATTGAAAAAGTGGGCAATCTCGGCTGTTAACAGTCATTTTAACTCCAGAGCAGTCGTCCCATATAGAATACATAATCCAAGAGGGTCTAGTAGCTTGTAGTATTCCAGATTCCTTATCGGGGTTTCACATTCTAGTGACTAGATTCTGAATTCCACGTTGTGGACTGCAGATTCTCCGGAGCCTTCCAAACGTTTTTGATTGACTTCCCTAAATCAGTTCGGGATTTTAGAGAAGGGAATTTCTTAGATTCCGAAAAAACTGACATGGGGAAATTCGACTGTATTTATATCGTTATTTATCTTTAATTCCTTTATTCACAGTCATTCTGACGCAAGACGACCTTCTTTCAATCTCATTACAATGCGCCTATGGTATGGAACATCTTCAGACGCTCAGGTTTGTCCACAGAGATGTGGCTACACGAAACTGCCTCGTGGGTACGGGCATGGTTGTTAAGATCTCCGACTTTGGAATGTCAAGGGATATCTATGCTTCGGACTATTACAAGGTAGATAAGAGTCGTTATATTTTTACAAGCCAAGTGGCCCTAGTCATTCTTACGTCCGGTCAGCCGAAGAATGAGCTCGTCGGAGCATAATATGGACCTTAAGCAACGAGAACGTTGATGTCCCTTGATGTCACGAATAGCACTGAACCTAAAAAAGATTTCCTCTTTGCATCTTTTGTCTTCATTATGTCATTTCACAGACGTTAACCCTTTCGCTCCCAGAGTCAATTATGGGGACATTTAATGCAGTTCTATGAAACTTTTGACTCTGTGGACAAAATCCTAGGAGTGACCATTCAAATGAAACCTCTTTAGCAGTACTTTTGCATGGTACCATTTGTTTTTCAATATTTTATAAAATGAAATTTGGAATTTTTCATGAATTTTGATTTTTGGCACTCTTGGGAGTTAAAGAGTTAAATGAAGAGCCATTCTTTTCTTTTTGGGGAGCGGAACTGTGCATAAAAAGAAACACCAGACTTTCGGTTGTTGATGTTGACGCCCGGGATGTCAATTTTCTCGTTGCTTAAGTTCCCTAATGACCGCTTTTTTCAATGAATGTCAGTCCAGCGCAGTGTTAAGGCAAAGTCACGCTATATCTATGCTATGAAACCTGGCCAGGGTGCCCTAAAGTAACTTCTGGAAAGTATTTTAGAAAACAAAGTTTGCTAAAATAATTTTACATCAGGTTTACGAGACGAGTTCAGAGCCAAATACTCGCTTCTCTTAACTTATGAAGACTGGCGAGCGGGGAGGGGGATGCGGCAGGCGGCAGGCCGCGGCAGGCGGCAAGCGGAAAGCGGCAAGCGGCGACTTGGAGAGATGCGAGGATCCAACTTCTAGTCTCTTGTGATTCGCTTTTAACGAGAGGCAAGGAGTTTGTCGCCTTTTGTAAACCTGGATTTCCGCTGTCGAGCAATTTTTGCAAGCGTTTCAAGCGCGTAAATAAAATTAGACACGATGTATGAACAGCATGTATGAACATAAAATATAGTTGAACCGTGCTCAACTTTTTACTTTAAAAACGCACGAACAGATAAGATACTAGCGCGAATTTTCGCCTCCAATTCTCTCTTTTTTAAAATATGAAATAATGTAGAAACAAAATTTACCTTAATAAAAATTACTAAAAAAAGAAAAACACCCCCGGTGGGACTCGAACCCACAACCTTTGAATTAGAAGTCCAACACGCTAATCCATTGCGCCACGGGGGCGGCACATGAGAACTAGCGTTTTAAAAGGGACAAAATTCCAATTGGATTTTATTTATTTTTATTGTGGTAAAGCAAAACATTTGTAGTTTATCTTGTTCTACATCCCGTATTGATGTTTGTTTGAACCCCATGGCTATTTACCTGCAAAAAATGTATGGTGTGTTCATTGTTTATTTTGGATTCCAGTTTGAAAGACCTGCTGTATGAGTACAACGTTAAAACGCCAAAGGCTGTGTGTATACAGCTATTTTCGTGAGAACGCCAAGCTTGTGCTACGCTGGCCCTGAAGAAGACGTAGTTCAACTAGTCGAAATATTGGCCATTAAACCTGCCCTTAATTTGCGTTGTACTAGCCTTGGTCTATCTAAACTTTGGGTGACGACTATAGTCACATCCCTTTATAAAGGAGATCCGGAAAGAAAGTTACCACTATTTATCGTAGTGTTGAGTGGTCCTCTGCATTTAAACGTTTTATACTTGTGCTACTAGCTATGGTCAAGGCGTGGTATAGATGGTCTTAACCCTCTGACGAACAAGCAAACTTATACCCTTTCCTCCCTCCCCACCCCTGACCTTTTGCTGTGCTAGTGTGTGTTGTGCTCTACAATATATTGCTTTTATTATAGGATATGGCGCTGCTGGGGACCTTTGAGGTCATCCAAAATGACGGCTCCTTGTATATACACAGTAGTCTATGGAGCCGTCATACTCTTTTTGTTGTTGTCTTCCAACTCTCACCCGCTCTCAACAACTCACGTGACCTCTCGATCTGTCGGATTTTCATTAGTAAGAATCAAACTCTCGTTCTCGTTTAACCTCCAATTTTCCTGTACCCTCATAAACTCTCGCTGCCTAAAGAACTAACATGCATGCTCTCCCATCGACCCCTTTGAGCTCTCATTCAGAACGGCGAATCTGCTCCGATTTTTATTAGAATCGATGACAGTTTTCTTACTTACACTCAATTGGCCACCAACTCCCATTAACTAGCTCTCACTCAAAACTCTTTCAAACGCACTTTCTTAAAGACTTGATTCTCTTCATATTTAATTGCTTATGTCGGGAATTACAGTCTCCCCATATTTGTTTTCAATTTGACGATAACTGTTTATTCCTCTGGGAGCTGAGTTTAATTTCTCGCCCCAACTACTGCTTTCATTTGACCACTTGCGCATCAAACTTGTTTTCACATTTCATATTATCTGTTTCGCTCTCCAGGTGGAAGGACAAGCTGTATTGCCCATCCGATGGATGCCTCCAGAGGCTTTGTTGTTGGGAAAATTTACAGTGGAGTCCGACATTTACTCATTTGGTGTTCTCCTTTGGGAAATCTACACCATGGCCCTACAGCCGTACTACGGATACACGAATGAAGAAGTTGTTGCATTTATCAAAAAGGTTTGTTAGAGTATGACCCTGTGTACTTTACATAATAGAATGGTAGGACAGTGTTGCACTATGAGTACTATGGTACGGCAATGGTATGACTGTTACAACACTGGTGTGACTGTGGTACGGTAGTACTGTGGGGACTGTGCACGCCGTTTGAGGTGGGATTTACACGGACATTATTAACATGGTTGCATTTTACGACCGCGAAATCACATTAAAACAAACAAACAATAATAACAATACTACTATTTCACAGTGTTTACATGGAACCAGAAAAATGAAATAACGCTGTTTAATCGCATAAGCGAGCGATTGAGAACGCAGATCAGCAGTGACGGTTTCTTGACCTTGATATAGGCTTAGATACAAACTTCCCGAACAATGGGCTAAAATTCTCTCCGGAATTTTTCCTAAAAAGCTCTAAAATTCTTTAAAAAATGTCTAAAGTTCTTTCAAAAATTTGTAAAATTCTCGAAAATTCTTAACGACACAACTTATTTCGCTCTTGTTTTTGACTGTGAACTGGTAGATGGCTCACTGGAATCAGCCATATATGGTTAGCCATTTGTTGCAAAATTCAACAACATGTATATTTTTATTTAACAGTTTATATTTATTTTCAACAGGGTATAATTGCATTCAACGACTTATATTTGTGTTCAACAACATGCATTTTAATTCAACTTCAACCCATGGTATTGTCATTCAACAGAAATATTCATTCAACTTCAACGCAAACCTTTTTCGTTCAACAGAAATATTCATTCAACTTCAACGCAAACCTTTTTCGTTCAACAGAAATATTCATTCAACTTCAACGCAAACCTTTTTCGTTCATGAGAAATATTCCTTCAACTTCAACGCAAACCTTTTTCGGTTCAACAGAAATATTCATTCAACTTCAACGCAAACCTTTTTCGTTCAACAGAAATATTCATTCCAGCTGAATGTAAGCTTTATTCAACGCAGGAAATGACATGCATACTAAAATTAACGTTTTGTAAGTTCCCGGACATTCCCAATAATATTCATTCAACAAAAAAAAATATTCATTCAACAAAACCGTCCCGTCCCGTCCCCCTCCCTACTCCGACGTTACTCTGACCCAGACCCTTTACATTCGCACAACACGTGTTCAAAATGACGTCGGAAGATGCAAAGGAAGAACCCCGCCGGGGGAGGGGGGGGGGGGGGGGTTGGGGGTACTTTGCAAATTTTTGGGCGGGGGTGTGCCGCTGGGACTCTGAGACCCTTAACCTATACTAGACCATTTTAGCTGCATTTTGCAACCCTATTCTAGACTAAACACCGGAAAACCTTACCCTATCCTAGACCTATTCCAGACTCGCTATTTTCCAGAAACTCGTTCACTATCACAGTCTAAGATGCCAGGGTCAGTAAAAATGCCGTACTGCCCGCCGTACCGATTTTTTTTAAATGCCGTTTAGCAGTAAACACTGTCTAGACTAAATTCTCCACGTAACTGATCAGTTTCGCGGAAAATAATACGCTATTCTAGACCAAAAATCTCTGATTACTATACCCTATCCCAGACTAAACTGCCTGAAAACCATACCCTTCACAGCGGCACATACCTATATAGCTCATATATGGGTCCCTCCCCCCTATTTCCCTTGAAATATTACAAGGGAATCATGTCATCAGTAACTGCATAATCAGTAACAGCTGCCATGATCTTGATATTCGGGTTTGTCAAGGAGGTGGATGGCCTTTGGGCGAAATTCTTGTCTCACTGAAGACTTTTTCTTGAAACGCCATGGATGCTGTGTATTCGATTTACTTGACCTCTTAGTGCCAGGTTGAAAAGAATTCGACGCCCCAGAAGCCATCGTGAATCCAGGAGTAGAAACAGTTGCGGAAGAAGTCGAAGAAGGACTTGGTAGATTTGCAGCTGGATACGATGCACCGAAGGATGGAATTTGTTACTTCCCGGCTAGCCGATCGCGCTGAATTCGCTATTATATCACGAGTTCTCGTAAATAACGAGGTGTTACTCCCCGATCGTTGAAGAGCAATTTCATTTCGGTCACATTCTCGCACCATTTGTGTCAGTTCTTCCCTTGCATCTTCCGACGCCATTTTGAACACGTGTTGTGCGAATGTAAAGGGTCTGGGTCAGAGTAACGTCGGAGTAGGGAGGGGGACGGGACGGTTTTGTTGAATGAATATTTTATTTTGTTGAATGAATATTATTGGGAATGTCCGGGAACTTACAAAACGTTAATTTAGTATGCATGTCATTTCCTGCGTTGAATAAAGCTTACATTCAGCTGGAATGAATATTTCTGTTGAACGAAAAAGGTTTGCGTTGAAGTTGAATGAATATTTCTGTTGAACGCAAAAGGGTTTGCGTTGAAGTTGAATGAATATTTCTGTTGAACGAAAAAGGTTTGCGTTGAAGTTGAATGAATATTTCTGTTGAACGAAAAAGGTTTGCGTTGAAGTTGAATGAATATTTCTGTTGAACGAAAAAGGTTTGCGTTGAAGTTGAATGAATATTTCTGTTGAACGAAAAAGGTTTGCGTTGAAGTTGAATGAATATTTCTGTTGAATGACAATACCATGGGTTGAAGTTGAATAAAAATGCATGTTGTTGAACACAAATATAAGTCGTTGAATGCAATTATACCCTGTTGAAAATAAATATAAACTGTTAAATAAAAATATACATGTTGTTGAATTTTGCAGCAAATGGCTAACCATAGTCATATTTGCTACCAACGGAGATGGCATTCATGGAAAGCATAATTTGAGTGGGAAGGGTAAAGCCTCAAGTTGGTCAGCGGCAACACAACAAAAACCCTTTCGCGACGTTTTTGCTTGTGTAAAACTGTCACATGGAAGCTGGTATTTCTCTAAAATTCTACCAAATTTTACTCATTGTCTAACATTCCCGAGATTTAATTCTATTACTAGTAGTTCCATATTGGAAGTGAAGTGCTGCCTCTATAAGAATCTTGAAAACGTCGGGTTGACATAAATCAAATTTACGCCATCGCCGTGGAATAGACAAATTCGGCTAATGCATTGTTGTACCCAATTCAAAACTTCTGGGAATAAGATTCTTTGTTCACAATATTTCCATATAATTTCCATGTCAATGCTTCATTGATATGGAAATATGACGAACAAAGAGTTCTAATCCCAAAAGGTTTGAATTGGGTACAACAATGCGTTAGCCAAATTTGTCTATTGGGCAAAAATCCTTCAGTTCTGTGCATTCCCACATGTAAATAATCTATTTGTCTTGATTTCGTGCCGGTTATTTTCCTGATTCTCGAATCATCCGCCTCAGATTTTATAGACGAATACATAGCGTTTGTTTAATAAAAAGTGGCACTGGACAGCGAAGGAAGAAATATATAAGCGTGGTAGGAATCCTGATTAATTTCACTTCTTTCGGTTGTTTGCCTTTCATGAATTTTTATAGTCGTGAAGTTGGAGTGCGAGTTTCGCTTGCGCTAGTGAATGTTTCTCGGGCGAAAATAACCTTAAAGCGATCACTTTTTTCATTTAATTTTCTTTTCTATGTTTCGGATACGGAGGAATAAAAATTGGATATATTTTTTTGCAAGATGCGTTGCGTTACTGGAAAGGTTTCAAATTACTTTTCACATTATGCAAATTGAAGCATTTTTACCTCAACTGAAAAAATATAGAAAGGGCTAAATTTGTTTCTCTCCTCCTAAATTATCACTTCTGTCGTTAACTTTGATTAAATTTATAAGTTTCATTCAAAATTTATTATAATAATGGCAGGAATACTTCCAGCAAAACTCTCAATTCGAAAAGTTGTTTTAACCCCGGTTTCGGACCAGACAAAATAAACTGAAAGATTCTGACACAGTGGACACGCTATTTTAATAATTTGCGTGCGATCTCGCACGCTTGTGTCTTCTGGTTTTTGAAGGTTAACGCGCTTCTTTGTTAGCGTGCTTACACTATTCCAATACTCCCTAACTAACGTGCATGCAGATTCCTTTGCGGATTCCCAAGACATGTAAGCTTATTTTCCAATATGCCTAATCTGATGCCTCATACAACGACGCCCAAGTATACGCTCCCACAGCGTCTTGTTCAACAGAGATCCAGCAACTACGTTGGCCCTGAGAAGAACCTTTGTCCATGTTCAACTGATTTCCAGCGTACTTTTAGACATTACCAAGTCGAATGGATAGCAAAAAAGCTTGTAAACCAGTCCAATATGGCGTCAAAACAGAAACAGCTTTAGGCGTGCATCCATGCATGCTCGAGTCGGCTTGTCATCACTTTGTTTTGATTGAATGCCGAGACTCCCGACGGTTTCGTAGTACATCTTGATTGGTTCTCGAATAATTCATTGTTATATTCGGAAAACCGAGACAGACGGACGGACAGAAAAATTCTCCATCCAACACCATTAGTAAACTGCCTGCGGCAGCAAAAAATTCTTTTCGGTGTCTAAAATTCTCAAAAAAAAAATCCGGAATTTTGTATCTAAGCCTGCCTTGACAAGCACACTCAGCAGGCCTTTTTACATAAACCGCATGAAACGTGTTCGTTAACACACTGTTAACAAGCCGTAGTCTAACGATGAACGGCGCCGTGTAAATAGTGCGGCGATAGTTTTCAGACTGAGACTTGCAACTGGGCACATCCATCTTTTTCAGGCGTGAAAGAGACCGGATGTGATGTTTCACCTCGGGGAACATTGAGGGTCTCTGGGAAACAAAACTTATTGTTTCCCTTGGTGCCAGTCATTACTGAAGTGCTTGCAAACAGTGCGATCAATCAAATTTTAGAAATAGTCGACTCAACTTTAGATTCCCACTTGTCGCTATGCACGTCACAAGTTCGTTCAATTTGACCGGAGAGACCGGAGCAGGCTTTTTAGATCAGTTCAAATTGTATACATTGTACTGAATAAGGACAACAAGTATCACACAACAGGAATCCTCGACGACAGAAATATAAAAAGTTGTATAGGATTTTGTCCGGTGAGTTTTAGGTGAAGTCAAACCAGAAAAAACAAAACTCGCTTAGAGGTCCTTAGATGCCGTCATTAAAAGACAAGAAACAACTTATAGACATCATTAAATGAGGTATAAAAACTTTAATGGCTATTTTGATATTTTATCAAACTCGCGATAAAATCCCATACAAATCCTTATATTTTTGTCGTTGAGGATTCCTGTTGTGAGCTTGGGCTCCTTCTGGCCGCCAAGGTATGCCCCATTTTTCGACTTTGACTATTTTTTTTTTTGCAATCACCGTACCATGGAATCCAATCGAACTCAGTCGAACCTAATCGAGCTTAATGAAACGTTCGATTGCTCCACATTATTTTTTGAGAGTTCGTATCGTTTTATTACCGCGAACCCAATCGAACCCGATAATCACCGTGCCATCAACCTAATCGAATCTAATAAAACCGTCCGATTGCCAAATGCAAATCGTCGGGGCATTTACATACTGTATCCAGTGACAGCGTGACATCACGGTTATAGAATAACGTATTTAAATAATCATTTTTTCTCTCTATGTGCTAAGTGTTGACTCCGTGGCGCAATGGTAGCGCGTCTGACTCCAGATCAGAAGGCTGCGTGTTCAAGTCACGTCGGGGTCAGCTACTTTTTTCCCTGTTTTTTTTTTTATTTTCTTTTTCCTTTTATTCTAGAAGAATATTAATAACCAAAAAAATAATTGAACATTTTATTTTATTTTCGATGAACTTAAACATTTTTTTTTTCGTTTCTGTGTTTTTCTGTCTTAAAAATACAATAACGTGTTAATAATATATAATAATGATATTTATACAATTTTTTGAATATTAAAGCATGGGTAGCCTATTCTATATGTATAAATTTGTAGGAACAGCCAAAAAAGCGTCGCGCGAATTTTAATATTGAAAAATAGTATTGCGAGTGGAAAAAAATCGGGGGAGACTGGGCAGAAGGGCTGGGAACCACTACTTGTCTTTGTTCGCCACTCGGGAGCCACTCGGTAAACGATTGGAACAGTTAAATTTTAAATACATTTTTTAATACCATCTTTCTTTATTTATAAGTTAAATGTAATTACTTCAATATTTTACATTCGGGAAGTATTTACTCTTTCTTTTAATAATACGATACGTTGGATTTTGGATGGTCGTTGTTAAACTTCTACCGTTCTCGAGAAACATTGCCACAATTTCAATTTTTCCTTAGCATTTTCTGAAAAGTACGAAAGTCTAAATTAAGCACAATGATACCACAACACTTTCTGGGTTAGAAATGGGTTCAAAAAGAAAAAAAAAGATAAAAAAAATCCACCCCTGGTGGGACTCGAACCCACAACCTTTGAATTAGAAGTCCAACACGCTAATCCATTGCGCCACAGGGGCTGGCTGACTATTTTTGCTGCAAAAATACCATTTATTCATCGTGCTCTTTGTTTCAGAGCACAAGTTGTTTACAAGTGTCTTAATGTTCCATATTTAATGCTATTTCGCAATAAACTGCATCCAACACAGCCCTTCACTCTAAAAAATAAAATAAAAACAGAATTCGCGTTCTATTCTGTCAAGCTAATTTCTTGCGTGCTTTGACAGCGGTTCGGCTTTGGCCGATCGAGCCACGCGCGAGAAGGAAGATTAGTGATAAAGTTCTGTCGCTAAAGGTTTCGATTTATCGTTTTGGCTGATAATCAACGTTGTATTTTAACTTTTATCTCAAATTACATTGAACGAATTATGCCCTTACACGTACCGGTAAATGTTTCTCGCGATCTCGATATAATGAGTTATGACCGAAATCTCGCCTCGCCATCTCGATACTTTCGATCGACCATATACATATCGTCAAAACCTCTTTTCACCGCCTGAAATTGTCATTTGCTCACTTTGATCTGCCCATTTTTTAGCTTCTTTTAAAACTTCGGTAATTTCGCTGTTCTGTAGTTCTAACGTTTCTCGATTTGGCAGAGATATTCAATGTTTCGCCGTTTAAATTTTCTTGTGGCGTCTCCAACTTACGGCATTCGTGCGTGACTCTCGCGTGGCTGGTATGCATGCGAGCGAGGCGAGGCCGAATCTCTCCCCATTCTCACTCTACCTGTTCCCCTGGCCGGCTAAGGAGAGCCACAAGAACTCCTTTACCGTTTCTGTTTCCACGATTTTTTTAAAGGAACATGATCGAAATATATTGCTTGAAATATTTACATTAAAATTCAATATAAATGATTGTCTTCCGCGTGTGTTGTACGTGCGCGTGTGTTTAATTTTTATTTCGCTACTTGCCTGGGACTGGAAAGAAAACGAAAAGAAGGACTGCTCCACTCTCGCTTGACAATCAGTTCCGTTCCGAAGTCGAAGCGCGGGATAAAATACGAAACAAAAAACAAACAACGATTACAAAAAGTAAGAGAAGGAACTGTGTTTTGCTCGAGGGTAAAATGGTAGAGCAGTCAACAGGCTAAGCAGGCTTTCTTTGTGCCATAGGGTGTGCACCTAGGACAGCCAGAGGATTGTCCCGATCACGTGTACCAAGTAATGAAGAGCTGTTGGCACAAAGAAGCTTCACAGAGACCAAACTTCACTCTAATGATAGCTCAGCTCAAACAGGAGGTGACGTCACAATACGACTCCGCGTCGCCAGCTGAATCACCAGTCCACGATAAACAACCGCTGTACCAAAACATTGGTGTTACTCCGGAATTGGTAAAAAGTAAGTTATAGTCAGTTTATGCCAAACATCTTCCATTACGGTGGTCCAGCTCTGTAAAACAGCGCATCTTTTAGGGATGGAATCGCTGCCATGCATACATGCACGCGCATCCTCATCTCCAGGGTCTTTTTGGCCTTTTCCGGTTTCAAAATAGAGAGCCGGACGAAGAAACTGCCCTGGACAATCACGCGGCAGCCATAATAAAATGCTTTGTTTTCCCCCGCTTAACCTCGTTTTAATTTTTTCATTGCGAGGCTGTCTTCAGACAAAATGACGGGGTGTGATTAAGGCACATGCTGCTAAAATTCAAAATACTCCAAGAATCGTGGAGTCTTTCAGAAGTTCGTTTTCAGAAGTTCCATTCAGCAAAGACCTTGAGTCATATGTCACGTGACAAAATTCTTGGAGTACTTTGTTAGTCTCATCCAGGGGTTTCTGCGGCCGGTGGGGACAAGGTCAGCGACCAGTTGGTCGCATATGCGATTAGAGTTTTGACCGTGCGGCTAAAACAATAAACAATACTAATGTTGCTCTTTGTTTTTTTTCCTTTCTAGAAGAGGTCGCTGTGGTAAACCAGCCTACTGGACGCAAAATTTCCCAGCAAGCAACAGACACCCCTGAGAGCGTCACAATCTCAACCCCTGGTTATATGAATGTCAGTTGTAATTCCGGTTATGTTAACAGCGATGAAGAGGAAATGGGTATCGAGGAAGCAGTTGTGTAAAGCGAGGCGTATCCTACAAAGCTTAGAGTCGATATCTGTGAATTTTACCCTGACGATGTCCGTTTCAGTCCGATCTCGCTCCCATGGACTTCACACAACCTCGAACCAGGGACCTTGTCCGCTTTCAAAATTTCACAGTTTTCATAATGGCAGTGAGGAGAGACCCTGACAAATTGCAGATCACGTGACGTTGAAATTTCCCAATAGCTACGAAATTATATATCGCCATTTGGAATTATTTAAAATAACAAAGATATTTGGAGATTTGGTCGAATGCTCTGCATTTTGCCAGGGACTTATCTTATCGCCATGTTGAAAAGACTGGGAACGAGGTTGGTCTCAATCCATTCTCCATTCTCCATTCCCCATTCCCCATTCCCCATTCCCCATTCCCCATTCCCCATTCCTCCTTTTCCCTTTTTTGTTTTTGTGCCAACTGTGAAACCGGAAGTCAGAATCTGACTGCCTGTCGTGAACCGGAAGTTAGCTGTCTTAGAAGGGTCGAGGGTGTGGATAATTAAGGACAATTAAAATAATTTTGAAAACTCATTTTGAGTTGGAATTTTAGATTTTAAGAATATAGATTAGATGGGGCTGGGTTTTCTTTTCTGTGTAAGTGCCTTTACACGACATCAAATAACTTTTATATTAAAAGTTTGCTAGACTGCTATATGTCCCTTTCCAGTCAGTTGTACGGAAATTGCCCGAAGATTCACGGAGATGCACGGAGATGCACGGAGATGATGCGAAGATGCACGGAGATTCCGAAGAGCCGAGCGATTATTTCCAAACGCTTTCGAGTGAACAATCCTGCAAGTTAGTGGTCCTAGTATGCGGAAAACAGTTTCATCGATAATTTTTTGTTCTACGACAGAATAAATTAAAACAGTATAGTATCGGTATATAATCTGATTAAACTATTAAGGCAGATAAGTAAATTTGTAAGAATACATAAATTGACCTAAATGTAACAAGCAAGCAAAAAAATTAAAAATGTAAATGTAATTTGTCTATGAATATGTATTTAGCCTTATCTTGTGTATTAGTCTGATGTTTACCCGTGTACAAATAAAAGTGATGATGATGATGATGATGATGATGATGATGATGATATGATGTGATGTGATGTGATGTGATGTTACCCTAGAGAACTGTTTCTTTTAATTTTTTTTAATGTGCAATGTATGCATAATTTATGAAAAGACAAAGGACAAATTCCCTTGAGAACATCACATGACCTACATTAGGAAAACAAACATACAAGCGAAAGAGGTCTATTGCATGAGCAGGTAGTTTATTTATTTTCTGTACAGAGGAAGATAGAATCAAGCATAGAATCCCCGGGGGTACTCCCATGTATGAGCTATATATGTATGTGCCGCTGTGATGGGTATGTTTTTCCGGGCAGTTTAGTCTGGGATAGGGTATAGGAATCAGTGATTTTTGGTCTAGAATAGGGTATCATTTTCTGCGAAACTGATCAGTTGCGTGAAGAATTTACTCTAAATAAGTTTTACTGGCAAATGGCATTTAAAAATCGGTACGGCCGGCATTTTTACTGACCCCTGTCAGTAACTAATAACAAAGAAAGCTGGGAAATAGCGAGTCTGGAATAGGTCTAGGATAGGGTAGGGTTTTTCGGTGTTTAGTCTAGAATAGGGTTGCAAAATGCAGCTAAAATGGTCTAGTATAGGTTAAGGGTCTCAGAGTTCCAGCGGCACACCCCCGGCCAAAAATGTACCCCCTCCCCACCCCCGGGGCATAGAATATAGACGAAGCTTAGTTTTTTTTTTTTTTTCATAAATACTCGTTTATTTCAACACATACATTACTAACTTACAATACATGTTACATTCCATTACTTACGATTAATTACAGTACCATACTTTTTTTTTTTATGTTCTATACCCATGAGGGTTTTTTTTTTTATTATAATATAATATTTACGCTACTTACAATGCAATGCTTAGGAATACATTACTTACAATATGATACTCTATTTACAACACGTACAATACAATCCTCACACTACTTACAATGCAATACTCTACTTATATACAATACGCTCAATACAATACTCACACTACTTATAATGCAGTACTTACACTTTTTACAATACGACACTGGTTACATTACTTGTACATCGTCAGCTTAAATAATTTATTTTAAAGGACCAGTTGTAGTGTTCCACTCGTCTTTTCTTTTAAAGCTCATAAAAAAACCTTGCTTTTACAATGAAGGATTTAAGGATTTGAAGAGGTTTGTTTATTTGTTTATTTTTTCAAAAACCGCTGAACGATGTCAGAAAACTTGGAAACCCTTCTATGTTTGGGATTTTCTCTTGCATTTTACAAGTCCAGATAAAATATCTGGCAACAAGAAAGTAGAAATATTGTTGTGTGTGAGAAAGAATATCTGTTCTCAGACCTAGTATTATAGCCAAGGATAAATTGTCGTTGAACACTTTTCATAGAACCATTTTCCAAAACCCTGCCAGAAAAGTGACGTTTCGTTACAGTACCAAAATAAACGAATTAGTGTTTCTTTCTCTCCACTACAGAAAGTGCAAATATCATTATTCCTGATTCCAATTTTATTTAAAAAGTCATTTGTTGCTAGTCTTCGATGAAGCAGTTTAAACTGAAAAATAATTAATTTGGATATTTTTGTACAGCGAAAAGGTAGTTTGTAAACAGCCTGCCAGTTAATAAGATCAGTGCATTGTAAATTGCAGTCAATAATCCACTTATTTTGGCTTTTACTGGGGCAACTCTGTTTTAAGCTGACAAGTTTCTCGTAAGCTATTCTGTTAGATTTGTTAGCTTTTATAAAATTATCGGCAAAACTAACATAGTTTATGTTATTTACAAATTGGTCTTCTTTGTCTCTTCTAAGGGCTTTTATAGCAGATACAACACCTTGAAAGACAAGAAAGTTTGTTTTGATGTCAAAGCGGTCTTTAAAGTTAGAGAAAGATAAAAAACTGTTCTCATCTTTCATAAGATGTCCAACTGTTTTTATTCCTTTAGCGGACCATGATTTATAGTATATTGGCTTATTCCCCACCCTTATAAGAGAATTGTGCCAGGGGTTCAGCGAAAAAAAATGTTTTACAGATTTTACGCTATCGTCAAAACTAATTTCTGACCATATTTGCAAAATTTCAGACGTAAAGGCGTCAGATACTTTAATATACCGAGACAGATCACTTTTATTAAGGTTTCCTTTGAAAATGTCAGGTCCTCCATACTCTTGTAATTCAAAGTCAAAAAAAAGTTTCCATTTACCATAATAATAACCATAACCATAATAGACGAAGCTAAGTTAATAATACGCCATTCAGACTCGGAACTCTGTACAAGGATCACAATACCAAAATACCATACCCTATTTAGGCCAGGGACTGAGCACCACAAAAGCCATACCCTATCCCGCGCGGCACAGACCTATACAGCTTACTTAGGGGAGTACCCCCTAATTCCCAGGGTCCTTTCACTTCAGTTACGTTATCAGCTGAAGAGAGCACACGGCTGGTATTGGAACGAGGTTGGAACCCCCCCCCCCGGAACGTGTTCCACGCGCGAATAGCCTGCATAACAGGCGTTAGGGACGGACCATTAGAAAAGTGATGGGGGAGGGGGGGTGGGGGACTTTCAGCTTGCACGATTTTTTTTTCGCCCATTGCTTGTGCAGGATTTTTTTTTGCAGGTGAAACCCTCTGCACGAATTTTTTTTTTCAGATAAATATTGCTTTGTTTTTCATTTAATAAGTCAAAAAATTGACAATCAGTCAATTGGTGGAGGCGAAACAACTACGTATAAAACAATTTTATTCTATTATTTTTATGAACCACATGGGAAACACAGGTCTGAAAGGGGGGGGGGGGGGGGGGGGGTCCGGACCCCCCCGACCCTCCCCCTGGATCCGCCACTGTAAAACATAAACTGCAAGAAGTCATGATTCCAATAGAGACACGGCAGCTTCAGACTTTGATCTTAGACGCCTACATCCGTGATAAAGATCCACTTTCTCACAATTCTTGCACACCGCAGACTTTGACACTAAATCCCGGCGGGGGCGTAGCCAGGATTTTTTCAGAGGTACGCACAATAAATTTCCAAACACTCCCCGTACCTCCTCCCCCACCCTCAAGTCCCAAATCTTTCTTTTTTCCCGACTTTTTTAGGTACGCACGTGCGTACGTGCGTACAGGTAGCTACGCCCCTGCACGGGCTGAGAGATTGACTGATCCTAGCATATTCATAACAATAACAAAAACTGCAGCCGATCACTACATATCTTGCAACAAAAGTTAGCCAAAGAAGCCCTAACATATGCCAAGAGAGCTAGCATAACGAAGGCATAGAGAAACAATAATTCCATAAATGGCTACACAGCATCCCAAAGATCATCAGAGTCATACAATACATATCGAGCATGCAAAACTGAGACAGAGATAATAGTGACTAGTCACAATTCTATATTGGTGATCTAAAGGGAACAAATATCTCGTAGACATTCTTGGGAAAGTATTTCTAAAGGCTTCTTTATACATTTTGCGACTAGCGGGAGTCGTGTTTGGCCTGTCACCTTTATAATACTATTTATAAATAATAGTATAGGAAGGCCCCAAGAATGTTTTGAATTTTTGAAACGCCAAGAGCGCTATTTTCAATAGGCACTTTGGCAGCTTTTATATATTAAATAACAACAATATAACAATAATAACAACAATAATAACAATATATTAAATAACAACTACAATAGGACTTCTTCTGCATGAATTTTTTTTCTTTGCCTTGAACTTTGCACGAATTTTTTTCCTGGCATTTTCCCTTGCACGAATTTTTTTTTGGTTTTTTCCCCACCCCCCCCCCCCCCCCCCCCCCCATCACTTTTCTAATGGTCCGTCCCTTATTGGGGGCGCTCAAGCGGGTTTTGGGGCGCGAGCGCGAAGCGCGAGACACGCACGGGTGGGGGGGGGGGGGGGGGGGGGACAACCTCGTTCCCAGGGTCTCTCTTCTTCCCGCCCCCTGGAAGGAGTGAAGAAGAGAGACCCTGGGAACGGGGTTGGGGAGGGGAAAGAAAAACATAACTTCTTTTCTCTCCCCGTGCGTGTCTCGCGCTTCGCGCTCGCGCCGCAAAACTCGCTTGAGCGCCCCCAATAACGTCTGTTATGTAGGCTACGCGCGAACGATTCAAACGATTCTCCTTCATCCTACCAGTCAAACCGCGAACAATCTCAATAAACCACTATCCCTCCCTGCTGTCCACGGTGTTATTTTATCCGCTATTCCGGTACAGATTTATCCACTTTATCATGCTCTTTTATACAACCACCGGACTAAACAAATGACATGAATAAAAGTCGTTGTTAAAATTTAAGCAAAGAGATAAAGAAGGTCCACACACACGAGGTACTAATAGATTACTATGCTCGTGGCGTATTGAGGCTTCCGTCTCGTTCAGTGGTACAATTAACGAAAAATCAAAATATCTGGATAAAATGTTTTCAATAAAATCATAACAAGTAAATTTTCGTAATAGCAAACTTAGGGTTTATATTTAACAAGCTTACAATACTTGAAATTAAATTCGCTTCCTGCTGCGCCTTTTTCCAGGCATCACTGGCTTTGAATTCTCTTTATGAATATATTATCGTAACGACGACTTAATTGTTTTTCGTTTTCGAGGCCGCATAAAGCTGTCAAAACACCGAGTTTCGCCTTCTCGAGAAGAGAAACTATTGGGGTATTCATGTTTGCGAGTTTTTATAGCGATGAGGTTTCTATTCGACGCCACGATGTTTCAACCCGTGTCAGTAATGTTTTATTTAACGTTTTCCGCTGCGTTCGTCGTCCAGTTTGCGGTTGTAGAAAGTGAAGAAGGTATGTAGTTTGATCATATGATTAAAGGTAATTCCAAGTGTATTATACTACGCCCCTAGATAAGAAAACTTCGCATACAGTCAACGTGATTTTTATTGATCAGTTCAATCCTAATTACTGAGTATATATTTACAGAGGATACGATGTGCTATTCCCCAATATGTTTATCGCGAATACAGTATTTCGACTATGTTAACTCTATATCTCGATTTCGCTTTGACACAGCTTTTAAAAGGCAGGGTTTTATACATGATTTATCTTGTTTTGCCGTGCCAGATAAATATCATATCCGACCAGTGAGACCTACCGGGAGCGTAAATACGTCTTTTACTCGAAAATAACTTCCGCAATTTAAGCTATAATATAAAAAACTCCGATATCTTTAATCAGATCAGAATATTTCTTATTATATTCGTTTACAAAAGTGAAGTAAGTTACATTTTTGTTAAAATTGACAAGATCTTTAAATAAATTGCTTGCTCTTAGCTTGCGTGCAGGCTGTAGCTTTCCTAGACATTCTGCTGAACGAAGCATGTTTAGTGTAAGCGAAATTAATAACGCGTGATGATTGAATACGGAACAGGAGATCCGAAATGAGGCGTGAAACGGGAATAATTCAGATTTTTGTCACCCACAAAAATAACACGTTTTGTTTTTGTAGACCGATTTTATAGTACTCCAGGCCTTTTGTATAAAGATCTACACTGCACGTATTATTTTTACAAGAAAGCACTGACTTTCAAAAGTCAGTAATTCACGTACAACGCAAAGAGTCTTTTATTAGATTTTAACTCAGGATGTAGTTTACTAAAGACCTCACAAGACGGGTAGGGTGGAAGCCTTGCTTTTGTAAGGCAGAGTGTATAGGGTGGGAGCGGAGAGAATTAGCGTACTTGGGGAGTGGGAAGGGGATGTTTTTGGTGAAATGATGTCAACGTGAATAAATGGCGGCTCACTGAACGCAAAACATCGATACTTAATTCAAGCGACACTGCATGACAGTAGCTTCTTTTCTCTGAAAGCTTCTGGAAGAGACAGAGTTATGGGCTCCTGAAGTCAAGGGGGCTCAAGCGCGAATGCCAGTGTGCGATTCTCGGACTGACCCCATGGTCTGGGAATTCCCCCCCCCCCCCCCCCCCCTTCCTCTTGAGGGTCCAAATAACAGAAACCCGATGCACAATGCAGTTTACACCCCCTGTCGAGCCCCCGGACGCGGACCCGGTAGCATCACAAAAATTCAAAAAGCCAAAATATACAGTTTTACTGAATGAATAAAGATAACAAAAAAAGTGTAGAGTCGAAGGGTATTTCGGTTTCGCTGGCTTTTGCTTTTTTTAGTCAGTTCTTTATAATTAATTTTTTTTCTGTACACGTACGTATTTTTTTTCTCGTGCAACCCTTTTAATGTGACTGAGGTGAGGGATAAACTCGAATTTGAAATTGTTTATGTGACAATTGAAGTCCTGTTCAGCACGTTTAATTAATACATGTTACCTCTGTAAAGGTCTGGAGTAAACAAATAAATGTAAAAAAAAGTGAAATGAAATTGTTCAGTTGATAAAAACCTGGGTATACTGTGCAATTAACACTAACCGGAATCCCTCCTGAAAATTGTTGCGTGAAATTTTGCAGAAGTGAAATCATGAAATAGAATATGACCTGTACAATCTATGATGTAAAAAAATCAAACCTGTAAATGGTATTCCATAATAAGCTCCTAATTCCACAACCTCGTTCCCAGGGTCTTCTCCTTCCCGTCCCATGGAGCGAGAGGGGATCGACAGGAAGGAGAAGACCATGGGAACGAAGTTGTTGTTTAGCGTGTGTGCGGGCCTCAATTGATCTCTCTTAATTTATTTGAACAGATTTTTCTTTTGCTTGTTTAATTTTTCTTTAGGCATAAACTGTTCCCAGAAAGCCGTGCAAGTTCAGAAAGAGTCATGTGGCCAAGTCAACAAAACTGTCTGCGATGGACTGGGCTGTTGTTGGAACGAAAATGAAACTGATTCATCCCTGAAATGCTTCAATAGGAGGTAACCATGGCAACCCAGAGTGGAACTAGGGCTGCGTTTTTTTTTTGGGAGAATCCGAAATTGGATTTCTGATCTCGGATCATATGAATTTTTTTTTTATTGAAATTTCAATTTGTGCTATTTTTAGCATCAAAATGGCGGGAAATTCAAAATTCAATTAATTATATCTTTGGGTTCAATTAAGATATTTCAGTTATCTCTTCGGTTTTGAAGTCGTGGGAACATGCTCTTCAAGATGGAGTAATGAAATATCTCACAATGTGAAATTTAAATTTTGGCGCAATTTGGTGACGCCATTTTCCCGCCAAAAACAACAGTTAAAATAAAAACCGAAATCATAGGTTCCTCGGTAATGAGAAGTTCTGTTAAGGTCTAAAATTTGAGATCAATCGGACGAAAACGTTGAAAGTTATTTTGCACCGCGTTTGAGATAATCGATTTTTGACTCACAGGAGCTCGGTGGTTAGGGTTAAAAGTTAACCGGGAATTTTATTTCCAAAAGTTAATTAAGATAAGATAAGCCAAAATGGAAAGTAAAACGCAGAGAAACTTTGGGAAAAATCTGCATTGGTAAGGTATTCAACTGGATTCAAAATTGATGCTAATCCGCGATGCTTATAATATTATATCATCTATACAATGAACAGAAACGCTTGTAGATAGAACTCGAAATCGCAGAACTCTTAAAATTTAACTCTACCCGTAAACCCGGGGGGGGTACTCCCTATAATGGGCTATACGGGGATGCTCCGCCCGAAAGGGGTACATTTTTGAGGCTGGAAGTATATGAAAGGGTCGGGATTTCATGAGTTGAAGTATATGAAGGGGTAGGGATTTCACGAGTTGAAGTATACGAGAGGGTGGAAATTTCACGAAGAATAGGAAAGGGTAGCGAAAACACGAGTTGAAGCATAAAAAAGGATAGGGAAAACTGCCATTTAAGTATTGTAAAAGGGCCTTTCAAAATATATCAAAAAGACGCACGTGAAGGCTATACGAAAGGGGTACCATTTTCAATGAAAGGTATGTGAAAGGGGTACCATTTTCAATGAAAGGTATATGAAAGGGGTACCTTTTCTGTCAAAAACGGTATATGAAAGGGTAAGGGTTTGGACCTCGGGGCGGAGCATCCCCGTATAAAACATTGTCAAGTACCCCCCCCCCCCCCCCCCCCCCCCGGCCCGTAAATGTTTCAGTTGAACGGTATGGTTAAAGTGTGGTTTTAAAGTTGTTGACTTGAACACTCTTTATCAATGAATGTTTTTGTAGCTCCTCTTCAATCCAAAATGCTGCAACAGGCTCGTGTTTCCTCTACGAAGGTCAGGTTTGCCGAGATATCTTCTCCACAACTCTACCTTCAATGAGCTCGTCGCCAAGGCTACACAGTGCAGAACAGAAGTCAGTCGAAAGCATTCTTAAGTCCGTTGTCACGGCCATCGATACAATTGTCACGCAACCCGAGTGTAATGTTGCCCTGACCACCATGCTGTGTCATTACACCTTGCCGCCATGTCACGCAAACAACAACTCCGTCACGCAGTTTTGCGTCAGTGAGTGTCACCAGTTATTCTCTAAGTGTGGAAATTTTATCCAGCAACTAGAGGCTTTTATGATTGCTATTCCGAGTGACGTAAATTTTTCATTTCCTCGCTGCTCCGAGCTGTACAACGCTTCTGAGGTTGAAGAGCCATGTACCAAGCTTGGCATAGGTAAGTACTGTGAAACTATTTAGTTTACATTTCGATTTATATTTTTAATCATATAACTCGTGCTATGATTGGTTTCGGACGTGCGTCAGTTCCAAGTGGCAACCGTCTTCTCGCTCTAAACACCTCCGTAGGAGAGTGGGGTGGGGATCGTTCCCTTGTGATCGGCGGAGAGCTTGCTCGAGAGCAGAGAAGCTGTAGCATCCATTCACTGATGATATAAATATGTTGTCTATGTCAGGCAAATGAAATTGAAAATGAACTTCATTTTCCATTTTCCTGCAACCATTATGATATTTTAAGGTTAAAATTCTTCAGTGAAATTAATGAAAAATATACCCTCTTCAAGGACTTGAATTAATAACAAGTCAAAAATTTTATTTCTTTTTATTTAATAGCATTGATCCTGCCATCTGTAGGTCACTTGCTGCTTTTATTTTTGAATGTATGCATTATAGAAACGAGAAATTATTTCAGAAACGAATGTAATAATTATAATTTCTCTTCAGATACTTCCTCTTTCATAAATGATGTATTTACTTTTATTTTTTTAATATTTTAGATAGGTAATGCCTGGTATATATAGGGAAATACTTCAATAAATTGTTGTTGTTGTAAATAAATACACGTAGTGTGGACCACATTGACTCGGGAAATGAAAGGATAGCGAAGGAATTTCAATGCCTGAGATTATGCCATTTCGATATTTATATGTTTCAGACTAGCGTTAGCTCAGATTTGCTTCTGAAGGTGCTCACAGCCTGCCACATTTTTGCTTTACGCTGGAGCAGCCTTGTTTCCAGTTTGTGAAGCGGTTTTCTTTTCTTTGAAAACAATAAGTGCAAAGAGAAGGCGAAAACTCGACAGACGACACCGTAAGAAGGCGCACATTTGGGGCCTCGTGTGCGGCAGCCGAAGCCGCGAAGACGAGCCGGTGAGAGAGCGGCGTGAATGGAGTGCAGCGTCGCGGGGGAAAAGTGTTTTGCCCCATTCCCCCACTCCGCCCCCGCCGCTCTTACCGGCTTCCTTCGATCGCAGGATCGTTATCGTGACCCCAAATATGAGCCTGCTTGGAACTACAATTCTTCGCCTTCCTTCACTTTTTCTTACTTTAATCTGTCCTTCCGTTTTCTGATTCAAACTGAAAAAGAAGATAGTAAACAAAATTATGATCTTCATTATTTTACAGATTTGTCGCCAACTTCCCAGACACCACAGAACGCAGTAGAAAACCTGCCCATACGGGCTCCTTTTATTTCAGGTAGGTTGTAAACTAAACTAACTGACTATCCTGCTACCCCGGCGTATCACATCGAACGTTCGGTTTTCGAACTCAATCGAACTCTCTCGTTTGATTGAGTTTGATGGAGTTCGGCCATCTAACGAAATCGAACACACAAAAAAAAATTCGAATCGTCGAACAAAATTGAATTCGATTTTCGAACTCCATCGAACTTAATCGAACGGTGTGTGCGAAGGCACGCGGGCGCACAAAACGGCTGAAAATCGAGCCGAAGCGCACGTCGGATTCCCCTGGCTTTTCGCTTCCCCAAACATGACTCGATTTTCACGGGAACATACACTCCCGATACACTCCGCCGCCAGCTCTCCATCTGGCCTTTGGGTCATTTACTGGATTTCCTGTCACCGTGCTCAGTTCGGAAACCCGGGATGAAAATTAATCAATAGGTGGTTTTCATGTTACGTCATCGCCGCCATGCTGGTGGACATAAACAATAGTTCTCTCATTAGCTCCTTTTGTTCGTCCACCAGCATTTGTTCGTTTCACTATTGTTATCTATGTCTCTAGAGATTGGTTGCAAACCACCTATTAACATACAAATATCTTAAGAACTGAATTGCCAACAGATAAAAATAAACCCGGGAAATAAAACACTCCTGAAACTTACACAGAAATTTTATTATTCAAGTTGTCGAGGCAAGATCAACTTTGAATCTTATTCGTGTCGACAACTTTTTCAACTTTTTCAAAGACTTCGATATCAACTCAAAAATTTTGTTTCTTTTTAACAGCATTGATCCCTTTATTTGTAGATCAGGTGCTGCTTTTATTTTCGATATCATGAATTATAGATACAAAATATTATTTCAGAAGTAAATTTAATTAGAAATTAATCTATGTAGCTTAGGTAATGCCATGTATAGATATGGAAATACCTCAATAAATTGTTGTTAATGTTGTTGGATGGCGAAGTTGCTCCCACAATCTCAGGGAAGGTTTGAGGCAGGACAATTCAAGGCCCATCTTTGTACCAAACATGAATCAATAGTTTCGGCCGCGTATTATGCATGGTTCAATTACTACAGTTACCATTCCCCCCCCCCGGGCAACCCCCGGGACAAAGTCGGCCCTTGTGGCCCGGGGGTGGGTAATTTTGCAAGTAGTCTTGTCCCGGGGGTAAGGGGTGGGGATAATCTAGGTGCGCAAGGAATTGTGGGGCGAAAATTTCGTCGAAGCACATGGCGGACGACATGACTCAACAAGCGGACTTCTTTGCTGGGAAATCCTTACAATTTGTTAGTAATTGGCTAGAAGAAAACAATCTGGCAAAGTTAAGCCTGTATTTGAAGGACTGTTGCCTGTCAGTGGATGTTGTGAAGTGATGGGAAGAACACATCCTCAGTCCACGAAACAACCGCAAGAGAGGAGCGATGAAAGCCAAAGAAACGCGAGCAATCATAGGAGAGCTGCTTCCTGATCTTTGTAGCCATACGAGTCTAGTCCATTCTAGTCCCGGGGGTGGGGAATTACCTCTTTCTTTGTGCCCGGGGGTGGGGAATAGGACGCCAAGTGAAGAAAAAATGGCAAGTCCCCGGGGGTGTGCCCGGGGGGGGGGGGGGGGGGGGGGATGGTAACTGTAGGAATTGAACCATGCATTATGGTCACGATTTTAGTCGAGGTCATGATCAGTTGGCCATCGAGACTCGAGACATTGTTTTCAAGATCCCCGTTTCCTGTGATTTTGATCTGAAGAAAAAAAAATTATACTAATTTATGTGATCTTTCTGTTGTCAATGATGAATGCAAGCCGAATGTCTGAATATTCATGACACGTTATCCAGATTCTGCTCTTCGCATCGCTGCTAAGTGCCCTGGAGGAATACGAAAAAATTGTAATGGTAGTATTATTTTCTACTTTTCCGCCTAATCATCGATATTTTATACGCCACTGCTTGTGTCGCAGTGCTAAATTTGATTCCAGCCCTGGTGCAGTCGGCATTTACTTCTGGTTTGAAAGTTGTTGTTGCGCAACTCTGAGAAGAACATAAGTCAAGGAGGGCATCTTCTCTGTCATGTGCAATAATCTGACATGGTAATAATATGCCGTTTCTGCGAAAATAGATTAAAGTTTCACACGTTCACCTGATCGACTTCAGACTCTTTATTTTGTATTTTAGCTCAAAGTTCGATTTCCGAACTTAATTGAACAAAATCGAACCATGACCGTTCGATTTCGTTCGATTTAATTCGATTTGGTTCGGGCATCAAACTCACAAAAAATGTTTGCGTTCGATTTCGTTCGATGGCCGAACTACATCGAACTCTTTCGTTCGATTGAGTTCGATTGAGTTCGATTTCGATTTCGTTCGATGTGATACGCCGGGTGGAGTGCAGCGACGCGAAGGAAAAAGTACATGCGGTAAGAACGCGCGGGAAACTATCCCCGGCGTCAGAACTCGCAACACTTTTTTTCCCTTAATACTAAAATGAAACGGTATGTGAATTTCGACGCTGTTCATAATCGTATTTCGGCGTTTCGGCAATGCTGCCTTCTTCAGGAATACAAAACCTTTAAATAGCCCGTAAAACAGTTTGTTACACCGTAAAATAGCTCACATGCTCACGTGGCAGCGCGCGCGAGTGTAGTCTTGGTTCAGACCACTCGGGGGGTACTCAACAAAGTTTTGTACGGGGGATGCTCCACCTCGTGGTCCGAACCCTTACCCTTTCATATACCGTTTTTGACAGAAAAGGTACTCCTTTCATATACCTTTCATTGAAAATGGTACCCCTTTCATATAGCCTTTACGTACTTCTGTTTGATATATTTTGAAAGGCCCTTTTATACTTAAATGGCAGTTTTCCCACCCTTTTTATACTTCAACTCGTGTTTTCCCTACCCTTTCCTATACTTCGTGAAATCCCTACCCTTTCATACACTTCTACTCGTGAAATCCCTACCCTTTCATATACCTCCAGCCTCAAAAAGGTACCCCTTTCGGGCGAAACATCCCCGTGTAGCCCATTATAGGGAGTACCCCCCCCCCCCCCCCCCCCCCCCCGGGACTCGGGGTCATAGTTCCTTGCTTGAAAATATATATTCAATTTCCTGTTTTCTGTGGTATTATATTCTTGGTTGATTGCCTTCTAACGAAAAAACTAACTCATCGAAAATTAGTATTGGAAGGGACTTTGAGAAAGTCTATACTTCATCTACAACTTGCAAAATTCTTGCCAGCACGGTTCGTAAGTGCGATAACACTGATGAAACAATGTATCAAACCACTTTGTCTATTGCAAGGAAACAAAATAAAACGACACAACACAGGGCAAAAATGAAATAAGGGTTTTAGGTAGTCACTAGCCATTATATTGTGCTCGTAATCCTTCAATCCACGTGATTTATTGAAACCTTTAAACAGTTCTGTGTATAGGCTGAATAACCAGTGTTCCAATTCCAATGTACCTATTCTTGGTTTGCACATGACGTCATAAATATTCAAAAATCTAAAGTATACATCCTACAAAGCTGTTTCTAACATGGTATGTGGATACCAGTGTTATAATCTTTCACAAAAAGTTTCAGGTTTAAACGATGTTTTGCTTCAGATTGATACAGGTTGAAACGTGTCACGCAATTCGTCACGCTATTTCCGATAAGCCGTGAAAATCCACGCCTAGACCTAAATACTTACGGGTGGTCAACGCGTCAACGTGTGCTTTGCTGCTATTTCTCGTTTTTCTTGAAGGCGTAAGCATGGCTTATCTTCGTTGTAATTGTTATAATATTGCCCGTTGCAGCGACAGGTTTTGTAAAGTTGTGCGGTAGAGGACACCTCATAGAGGCCAGTGGCCGACCGGAGACGTGCTTCGAGACATGTGTCAATTTGACTTGCCTGTCAACAAGTGAAGACGTTTCCTATTCACACAGGAAGCTGGCAATGATAGCCGTCTGAGCGCGGACAATATTTCGGTATATATATGTCTGGACTTGTTCTAAAAAAGTTAGCCTGCGAGCAAGCTCTCGTGGTTTGGGGGTGCGGGGGGGGAGTGGAGGGAAATTAAATTTCCCCCCACCCCCTCCCCCCCCCTTCGAAGAACCCCGTTGAAGAAAACTGATTGCCTTGTTTGCAGAAAATTTTCCTTGAAATGTGTGTGACGCGAAATTTAACCAGCTGATTCATTTTTAAAAGTTCTGTCGCGAAGATAAAAGTGCTAAAAACCTTTAAGGTATAGAGGCTCCGAATAGAGTGTTGTGCCGCGTCGGATTGGGACTTCCGCACACTCTTTTTTCATATATTAAGAAGCTTTTCGTACAAGAAGAAGATTGGCCGGAAATTTAAGAACGTGCCAAGAACGCACCCAGGCTGAGATATAGCCTATTTTACCATGATTTACAGTGAGATAAGAAATGTATACAAATCTTTTTCCATTTTTATACCAGCGAGCATTCTAATAATTAGCAAACTTGTAAAACTTTACCTTTAATCAGTATTGGCTTCTTATTCATGACTATTATTTACTGAACTACTGTACCATTTATCCTATGAACCTGCCAAGAACGTTTTCAGGCTCAAATCGCCAAAAAATAAGAATGTACGGCCCCACCTCAGCCTCAGCCAAAAAATTAGGCGTTCTAATTTTAAAAAAAAGTGTATTTAAGTGACGTGGGTCCCCGGGGGTAAACATTAATTTGAATGAAATTTGAAGATGTTTAAAGAAGGGATAGAAGAAAGAAAATGATTTTTGGAACACCAACAGACAGTTAATACCCACGCAAGAGTACCCCAGGTTGCTAGTGGACTAACTTGGTGTCCGCCTATTAATTATTAACTACAAATTCTATTTTTAAGACTTCAATATTTCTTATTTCTCTTAATTTTACAAATCCTTTGAGAAAAACTATTTCCTCCCAAACATACCCCAAAACGTTTCAAGACACCCCGCAACATAGATTCAGGGGATGAGCATGGATTTTATGGATCACTTGAAACGCGAACGAGATATTTCCATTAAAGCCATGTCAAGTGGCGGAAAAATGGCGTTTAGGTTAAGTCCCGCCTTAAAGTGATGTGGATGATTGTTGCACCTTAAATTAAAGTGCACCTTACCCCCATTATTTTTTCTTTTAATCAACTAAATGTACTTTGAAAAGTCGAATAGTGAAATATTTCTTGTTTTTAACGTCGCGTTAGGGCCTGTTTATATGGAGAAAAGTTGGCCCGGGTAGGAGGGTCACCCGCCCAACCGGGACAACTTTACCGAGCGTTCGCATGACAAAAATGTTGTCTCGCCTGACCGAGCCAAGTCAGCCAAAGCTGTCCGTGCTCCATCAAGCGTGACTAGTATTTTTGAAAATTTGAATGGAGTTTTCAAGTTTACGCATCGGTTTTGTAAATTCATTCCGAGATTCGGAATTCCCGTGAGAATTTTCCGTATTTTCGGAAACAAAGAGCAACAAAATATCATTTTATTTGAAATGTTACATATCCGAACAATATTAGGTTTTTTATGCGTGTAGCGAAGTTATTTTTCCGTTAACTCGTGGCTTTCAAAGTGTTTTCCAGAGAGATCTTCAAGGTTTCATTCAAATCTCGGACGTTACAAAGAAATATTCAAATGTTCATTTCAGTCTTGTGGCAGAAACTAGCCTGCGCATGCCCAGATTATCTATAGTTGACCGAGTTGGCCCGGTTAGCCGAGCCAAACCGTTTATATGAGAAAAAGTTGGCTCGGCCAGCCGGGTCACCCTGCCATCGAAAGAGGGTGACCCGGCTAGCCGAGCCAACTTTGAGATTCTCATATAAACAGTTCGCCGCGTTTTGTAAGGGAAAGTATGAAAACTTGGCTCGCCCAGGGTAGCTCGGGTGGGCGGGTGACCCTCCTACCCGGGCCAACTTTTCTCCATATAAACAGGCCCTTAGTGAGTTATAGAGATTTGAATTTACAAAATTAATTCTAATTAGATGACGTCAAATCAAGACTTTACCATTATTTCTACTTCAATTTACAATACGCAGTTCACAGCTTAAGGATAATCAATTTAATAAATGCTAAATAAAAACTGTTAATACATGTAGTCAATTGATTTGTAAAAAAAATATTTCTTGGCGGTGGAAACAAGTAGTTGTATAATAAACGAGTCTGGATTTGACGACATCTTATGAACATTTTGTAAATTCAAACCTCTATTATTCACTAACGCAACGTTAAAAAACAAGAAATATTTACTATTCAACTTTACAACGTACATAGAGAGTTGATTAAGCGAAAAAAAAATTTGGGGTTAGGTGCACTTTAAAATTCGTGGTATAGTGCCATTAAATGTGTTTGAATCGAAAATGACCACTGTCAGTTATTGTGATACCTTTTAGAATGTCAAGCCAGAAAAATATAGTGACAGAAACAACTTTTTAGAAAGAATTGGTACCTTTTAATTTTGGGGGTAAAAAATAATGTGACCCACCCCCACAAAACGGGTTTCTGGTCCTTTAGGGATTCCTTTCAAAATTTCTTACGATCACACCTGTCAATTTTATATGGGATTCCTCCCCCCGGGGTCCGTTAACATTTCCTCTTCTTTCCCCACCTCAAAATAAAAGGGAACAAAATGAGATCCCCACGAAATCCTGATCATCCCGTGCATATATATATGTATCCACCTTCAAATGCAAATAAATATGGAAATTATTGCCCAGTCTTTCTCGTTGCCATATCGTTTCCCGTTACGTCTTTCGCCACGCCACAGTCCAGCACCGTACACAGACATTTCCGTTCAATTTGCGTCAAGTCATAGCCTCTGAATTCCGCTTAAACTTGCTAATTTCTTGGAGCAGCACAGTAATGCTTTGATATCCAGGTTCTCGTGCAAAGATTTCTAAAACTCTGTATCGAGACAACGATGCCGACGGGGTTTTCTTAGAGAAACCGTGATCGTGTTATAGTGAATGTTTATTGGTGGCCGCTCGTCTTTCATGCATAGTCCAACATGGAAAAGATTTTGCATCACTCCCTTGGATTACTTCTATTAGGATTACTATTTATGTGTTCTGCGCAAACTGAAGGTAAGTGCTAAGTATTCTAGCTTGCAACATTTGAACGCAGCGATGAATGAATCAGTGTTTTTCAAGCGAGAAACTTGCGATCGCGCAAACAGCAATTGAACATCGCTCATTAAGCACGTTCTGTTATTGATTTAGCGATAATCGCTTAATTTAACAAGTAACCACAAGATTGGAGAAAAATAAATGCTATTTTGCGACTTAACGGCCGGTAATATCGCAGCAAGGCGAAGGTGAAATGTTTAAAAATCTCTGCAATCGGAGCCGTAGTATTGCGAAGTACTTTGCACTACGTATCACGCGATGAAATCAACACAGGCGCGAGTAATGGACATAGCGACACATAAAAAATCGTATAGCCTTAGATGCTTATCAATTTTACTCAGATGTCGAGGATTTATTACATTTGATCATTTGTAAACTTTTTGCCCTGTGGTTGTTTGGCAATATGGTTGATTTATCCGCGTTCAAGGTCCTCAAGACAATTGACTAAAGTACAAGGCATCAAATGCACAAGGTTCAATATCCATGGTAAGATGGATTAATCTCGATCGATATCACTGCTATTTTAGGTTAATAAACAAACTCGAGATTTTGGCATTTCACTTGCACAGGGTTAACTTCTGACAAGTCAAAAGGGAAGTAATTTAGTGTTGTTGTTTTTTTGTTTTTTTCGTTTAATGACCAACTACTTGCGTCGTTTCACGTGCAATCTATTGTTTCCTTTGCTGGTCAACAATATTTTGTTTTGCATTTAAATTAAAGTTAAGACAAAGAAAACACTGATTTATACAAACCTTTGTTATGCAAAATAAATTATACGCTTAGCGGTCTGAAACTTTCTAAATTGCACTCAAATAAATTTGCAAATGTCATCGGGAGAAAATTCGGTAGTAGATATTTCTATTTGTCTTTTTGATAAGGTGATATTAAATATCCGAGGTGCGGAATTATCTCCGGGGAAATGGGATTGTGTCACGTTCCGAGAATCAAATGTTTATTTTTCGCTTTCGTCAGTGTTAACAATTCAAAATCGTGTTCCGGTTTTCCGGCGATAGATTAAGACTATTATCGTGCGGTTTTTCAACACAAGTTTTTACTTGTGTAGTCGACAGAATAAAACTTAGAATGTTGGCTTAATTTCCTTTGTGTCCATACAGTGGATTTAAAACCCGATGCAAGTCACTTTCCTTACAAAACTTTGCAGCCTCTATCAACGGCTATGATCTACACATGCTGTGGTAAACCTCAAGTACCATCACACCTTTGCTATGTATGGTCAAAACAAGGCGGGGAGCAAAGAAATCGGATACGTCTGCGCGCAGCCTACGTTCTGATTGGACCTTGCCAGCCAATCAGTTGCTGTAGTATCGATCCGTTTGTTTCACAACTACATACTATACTATATACTACATAGTTTAAAAAAGGTTTGCACGCGGTATTAATTAAGCGCATAAAATGACGTCAAATCTATGAGTGCAGTCAAATCCAAGGCTGACCATTCCTTAAACCCCCCCCCCCCCCCCCCCCCCCACCCCCGCCCCACCCCCACACAGACAATTGAAAATCCCGACACTAGGGTCACCCGAAATATACAAAATCTCCACGGTGGTGCTTAGAAAAGAGTGTCAAAGCCCATCCTCGGAGACCCAGGGACAGTTAGTGGGGTGAGGGAGGGTATATTCTGATCTCCCGCTTTTTTTACCCCCTTCTACTCTCCCTCGCCCCACTAACTGCCCCTGGGTTTCCGAGGATGGCCAAAGCCCCACTTTGCGACACGACCAAAATTACATTTTTCTTAATACTGACAAGCAAATTAAGTAATGCTCCACATAAGAACTACCGTAAACTTCATTGTTCTGCGGCATTGGCTCTTTCCCACATAGAATACCTTTGATTTCAAAGATAAAGGAGGGGCTGATGGTTCATAATTATATTTCAGTATAATAATAAAGAAAATCCATTTGCGTCAAATAAATTTTAGGAAATGTTCGTGCTTAACCAATCAGAAAAGCAGAAGACAATAGCTAATAATTTTGCTTATTTGATGAAGTTCCCCAAATACAATATCTTTTAAAAATTCCATGTTGTGCGATTGGGTCTCAAATTACTTGAAACCCTAAAAATATTAGACAAAATGCACCTTGAACCTTAACTTTTTAGCGGAGCACTCGCCGGGCCGAAGGCCCGGCTGCGCAGCCCTATACTACCTAGCCCGTCATTTTTCATGGTCATGGCTAGCGGAATGTTTCGCGGGCGCGCGTGTGCCCGCCGCCCTCCGTCGCGCAGGTAGCTCCGTCGTGCAGGACTAGCTCGCGGGCGCGTATGACGTCGCAAAACATGCGCGTACGACGTCATGTTGAAACCAAAGCGAGGCTTTTTTTTCGCGCGGTTACACGGCCGAATGTCACGTCAGCTGGGAAAACACTTTGATGTTTTGCTGTGTTTACTGAGCGGAGAAAACGGTTTAAATTAAAGTCGTTATTTTCCTGCATTTTTTCGTGGTTTGCTACTCAAGACAGGGATACTAATTAAGGGATACTCAGAAGCCGCTTTAGTGGAAAAAGAAGAGCTTTCAGGGATAAAATATTGCTTCGAGGAACTATATACGTTTTTAGCAATGCGAGAGATGGGTTCGTTTTACGGATTTCAGCACCAAAGTGGAGATTTAAAGAATTTCCAAGCACAGTAGTCGCCGGACGGACTTAAAGGTAAAACAAATTTTTCGATGGGAATTTATCTTGATATCAATCTGTGATTGACTTTTTGTTTGTGTACTCGTTAGTTTTGGAGAATTGTTTTTAAACGTGTAGCTTAAATTCAGTTGTATTCATTTCTTGAATTTCATCGAAGACACGGCTCGGCCTCGATGCGCGTTTTGCGTTTTGCTTTTAAACATAAACTAATGGAGATTTGAATAAAATTTTTCGAAAGAAGATTGTGTTGTCCATTTTTATGTGTTTGTTCATTCATTACATAGATTGAAAAGCGATTTTATGTAAACAAAACAAGACTTAGATTTTATACTCGCGTCGCCTTATGCAAATATGTTTTTGATTTTTGCAATTTGGATTTCCAAATCAGTTTCTCGGGCATTTTGTGACAAGCAACAAGTGTATTTTATTCGGAAAATAGTCGTAATAGTTATTCTAGACGGAGAAAAAGTTGTTTTTGTGAACTTTTGTACGGTCTAAATGTACTGTGCAGACGGTCGGGTAACAAGCTTAAGCTTACTGTGTTTGAAAATTGCTAAAATTGAAAAATAGCCCGGTCGTCAATCTTAATTCCGACCTAAGTTAAGTTTCATCTTAGTTAAGCTCGTTCAGAGGGTCTTCAGAGGGCAACGCTGTTAGGTCAAGCCTAACTATATATACAGCTATTTCAATTTAGGTTGTCGGATGAGAGCTTCAAGCGTACGCAACGAGACCGCAAGGTACTTTGGGATTTTTATGTGTACGATAAATTGACCAAAGCAATATTTAAAATACCTCGTCCATACAGCGAAGGCAAACATTCCAATTTACAACTACCCATAGTTACTTGCGGTCTCGTTGCGTACGCTTGAAGCTCTCATCCGACAACCTAAATTGAAATAGCTGTATATTAGCAGTTTTTGAGTCTAGGCCAATGAGATCACTAGTTGTAACAATGAAAAAAGTTGGCATTCCAACGTGCATTGCCGTTCAGCGTTTTCCTTCTTATGCCGATCATTACTTAATAAAAGTGCATTCTAATACTGTGTAACCTATGAAATTGAACATCTAAGGTGACCGCCGTCATGTTTTCGCCTACCACGTGCGAATGTGTGAAGACAACAGGTGTGAAATGAAAATCCCAAAACAATTTGTATGGAGCTGGTGCTGGGCCTTTCAAAATGACTTTTTGAATAGGTCAAATCGCTCTGTGTGTCCTTTAATGAACTCCATGATATAAAATAATGTAAATTTAAAATTTCCCACCGTTGAGCAAATCGACAAATTCCCCATCCCTGGACGTACCCTTGCTGGTAAATGCCCCCATATAAGAGAAATAGGGAGACGCGAGAAAAATCTCGAATAAGCGCCCGAGCGCTTATTTGAAATTGAGGACAAGGCGAGGCGCGCTTTCACTTAATGCGTCCACCTAGCGCCGTCCGTCTCGCGCCCATCACGCCCTCTTCGTTTTGTTAAATCATTGTTTCTGTGATTTGTTTTAGCCATGCGACCAAACTGTTCTCTAATAACCGATGAAGAAAAGGTGGGATGTTTGCTTCCAGATCCTAAGAATCCAAATGGAACCATATGCCAGTACGCTCTTAACTGCTGTTGGAATTCAAAAGAAAAAAACAACTCATTAAAATGTTTTACAAAAAGGTACGTTTGCACTCAATTGGAGAAGCTAGTGTGGTCATTAAAGGTCGATTTATAAGGTTCAACTTTATTGCATACGACACGTTTACGACATGCTTACGATATGACTTGTTTTTATTTGCACATAGCAATTCGTGTCGTAAGCATGTCGTAAGCATGGCGTGAGCGTGTCGCATGCGACAAAGTTGTACCGTGTAAATCGGCCTTCAGAAAAATAAATTCCCCGCCCATTTTTAAAACAATAAACAGCATTTTCATAACAGGGCTAAAATTAGGAGTCCGTAGGTTCCTGTGAAGACGTATGTACTCATCATCATCTATCCTTTCTCTCCTCGTGGAGAATAGCTAGGGGCATCAATCCTCCTCCTCCAAGTTGTTGTGTCTCTGGCTGCATTCTCTGCTTCTCTCCAGGTTCTAAACAATAGCTGTGTCCTTTTTTTGTCGACGGTTTTCCGCCACGTCTCTCTTGGCCGTCCCCTCCTTCACTTGCCTTCGGGTGCCCATGTTATTGCAATCTTGGGGTATTGTTAGGTGACATTCTTTAAACATTACCTAACCATTTCCATCGCCTGTATGTTATTTGTTCACCTATTGTCCTTGTGCCAGATCATTCTCTCCCAATGTCAGCCTTAGTGTTTTGTGCAAGATACGGGGGGGGGGGGGGGGGGGGGGGGGGGGGGGGGGGGGGGGGGGGGCGGGGGGCGGGAGGGGAGGGGAGGGGGAGGGAAGGGCCTAAATCCGCCACTGCACCCACGGTATAAATCCCACAGAAGCTGTAAGTAACTTGGAAATTAAAGCACTGTAATTTCAAAGGGTGTATATTCAAATCTAAAATGAAGTTAGAAGTAATGGTTCAAAAATAATCCTTTTGGGGGTTATTTAGTTTACCGAACTCTACTACCTAACAAGATAACTATTTTTGGAGTTGGAATAATTTTACAAAATTTACCACAGTCTATGGAGTCAATTTACATGTAAATTAATTTAATTAATTCCACTTTAAGAGTTGTTATAACTCTCTGAAAAACAATCTATGGGAACACTTCTGAACAATTTATTTGGTTATTTTCAGGGGAGGTTTATGTATGCCGTATAGCGGAGAAGTCTGTCGTACGTCGTTGAACACAACTCTCGCTACCTACAGAGACACTCCGCGTTTCTTTGATAACAAGTTTAGTGTGTTTGGAACCGAGTTTTTCCTTAAAACAGTGACAACAGTAATAAATAGCTACGTTCCTGATGACAAGAAGTGCCAATACATCTTGCGGAACATGTTGTGCCAATACACTTTACAACCGTGCTACCAAGATAACACGGTTATAGAATACTGCAAGGAGGATTGCGAGGCCATATTTAAGGACTGTAATGGACCACTTAATCAAGTTATTGGTGCTGTGAAGTTTCTCGTTAAAGAAAAAGGTATTGATTTTGTACATACGGGATTACCTGATTGCTCCAGGCACAGACCCTTCAAGTATTTTGAGAACAAACCGAACAAGACTTGCATCAAGACCGGATTCTTTAGTAAGTAAACCTTGTTGTTTTATAATAGAGCGGTTGTCAATTGAGTGTCGTAAAACCAAAACCAAAGTAATTACTCTGACCAATCACAGAGCTCGCAGACAATCTGATGAACCAATCAGAACTCGAAGCAAATAAATGTAGCCGGCGCCAAGCGCGGGAAAACGCGTGCGAGCAAGTCACGATTGGTTTTGGTTTTACTTCTGTTTGGTTATTAAAGTGGCACGAGATTTTTTAACCATTCACAAAGCGTAGCAATGCAAAACCAAAGCAATTGCGAAATTACTTTCGATACTCAATTGAAAAGCGCTCTATAATAGCTGGTATACTTTAACAATGATACTGATCTTAACAATCAGGATTGACTCAAATAATGTAATGAACCAATCGCCACTCGAAGGGAAAACATGCAACCGGTGCTAAGCACGGAAAAAATATGCATTCAATGTAAGCGCGGGAAAATACTGCATATAGTCAAGGGAAGATGTACAAGGCGTTGCCAAGTGCGAGAAAAAAAGGAACGTTGCTGAGCGCGAGAATCATGTAAATAGTAACAAACGCGGGAAAACTTGTAACCAAGCGAGGGAAAATATACATTCGATGCAAGCGCGGGAAAACGTGCAACCGGTGCGAGGGGGAAACAGTGACAAGGTGACGCAGGAAAAATCTTAAATTGGTATCAAGCGCGGGTTCATGTTACGCATGCGTTCATTCCTTGCTTACCCATTTTGCATGAACCTATGTAAACAAGGGTACCTGTTGTTGAAAGAATTTAAGCGGGCAACAATTTGCTTACATATCCTGATGCAAACACTCGAAAGAGTTGCAGAGAATTCTAGAGTTCTTGTAGGTACTGTTGCTAGTCCGAAGTGTCAACTGTGTCCTCAACTTTAAACCCCGTGGGTGCAGTCGGTGTTAGGGCGGGGAGATAGCTAACGCTCACTATACCCTCGCATACTGGTCGGGTTCACGTTATCTTTCTCACTCTCGTGTTTGAATCAGGTTATGTAACACGCGGGGCCTGTTTCTATTTATTAAATAGATCACTGTCTGCCGTCTGACTTTACACTAATGTCACGTGGTTTGTCATTTTACAGATTACTCAGAAACAACCACCACATCCACAAAATCACCCACTCCCCCTGGAGACGACGACGACGACAAGCTACGTATCATCCTTCCCATAGTAGTTTTCGGGCTTCTCCTCATTGTGGTGTGCGTCATTGTGTTTTTAATTTGGCGACGAAGACAGCAGAGGAGAGACGCCGTGGACAACGCATATGCGATCTCTAAAAAGGGATCTATTACAATGAGGGACAGGCTGCGGGCGGAGTCGCTAAAGAGCCTAGATTCTAGGCTATTGAGACTGTACGATCCAAACAAACTGAAGCAATACCCTTTGGACCATGTGCAGTATGTGAGGGATTTAGGCGAGGGTTTCTTCGGCAAAGTGTTTCAAGGTACTGTATACATGCCGATTGAAAGATAACCCTTGCTTTAAATGCTGTTAATGCATTCTGTATGCTCTAAGCCACGAAATGGGAAACAGGCAACAATAGAAGCGACCCCTTACCCCTTAGTAATTCCCGCTAAGTTAATTCTGAACAAGTTTAGGGTAGTTATCAGGCCAGGATTCCACTTTTTTTTATCTTACCTTGGTGATGGTATCTCTTGTAGGTGGTTAATTAAAAGGAAAAATAGGAGTCGACCTAGTTTTTCAGTGTAAACGGAGCAACAATGTTTTGAGGCTGCCCTTAACACGTTTTATGTGAAATTTAACGATTGCACGAGGAACCCGAAAACTGCCATGACTGAGGAGAAACAGAAAGTCATCACGAATTTCGTAACTCAGCGTTCATGCGCAGAAAAGAAAATATGGTGATCTTCAAAACAGGCTTTACACGTTTTGTACAGGTTCACTAAGGCGACGTACGTTTTTGTTATTAGAGCTGAAAGAGTGTATGGGGTTTGCAACGGATGCGCGTGGTGTATGATGGCCCACTTTAATATTATGAACCAATCGCGCAATCTAATTGGTTCGCTGCTACTAGGCTATAAGCACATATTCTATTGCTAGACAAGTCGCCCAGGTAAATTTTCTGATAGTCCAGGTCCCGTTTGTTCAAAAGGTGGATAGCGCTATCCACCGGATAAATCACTATCCAGTGGATAAGTATTAACAAAATCCTTTGTGTCATCCACTGGATAGTGATTTATCCGGTGGGTGTCGCTATCCACCTTTTGAACAACCGGGTCCTGCGATTGTATATTTTACAAAACAAACATTCCACTCGATCTCGTCTTATACGTCTCGAGTTCGTGAAATAAGTGAATGGGGTTAGTTTCTAGAGAAACTGTGGTGCTGCGTCGGTGGGGGAATGAAACACGAGAATTTAGTTTTATCGACTGAGTCGATAAGGTAAATTGACCACCGTAAAAAGATTCAAATAGCTGACGTTTCGAGCGCTAGCCCTTCGTCGGAGCGAATCAAGGAATTGTGGGTAGTGTGTGGTTTTATGTAGTAGGCTGTGGAGCTACGCTATTGGTGGAAATTTGGTGACGTGAAAAACAAATGTAAATTAGTAAATAAGTGTTAAGTATCTACCAATTAAATAGAAAATACGACATTTATTTATTCATTTGACAGGACGCGCGACTGGTCTTATCGACAAACAACCCAAAAAAGAGGTTGCTGTGGCAGTGAAAGCGCTAAAAGATGAACCGTCCAAGGAACAAAAAGACGAGTTCTTCAGAGAAGTGACTCTGATGTCCATTTTATCACATCCTAACATCGTCCAGTTGCTGGCAGTATCCACAGAGGAGGAACCCTATGGAATGGTGTTCGAGTTTATGAGTAATGGTGATTTAAATCAATATTTGAGGAATGCCCTGCCGGCGGAAACCTCACTCAGCTCAAACGAGAAAGCAAAAGGTACTATAAATGTTTAAAAACTATTTCTTTTTGTATTTTTTTTATAGCTGTTGAATTCCTGTGAGCGATCAATATATTGAGTCATCTGCTTGGCATGTTTCAGGCGTTCAGATTGTGAGGAGAGACGCAAAGGAAAAACTGCGAGCGGAGAAAAAAGCGAAGAATCAGCGCCCACATTATTTTTCCTTCTCTCCCCACAATCTGAATACCTGGAAAGGGCCAGCCATCTCCTACACCTTAAAGAAAATTCATTAGCACAAGTTTTCAGTCAAACAATGTGCATGTACAATGTACATGCATTTTTTGATTCCGTCTACGCGGCTAATAAACAAGTGTTTCTTTCGTGAGGTTCTGTGCGTTGTTCAATTATTCGATTGTTGGAATTCCTGGAACAATTTGTTAAATGTGTTGGGTCATGAATTCGATTACTGTCTGGGACTCAGCTTCTTTTCTTTGTCCCTGAACATTGCATCTTACTCATTTTCATTACCGAGCTTAAAGAGGCATTGTCACGCAAATTTTGCTGTGTTTTGGTTGAAATATACCAAATAGTTGACAAAGTACCTTTGCTCAAACATAAAATTGCTTTTAGAACACCAAGAAGATAATATCAAGTGATTCAGTTCTTCAAAAAAGAACAAGCCAAAATATTTTTTCTGCGATTTTTCCACTCCTCTTGGGAGGAACTTGAAAAAAAAATGGCCATCGTTTCCATCCTGGCCATCCGCAGCCAATGATAACAAGTTCTACCTTCTGTGCACTGGTAGAGTATTTGTTGACAAAACTGGACCATTATTTGTAGGTTTCCTTTGAAAGAAATATGTTTTTTTGGCTTTTCAAAGTGATACTAAAAAAAGGTGACAGTGCCCCTTTAACATTTGCCATTTTTCTTTGTTTATCTCCTCACATAACGCTTTCGACATTGCTGATCCTTGCAGTGCGCAGGACGCATGTCATACATGACCTAATTCGTCACGTGTCTCTCGTGGCTCAGTGGTTAGAGCATCCGACCGGTGTGCGGAAGGTCATAAGTTCAATAGACCAGTTCCGATATATTAAAATTCATACTTGGCTCCGAGGCTTAGGGGAATAAAACAAAAGAAATCACATCGAGGTTCAGGTATGAATAATTTATTTCTTTTGTTTTATTCCCCTAAACCTCGGAGCCAAGTATGAATTTTAATATATCGGAATTGGTCTATTCCTGTTACGGACTCAGATTTTGTTCTTTGTCCCACACTCGTGACATGCATTGCTACGCTTTGTGATTGGCTAAAAAAATCTCGCGCCACTTTCTCGACCAATCAGAAGTAAAACCAAAACCAATCGTGACTTGCTCGCACGCGTTTTCCCGCGCTTGGCGCCGCCGACATGTAATTGCTTCGAGCTCTGATTGGTTCATTGGATTGTTTACGACTACTGTGATTGGTCAGAGTAATTACTTTGGTTTTGGTTTTACGACACTCAATTGAAAAATGCTCTTAACATTACATCTTTCTCAAGGTATTAAAAACTGTAGTGCTGCTTTTTTAACAGTTTATCTCGCGCAAGAAGATCTCGTTTCCATGGCGATCGATATCGCCGCAGGCATGCAGTACTTGGCGGAGATGAAGTTTGTGCACAGAGACATGGCAGCAAGAAACTGTTTGATTGGAGAAGACCTAGTGGTAAAGATCGGCGACTTTGGGATGTCACGTGATATATACGATTCGGACTACTACAAGGTTTGCTGTTAAACTCTGTAGAATACTAAAATAATGTCTTCCTGTCAATTTTTCTAAATCAGTCTCCACCACAATGCGGTCAACGTGTCGTAGCATTTGGCAAGCATATCGTGAAACAGTTCCTTTTAAGCTATTTAAAGGGCCATTGTTCCGTCGAAATACAAAATTTCTCTTATCTTATTTTCATGTTTTATCACAAAATGCCACCAAATATACAACTTAATTAAACAAAAAGATCCTATAGAGCAAAACAGAGGCAACAGTTTGGAGGTTAAGTGCAGGATTGCAAGGATGGAAGTGGATTACCGTTAATCAAATTTGATTTCTTAACAACCTGACAGAGGCGTAGCCAGACCTTTTTTCCGTTTAAGCCCGAGATATTTTATTTGGGGTATAAAATAGGAGCGCCGAAGGCGCGAGCCTCTGTGGGGGTCTGGGGGCAGCCTGTCATTGAGTTCGTGGATGAGATGATCGACAAGGGGCAAGTAGAGGGCTCTGTACCAATACTGCTGTGGCGTGGCTGCGGGAACATTGGGTCGGTTACACTGGACTGCAGACACTCGTGGCATACTGCGCTCGATATCACAACCTGCTGCCAACTCCTTTGCACGCTCAAACAGATTGTTCCAAACCATTTGGTCGTTTCTTTCATCCTCTAATAAGCCAATCACTACCCTTGACTCCTTGGCTGCCTCGATGAGGTCGATAGATTGACCTTGAAGCGTGGTCGACAGTGCAACTGTATTTGAAAGAACATGCTCTGTGGTACATAGCGCAATGATAAAGTCGAACTGCCGGATGGAGCACAAGTACCCTCTCGCTTTGGCATAATCACCATCCTCTGCAACGCTCTCTAGTGCCTGTACTACCACTGGAAAAGCTGTCCGGAACGTATACGAGTCAGCTCTGCTTGCCCATCGCGTCTCGCAGAGGGTTCGTAACTTGGCGCGCCTTTGCATCTCATTCATTACTGCCATATCTTGAGACAAACACTCCTGAAACGCTCTCTTTGCAGAGTAATCGAACGCAAAAGCTATCTGCTGTAGGGTTCCGAATATGTTTCTCACCAGGGTCTCTTTACAGGCATGTCCAATTGCCAGGTTCAAGGAGTGAGCCTTACAATGGACATAAACGGCGTCTGGAAATTCCTGTTAAGCCCGGGCTTAATGGCTTAAAGGCTGGCTACGCGCCTGACCTGTCAAGAAATCAAACTTGCCATTCTTGTGGAATTTTGACATTTTTAGCAGTTTTTTTGTCTCTTTGGTTAATATTCCTTTGCTTTCGTCAATTTTGGCGACTTTTCTTTGCTATTTCAAGATAATAAAGTGCGCTTAAAGCAAGCTCCGGGCCATAATCATGAAAACACGACATGTCAGCCAGGACAGTGTCCCTTCAGCAATGTGAATAAAAACAAAAGATTGTGCACGAGTGTAGTTTTTCAAACGTGTTTTCATTCTCATCGACTTTCATGATTGCACGGTTTCATGACCAGTCCCCCAATGTATTATAACAGAATATTAGAATAGGACCATAATTGATTTGCGGCTTTTTTTTTTCAGATGAGTAAAGAAACTTTACTCCCCATTCGCTGGCTGGCACCTGAAGCGTTCCTTTATGGCAAGTTTAGTCTCAAATCAGACGTGTATGCATATGGCGTTGTGCTTTGGGAGATTTTCACGTTTGGTCTTCAGCCGTATTATGGTTACACTAACAAGGAAGTGATGGAATTCATTCAGAAGGTATTGTTCACACTAATTACTCACATGGCCATATCTCAGTAGTTCTTTCCATAAATAGCATGAAATAAATTTTGTAGATTTCTGAGGGAAGGACGATATCTGGTTTCAAATTCTACACCGAAACAATACTATCAAGTACCGTACTTTTTCAAATAAACGCCCAGGAGCATTCATTACAAACACATTGGCTTCGAGGTGGCGCTAATTGAAAAATCAGTGCCTAAACAGCATATCTGGCACACAAAAATTTTCAATGGTCGAAATGAAAGAGACAGAAGGGATATTTTTTTCCAGCCGGTTAATAATGAGTGTGACTTTTTAATGGGGGGAATGAGAAGGGGGCTCTTGAAAGCTCGACTATGAATGCCATATTCTGCAAAGATAATAGCTCTTATGCACGTTTACGTCAGCCTAGCTAATTTCACCCCCAAGCCTCACTTTCGAAGTGTAAACCCGTGCTAATCTCATCAATGTATTCTCAAAGGAGCAAATTTGAAAAGAATACCCACTCAAAAACAACGTGAACTTGTCAAAGGTTTGCAAGGAATTTCGTACAAACGAGGCTTGGTGGTGCATTTTCAGCTGGTGACGTCATCACGCATAAGGCCTATTCCGGCAATACACTGCAAATAAATAAGGGAAGTGGTCATAACAAGTATACTCGAACAGGACCCACATTATATAGTTGTAGACGCGCTATGCAAGATACCACCTATGTGATGGCCTATTGGACAAAATATATTGGCCTACTAACAGAGAGATGAGAGTTAAATATTCGGTGTGCATGAAGCTTACATTGCTTGTAAAACGGTACAGGTAGGTTTGAATCTTTTTCTCAGTTTCTTCTTGTGATAAAGTGGATGCTAAACCAACAAAACGCCATCTTTTTAGGTGGGGAAGGGGACGGGAGGTGCATAAAGAGACCACGAGTCCTTTTTTAAAACGTTAGGTTCTGTCCGAGTACAATACTTTCGACCATTTCCCAAGGAGGTGGGGGGGGGGGGGGGGGGCTCCCCAAGAAGTACATCGAATGCTTCAGAACGACAAGACGGTGGGTTCTGTCCGAGTACAATACTTTCGATCATTTCCCAAGGAGGTGGGGGGCGGGAGCTCCCCAAGAAGTACATCGAATGCTCCAGAACAACAAGACAGAGGCGACCTTTTGACTCACTGACAACTACTTTTTTCATTTTCAAACATTGCACAGGGTATTCACTTGGGCAAACCAGATAACTGTCCTGACTTCATATACGCCACCATGAAAGATTGTTGGACAAGAGAACCGGAAAAACGTGCGGAATTCACTACAATAAGCATGCGACTCAAGAATCCGTACCACGATTATGACGTACCACCCTCATCGGACAGCGAGGAAGGACCTGAACAGATTAAGACTACAGGACCAGGTAAATTATAGTAATTTTCGCTGGCAACAAGTTGAGAGATAAACAACATTAGAATAGACCACTTTCATAATGGCGGCCGATTTATTTATTCTTTTATATGTATGTTAATTAGCCTCACTGGCCTCATTTTAGAGTAAAAATTCTTTTGAATTTTGCACATGTTACCGAGGCCAGTGAGGCTAATTAACATACATATAAAAGAATAAATAAATCGGCCGCCATTATGAAAGTGGTCTATATAACAACCGATGGCTCGTGTTTTTCGTGCGCTCAGATTGGCTGTATTCAATATTTTATAGTTATATTTTTTAAATATAATATAATATTATATAATATTTGCTATTTACCTCCAGGCATTGTTCTAAATAACACGCGCGAGCTTTTTACCTAGTCTGTTCGCAGTTCCCTATTTTCCCGCGTGTTTGTCCAGTTCGATCGTTGAGAGGTTCGTTGAGAGGGGTGGGAACGATAATTGTAAGCACGCAAGGCCGGGGGGTGGGGGGGGGGGGGGGGGGGAGAGATGAATAAAAGAGGGGAAAGATAGACACTTCGGGCATTATATTTTTTACAAGGAGGAGGGACCTTAACTTTGATCTGCCACTGAATAACCCTCAGTTCTTCAAGACCTAATGCTTATCCGCTCATTTTTGTGTTATTGTTTTCCTAGATACTGGAAACTATGATATTCCCAGAAATTCCGGTGGAAGCGACTACGACATTCCTCGATCGTCAGCAAACGAAGGTACCTACGACGTGCCGCGATCATACGAAGATTTAACCGCCGACGACAACTTCGACAACGACGGGAGAATTCCTAGTGATGTTCTAGTGTAGTTCAACCATTGCCATTTGAATTGTTTAATCTTGTTCCCAGATTCTTTCGCTCAGTCAAAAAGAGAACTGGGAACGAGATTATAGCCGTTCACTTCCTTTTATGGTAATATTATTAGACAGCCTCTGGATAAGCGCATCGTGTGCTCCGTCTGATTGGTTCCCCGTTAGTAGGCTATGAGCTCATATCCTTTTGTAGAGAAGTCGCAAAAGTCAGCTCAATGGACATTTTTCTTTAATTATCTTATTCTTTCTTGTTTTCGAGGGGTCTTACGGTTTCACGGACGGCGAAACGCACACGCTGACTTGGCTACGAATTTATTACGATTATATTTCAGAAACTGACAATTGCTAATAGGGTTAAGGTTGTTAAGACTACAGAGGAAGCGAGTGTCGTGTACTATAGACCCTTTTTATAAATACCAGAATGCATCACATTCCGCTATCGATGTCAAATGTATTTTGAATTGCAAGAGAATTCAAAAGAATATTTTTGACGTCATTAGCGGAAAATGATGCATCGTGGTATTTATTAAAAGTGTCTATTCTCATGTTTTCTCGAAGGTAAAACTAACGAGCGGGACTGGAAGGTTCCGACCCGGCTATATATATCCGTAAATATATCCGCCCGGGTTCCGACTGATATTTGCCCCATTTCCTTGTCATATTTGATACCGAGGCTCTGGCAAAAAATATTAAGATTTTGTTTTTAAAACTTTGTAAAATTTCCTCCCATGCTATTTTAATGAAGTTTAATTCCTTTTGAATGAATAACACCCCAGCAATGATCGTTCTTCCAATCTTTGGTATAAGTTAGTAAGGGACGGACCATTATTTTTTTGACGGGGGGTGGGGGAGGGGTTGGAAAATTTTCACATGCTTGCATTGTTTTATATGCGGCACCTGCTGCAAACAATTGTTTTTGTGCCTCCGTTAAACTGCCATACTTTCAGCAAACAATTTTTTTCTTTATTTTTTGCTTGCATACAATTTATTTCAGTGTTTATAGCCTCTGCAAACAATTTATTTCAAAATTTTCCAACCCCCCCCCCCCCCCCCCCCCCCCCCCCCCCCCGTAAAAAAAAGACCCATCCCAAACTCTTAGGCTGATTTTACATAACCCGTGAAAAAGCTATTTGCTTACTTTTGACTTTTTAACAATAACGGGTTATGTAAAAATCACTTTTTATGTTCACACGATGTTGTACATAGCTAGTTATAATTCTACATTTTTCGTTCATGAACTTATCTTTTAATTTCAATGTACCATTTTTGTTAAGGACAAAGCAATACCTCGAATCATTGACTGTTATTTATGTTGGCAGTTGAATCTTCCTCCATAAATCCCGTTCTCAAAATATTTTTCTTCACAAAACAGCCAATTATATTTTACTTTGTATGTCATTTCGTTACGAAATCTTTTTTTGAAATGCTTGTTTATTTTTAAAATTGTATTGCAAAACCTCTGCTTTAAGTGTTCGTTCTATGAAGATAGTACATGCGTGTTTACCGTACGTTAGAAATAGACGAAATAAATACACAAATAAGTTTTATTTTATGTTAGTAAACGAATTGTGTTCAACATAACTAGACACCATTTAAATTTAGGACCAGCAATTGAAAAACTTCCCATCACTCCCCAAGGAAATTAATTTTAAGCGGTCCAATACTGTTAAATAATTAAAATGTCTTTATACTTTATATTACTTCATCTTGTGAGTGTTGTTCTTAACAAATTGCTGCTTCGGGAGAGACCGCGCCAATAAAGCCTTAAAGCAGATGGCATTATGAAAACGGGGGCGGGGGGCGGGGGGCGGGGGGCGGGGGGCGGGGGGCGGGGGGCGGGGGGCGGGCGGGGCGCAGAGAGAAACGTGGCGCAAATACCCCTTTCATTTTCCTATGGTGTCATTTGTAAAAACACAGGGAATTTGAAACTTTTATGCTACGTTTTCGGAAAAAGTTTTGAGAATATTCTTTTCTAGAAAGCATGGTATAATGGCCTTCCTAGCGAAAAAAACAGCAACGCCGTTCCACATTAAGTCAGTTCTCAATTAAGTAATGATCCGCGTAAGAAGGATAGCGCTGAACGGCAATGGAATGTCAAACACGATGGAATGTCAAGATTTTTCATTGTTACAACTAGTGATCTCATTGGCCTAGACTCAAAAACCGCTAAAAAGTTAAGGTTCAAGGTGCATTTTGTCTAATTTTTTTTAAGGTTTCAAGTAATTTGAGACCCAATTGCACAACATACAATTTTTAAAAGAAATTGTATTTGGGGAACTTCATCAAAGAAGCAAAATTATTAGCTATTGTCTTCTGCTATTCTGATTGGTTAAGCACGAACATTTCCTAAAATTTATTTGACGCAAATGGATTTTCTTTATTTTTATAATGAAATATAATTATTAACCATCAGCTCCTCCTCTATTCTTGAAATCAAAGATATTCTATGTGGGAAAAAGCTAATGCCGCAGAACAATGAAGTTTGCTATCGTTCTTATGTGGAACAATACTTAAAAGCTATTGAGTATGAAAATTAACAGCACACGGTATGGATAATGCAGTCATTTCACTTCTCGACCCAACAAAAGGGAATTTACGTTTAGGGCAAAGGAAAGCAACCTTGGTCACCCTCTTCACTACGACTTTTTTAAACAAGTGAAAATAATGAATTGTCAACATTTCTACAAAGCTATGGTGTTTGTGTTTAAATCCGGGCCTCTCACCGGCGAAAGCACGGAAATCCATCGTGTAAATTTACGTTTTGATAAAATGAATGTACACTATTTTTAATAAAATGTTTCTACGCCTTCCACATTTGCGGAATTTGTCGGCGTTTAAAATAAAATTATTTTGTAGTTCAATTTGAATTTCATGTGAGCTCCTCATCGTCGACCGTTGTGCTGTCTTCATGTTGGTGTTCCGTGTTTTCTTGTTCATTTTCATCGTCATCATCATCATCCTCGTCATCATCATCTTCATCATCGTCTTCGTCATCATCGCAATCTTCGTCGTCGTCTTCGCTGACTTCTTGTCCGGCATCTCTCGCCAGTTTCTAAATTTACGAAACAAACAAAGCCCAGCTCAGTGAATGTTAAGCCATGCAACACAAGTAAACAGAAAATCAGAAAATTAACTCGGAATTAACACGACCCGTTCCCGACCGGCCTCGTAGCTCTGTCGCTCAGACGGTAGAGCGATGGAAGATCCAGTCCAGAGGCCGTGAGTTCGAATCCCACCGAGGTCAAAAAATGTTTGCAAAGATTCTTCGACATTCAGTGATCCAAACTAACTTTGCAAACCTTTGCTGCTGATAGAAACATAGCAACATAAATGAATTAGTTTAAAGGTAGGCGTTCGTTGATTCAACGATGAAATTTGGTGAGAATCAAAATACTCAGAATGACAGAAAACTGTGATGTCAAAAGAGTTAGAGTAAACATACCTTGTATTTCAGCACTTTAGCGTCCTGTTCAGCCAACATAACCAGGAGATCTTCGTGTTCTTTGTCTAATTCTGCTTTCTCCGTTACTATTGCTTTCATTTCTGTCTCGGCTGCTGCTAACTTCTCGTCAAGTAATCTAATTTTGTCGTGGCTTTCAGTTCGCGCTCTTTCTAGCTCGGCCTTCACTTCATCTGTACTGTTGGTCGGCGTGTTTAGTGCTTCCTCTCTCTAACAAACGAAACGGTAATCAATGTTATAATTATAATATTAATAAAAACTTCATTTATCCACCGAGTCCAAATCACAATAAAAAGTGCTCTTCCTAGAAGCCGTGCAAGTCTACTTAATTGTAAAGCTAGAAATTACTAATACTGTAACTATTATTAAACCCAAGCCAAACGAGAACAACAGTTAAAACTATCGCTCTCGTTTGTCTCGAAACTCTCATGCGCCCTCGGCGACTGTCGTGCACTCTCGGCGACTCTCGTGCACTCGCGAAGAGTTTCAAATCCCTCACATTTTCATTGGAGTTGATTGACTGAATTCATTTCAATTGTCATTTATCTTTCCGACCGCTTTCTCTCGAACATGTAGATCAGATAAAGCAGAAATGGCTTCCAATCTGCCATTTTCGAGACATTTCCATTCACGTGAATGGAAAGTAATTTTCATTTGGAAGGCTGTGTATCTGGCCTAAGTTTCAAACAGAGGCAACATCCGATCTCAGAAATAACCTATTCCCGCATGCTCCGACAATTTACCGCTGTGTATTCTTACCACTGCTTCTATTTCATTCTGCAGCTCCGTATTTAAAGACCTCAATACGTCCAATTCCTCGTGCAGTGACTCAACAGTCCGTCTTAGTTGTTCCAACTCTTCCAGCTGCTGACTGGTGAGGCTCGCAGGCACTGATGATAGATCTGTCGTGTCTGAGCCTGCGAGTTCAGCGGCTGCATGAGCTATAGCTAAAGATGCTTGGGAGACCTCAAGATCTTTTTCCTGAAAAACAGTCAATAAGAAAACGTTAATTACAAGTGAAGCAAGGATGAAAGTGGACGTGAAGAGACTAGTCCGCTCTTTTTATTCGTTGGAGTCCATAAGAGCTCTATAGTCAAACTCCGCTTTACGGACACCCACTTAAAGGCCCGTTTACCCAGGCGATTTTTCGGGAAATTTTTGTCGCACTTGTCGATGCCATTTTTGTCGCTCGCAAGTTGCATCTTCAAATAGCATGTGTAAATGGGCGGCGATTTTAGTGCGATTTGGGCGCGACTTAATAAAAAATAGCGGCGATTTCCTGTGCGATTCGGGTGTGACATTTGCTTTGATTTGCTGTGATTTCCCAAAAATCGTCGCCAAGTTGCATGAGGTTTCGAACATGTTCGAAACCTCTGCGACATCGCGCGACAAATCGCGCCCAAATCGCACTAAAATCGCCGCCCGTTTACACATGCGATTTGAAGATGCAACTTGCGCGCGACAAAAATTGCATCGACAAGTGCGACAAAAATCGCCTGTGTAAACGGGCCTTAATACGGGCAAAAGGTGAAACTTTTTCTCAAATGCGTAAGCATATACTAAAACATATGGTTTTGTTTAGTTATTTATTTATTTAGTGTCTTTGTGGGGTTAGATGCAATAATTTACTGCAGTTTTCCGTAAGAACAATAGAACGCTTAAATTACGTCATTTATAAGAAACCGCTTAATACGGACACCCCGTTAGTAAGTAAGTGGGTGAGTGAGTGAGTGAGTGAGTGAGTGAGTGAGTGAGTGAGTGAGAGTGAGTGAGTGAGTGAGTGAGTGAGTGAGTGAGTGAGTGAGTGAGTGAGTGAGTGAGTGAGTGAGTGAGTGAGTGAGTGAGTGAGTGAGTGAGTGAGTGAGTGAGTGAGTGAGTGAGTGAGTGAGTGAGTGAGTGAGTGAGTGAGTGAGTGAGTGAGTGAGTGAGTGAGTGAGTGAGTGAGTGAGTAAGTGAGTAAGTAAGTAACAACTTTATTCATAGAGGGTGACGCAACAGTTTTCACTGACGAACCAGTGACCCTCTTAATACGGACAGTTTCCGTGGTCTCTTCGTTGTCCGCATTATCTGTGTTTGTCTAAACTTCAACTCTCGCGTACTGTCGTCGGCTCTTGTCACGAACTAGCATCCCATCCAGGGAAGAGAAGTATTATACTCTTAGTCATTTTACACTACCAAAACCACAAATAAACACTAGTCTGGCGAGACAAATGGCTGGTACAGACTGAGAAAACCTACATTACATTACTTACCAGCTTTCCTATCTTTTCATCTTTGGTCGTGATTTGTTCCTGAAGCGAGTCTCGGTTCAGCTGCAAATCACTCACTTGGTTTCTTAGATTAGATACTTCCATGTTTTCATCAAAGAACGATTCACTCACTCCTGTCTGAGGTTTGAAATCTGACAAAAATGAGGTGAATATGCTAGATTAAACGTCTTCACTCTAAAAGTGCTCAAACTCAGAATATTAACTTAAATCAAAAGGAGTTCTGCCTTATTCACTCGAGTATTTGCATCGGGTTATGTAAACACAGGTGGCAGGTTTGTAATTTTTAAATTAAATTACAACTGGGCAAACAATAAAGTTTATTAACTGTCAATAACACTTTCACTCAAAGATGTCAAGACCCGAGGCATATGAACTATTTTTAACTTTTGCGTCTGTTACCATTTAAGTGAAGACTACTGAGCAGTACTTTCCTGTGGTACTGTTTATAATGCTGTACAAGATGGTTCTAACTTTTGAGTCTGTGGAAGAAATCGTTATTAAAGTGTGACCATTCAAATGACAGCCACTGAGCAGTACTTTCCTGTGGTGCTGTTTATTATGCTGAACAAGATGGTTCTAACTTTTGAGTCTGTGGATGAAATCGTCATTAAAGTGTGATCATTCAAATGATAGCTATTGAGCAGTACTTTCCTGTTGTTCTGTTTATTATGCTGAACAAGGTGGTTCTAACTTTTGAGTCTGTGGATAAAATCGTTATTAAAGTGTGACCATTCAAATGAAAGCTATTGAGCAGTGCTTTCCTGTGGTGCTGTTTATTATGCTGTACAAGGCGGTTCTAACTTTTGAGTCCGTTGATGAAATTCTGAAGTGTGACCATTCAATGAAAGCTTTTTAGTAGTACTTTCCTGTGGTGCTGTTCATTATGCTGTACATGCCAATGTGGTTCTAACTTTTGAGTCTGTGCATGAAATCCTAAAGTGTGACCATTCAAATGAAAGCTATTGAGCAGTACTTTCCTGTGTTACTGTTTATTATGTTGTACAAGGTGGTTCTAACTTTTGAGTCTGTGCATGAAATCCTAAAGTGTGACCATTCAAATGAAAGCTATTGAGCAGTACTTTCCTGTGTTACTGTTTATTATGTTGTACAAGGTGGTTCTAACTTTTGACTCTGTGCATGAAATCCTAAAGTGTGACCATTCAAATGAAAGCTACTGAGCAGTACTTTCCTGTGTTACTGTTTATTATGCTGTACAAGGTGGTTCTAACTTTTGAGTCCGTGCATGAAATCCTAAAGTGTGACCATTCAAATGAAGGATACTGAGCAGTACTTTCCTGTGGTGCTGTTTATTATGCTGTACAAGGTGGTTCTAACTTTTGAGTCTGTGCATGAAATCCTAAAGTGTGACCATTCAAATGAAAGCTATTGAGCAGTACTTTCCTGTGTTACTGTTTATTATGCTGTACAAGGTGGTTCTAACTTTTGAGTCTGTAGATGAAATCCTAAAGTGTGACAATTCAAATGAAAGCTATTGAGCAGTACTTTACTGTGGTGCTGTTCATTATGCTGTACAAGGTGGTTCTAACTTTTGGGCAGTACTTTCCAGTGGTACTGTTTATTAAACAGTATAAGGTGTTTCTAACTTTTGAACTAACCTGTGGATGAAACCCTAAAATGTTACCATTCAAATCAAATGACAGATATTGAGCAGTATTTTCCTAACTAAAAGTGCTAATTATTTTTATGTTGACAGGTGGTTCTTAATTTTAAGTCTGTGGATGAAGCCCTAAGATGTGCCCATTCAAATGGAAGCTACTGAGGAATACTGTCCTGTGGTGCTGTTACTCTTTTGTTCAATATTAAATTTGGCCTGGACTTTTTTCAATGGGGTTCAAAGGTTTCAATCTGTTTGTAAGCTAGGAGTAATACTAACTCTGTGCGACCAGAAGCTGTTCACGAAGTTGTTGGATTTCTTGAGATTGCTGCTGAATTTGAACTTGAGCCTGCGTGTAGAAAACGAGAACGTCATGGGTATTAAATGGTTAGCATTAGATGACATCCACTGACACCACCTCGGAAACCTTATGGGAATTATAGAAGACAGAGCAGTTTTCAATTGAGTGTGAAAAGTAATTACACATTCAATTGCTTTGGTTTTTTATTGCTACGCTTTGTGATTGGCTAAAAAATCTCGCGCCACTTTCTCGACCAATCAGAAGTAAAACCAAAACCAATCGTGACTTGCTCGCACGCGTTTTCCCGCGCTTGGCGCCGCCGACATGTAATTGCTTCAAGCTCTGATTGGTTCATTGGATTGTTCACGACGGCCGTGATTGGTCAGAGTAATTACTTTGGTTTTGGTTTTACCACACTCAATGGAAAACTGCTCTATAACGTAATGTCGACACTTAAGTGTTAAAAAGAAAGTCTAAAATCCCTTAAATCCCCACTCAGGATTGAACCTGTGAACTCAGCTAGGCTTTATAGGCTTACAGAGGTCTACAGAGCCTACACTACCAGAGTACCAACTAGCTTCTCGGGTTGTTTAGGCCTGAATTTAACTATATGAACTGCTAACCCCAACCTCAACTGCAAGCTAACCAGTAAATCCGTTATATAAGTCTCAATAAGGTGTCCGAGGTGGTGTAGATGTTATCTCACGCTAACCGTTTTACATCGACTACGTCACGGTCAGCTACTTTGGTAACACTTTAAAAAGCTGAAAGTCTCCCTTTCATCAATGGAAACCTAAACAGTATGGTCTAGTTTTTTTAAAGGCAATGATAAGTGTCTTTGGCTGTCGATAGACATGATGTAAATGCTTTGCAACTTGACAAAGTTGGGCCAACGTTAAAAAGTACTGCAGCCGTGTTCGTCACCAGGTCCTTCTCCGTTTTCAAAATTGCGGAGCGGGCGAAGAAACCCCAGGACGAGGCTGCCAAAATACTCCAGAGTATTTTGTCACGTGACACACTATGAAAAGGTAGAGTCTAAATGCTACAGCTCAGAAGTCGGACACCTTAATGAGAATATATAACGGAGTAACTGGTTAGCTTTCAGTTAAAGGGAAGGTTTCACGGTTCGGCGCATGTGCACAGATTAAAATGCTTTATTCGCTTTCTTACCAATTTTTTCGGTTAAAAAACCACTCACATTTACTTCAATAATTACATACTATAATAAGTAAGTCCAAACAAAGCGAAGGATGACCAAAATTCACAGAAAATTTAAACGGACTACACCGACAAAGTCAACACTGAAGAAAACCTTTGATCCGAAGGATTTATTCCACGCTCTGGTGGCTTTCATGGCGCACGTGGGTATGTATAATCATCTACTCAATCAGCTGACTGACCGCGACATTTTCACGGGCAAATTTCCCGCCAGAGCGATCTACTAGCTTCCGATTGGTCTAAACAATGAAATTAAATGGGTTATTTCATAGCTTGCACATGTGCCGAACCGTGCAACCCTCCCTTTAAGGTTAGGGTTAGCAGTTTATATAGTTAAATTTAGGCCTAAACAACCCGAGAAGCTAAGTGGTACTCTGGTACAGTAAGCTATGTAAGCCTAAGCCTAGCTGAGGTCACAGGTTCAATCCTGAGTGGGGATTTTAAATTTTCTTTTTCACACTTAAAAATTCATTGAAAATAAAGTGTCGACATTACTTTATATAATTTTCAATAAGGTGTCCGACCTCCTTCTGATCAAGAGCAGGTAGACTCTACTCGAGAAAATGACGTTATCGGACATTATTTCCAGCAATTGGCAGCCGTGTTTGTTTTCTTGCAATCTGCAACTGTTGTTCAAACGAAACGAAGACATTTCATTATCTTTTACGCGACAAAGTACTACTGGATTTTTGGAACATTTTGGTCCCCTCGTCCAGAAATTTCTCCGCCCGTCATTTCGAACGCGGAGAGGGCACAAGAGTCGAGGCAGGTCAAAACGCTGAAAACGTAATATGGGTTTACCTTCCGCTTGGTGTTAAAGGAACATTTTAATTTTGGCACAGTTTAGAGTAGTCCTTTCGATTTTAATTAGTTTATGTATGAGTTTTTCTGTGAAAATCTGTGTGTTATTTTACCTGATTATAAGAGGATTCTATGTCCCCATATCTTGATTTTAGTTTCCCGATTTCTTCATCCTGTCAGAAAATATATACGTTAATAAGTAAGTAAATAAATAAATATTCCATAAGTAAAAAACAAATTATGGAGCCTTTACAAGAACTATCAGCCAACTTGTAATAAGATTGGACAATTTCATTAGTCTGTTAACTCCCAGGAGTGCCAGAAACCAATACTGAAAAAAAAATCCCAAATTTTATTTTGTAAAATACTAAAAAACAAATAGTACCATGCAAAAGTACTGCTGAAGAGGTTTCATTTGAATGGTCACACCATAGGATTTCGTCCAGACTCAAAAGTTAGAACAAAATAGTACCATGCAAAAGTACTGCTGAAGAGGTTTCATTTGAATGGTCACACCAAAGGATTTCGTCCACAGATTCAAAAGTTAGAACAAAATAGTACCATGCAAAAGTACTGCTGAAGAGGTTTCATATGAATGGTCACACCAAAGGATTTCGTCCACAGACTCAAAAGTTAGAACAAATGGTACCATGCAAAAGTACTGCTGAAGAAGTTTTTATTTCAATGGTCACACCATAGGATTTCGTCCGCAGACTTAAAAGTTAGAACAAATGGTACCATGCAAAAGTACTGCTGAAGAAGTTTTTATTTGAATGGTCACACCATAGGATTTCGTCCACAGACTCAAAAGTTAGAACAAATGGTACCATGCAAAAGTACTGCTGAAGAAGTTTTTATTTGAATGGTCACACCATAGGATTTCGTCCGCAGACTTAAAAGTTAGAACTACACTACATGTCGTTATAATCGACTCTGGGAGTGAAAGGGTTCATACTAAAAACGTTAGGGAGTGTAAATTCCATGAACTTTCAATGTAGAGTCCAGAAATGCAAATTAAAAGCGAAAGCACATTCACTTTCAAAATAAAGTTTATCGTCGTACACTTGCCTGTTCTCTGATAAGTTCTTTGTATGATGATATAATGGAGTCATGGTTATCCATTCCTTGAGCAACCTTCCCGTTTACATGGTTTGTCATTTGATGCTGTAAAGGTTCTTCTTCGATAGCTTTTGTGACAGCAGCTAAGGAGATAACATAAACGAAGTTTCAAGTTAAGTTTTACTATATACTGTAATTGTACCAATCATATACTTTTTTGTGGGGGGGGGGGGGGGGGGGGGGGGGGGATTTAATCTACAGTAACCTGCGTTAATAAACACGACTATGAGCAAACGGTGCATTCAGACAAGCTACAGATGAACTACAAGAATTTGGTTTTATCGATAAGGTAAATTAGCCACCGTAAAAAGATTCGAGAAAGCTGACGTTTCGAGCGCTAGCCCTTCGTCGGAGCGAATCAAGGGATTGTGGGTAGTGTGTGGTTTAATATTAATAGTAGGTGAAGCTACGCTATTGGTGGAAATTTGGTGACGTGAAAAACAAATGTAAATTAGTTGAATGAAAAGCGTTTGAGAGTGCCGATTTGAAAGATGATTTTTTGTTCTAAGTTTTTACGGCTTTCTGTGTTACCCTGGTGTAGGGAAAGGCCGCAGATTGTCATGTGTTGTTTAGAATGGTTAGTGAGATTGAAATGACGCGCGACTGGTTTGGATACGTCTTTGTCATTTTTTTCAACGTCTCGGAGATGTTCGCGAAAACGGTCGCCCTGTCTCCTCCCTGTTTCGCCAATGTATATCTTTTTGCAAAAAGTACATGTTATGCAGTAGATAACATTTACGGAGGTGCATGTGAAACGATCAGTGATTTTAACAGATGTTTGGGTCCCGTTATTTTGTCCGCGTTATGAATGAAAGGACAAGTGTTGCATCTCACTAACCATTCTAAACAACACATGACAATCTGCGGCCTTTCCCTACACCAGGGTAACACAGAAAGCCGTAAAAACTTAGAACAAAAAATCATCTTTCAAATCGGCACTCTCAAACCCCACGGAATCAACGAACGCTTTTCATTCAACTAATTTACATTTGTTTTTCACGTCACCAAATTTCCACCAATAGCGTAGCTTCACCTACTATTAATATTAAACCACACACTACCCACAATTCCTTGATTCGCTCCGACGAAGGGCTAGCGCTCGAAAAGTCAGCTTTCTCGAATCTTTTTACGGTGGCTAATTTACCTTATCGACTCAGTCGATAAAACCAAATTCTTGTGCTTTACAGATGAACTAACCTTCTAGCTTTTTAAAAAGTTTAGTAAATTCGTGATCAAATAGGACTTGTCTCTCAGATTCCACTTTAACCTGCCAAGAGAGAAAAACATGTAAGCACAAACACTCGTGTTTTATACAGCTTAAGGAAAAAATATTCCTCTGGCCGATTTAATTGGCCCACTTTTTGTTTGCCAATGAAAACCAGTCAATGAAATGCAATTTAGTTCGGTTATGTTAGTGCTAAGATCAATAAACGGAAATTTCTATGGCATCACGGAAAAATGCAACTTAAGAGTATTAACCCCTTAAATAATTAATCAATTATAATTAATGTCTCCATAATTAATCAATTATGGAGACATGTAATATAGTTGTAACTTTCAAGTCTGTGGACAAAATCCAATAGACCCTATTCGGGTGTTTCTTGGCGTTGCGGAAGCCATTGTTGGTTAGCTTTTGTGTTGTGGTGTGGGTATTGTTCAGTGTCTTTTGAATCTTTTGTTTTACGTCATTTGGTGATCACACCATCCGCAACACCAAGAAACTACCGTTTTTTTCTTGAATTTTGAAAAGTACACGCGAGAGCAAAGTGCGTTACAAATTACCTCTGGTGATTTTACAGCTGCAGTGTAGAATTCGGACTTCGAAATAAAACTGATCTTGTCCAGTAGGTTATCTGCTCCTATTCTTTTGATTATTAAATTACGAAGATCATCCCTGCAACGAAACAAGAGTAACTTTTGAGCCTGTGAATGAAATCCTGAAGTGTGACCATTCAAATGAAAGCTATTGAACAGTACTTTCCTGTATTACTGTTTATTATGCTGTACAAGGCGGTTTTAACTTTTGAGTCTGTGGATGAAATTGTAAAGTTCGACTATTCAAATGAAAGCTATTGAGCAGTACTTTCCTGTGGTATTGTTTATAATGCTGTACAGAGTAGTTCTAATTTTTGAGTCTGTGGATGTAACCCTAAAGTGTGACCATTCAAATGAAAGCTACTGAGCAGTACTTTCCTGTGGTGCTGTTCATTACACTGTGCAGGGTGTTGTCACCTGTACGAGAGTGTGGCTACTTGAAAGCAAAGTACATGTATTTATCTTGCAGCCAGGATTCAGTTAATATTGAAAGGTAATGACTACAGAAGGGATGAATAAAACCTTACTTTAGACAAGTTGCTACTGAATTGTCGTTATTGTCCAAACAGATTCCTAGAAGAAGAGCGCACAGGGCACCCACGAGTCTGTCGGCTTCTTCACCATGAACTTCAACTTGCGCCATCAGCTCAAAGTGGTCAAGGACAATCAACCACAGTAACACCAATATACTTTCATAGTTGGTAAACTCAGATATATCATTGTGAAATCCGTTTTAATTGTTTTTTATTTCGACCATCCACCGATTCTTGAGTGCTTGTTGCGTATATCTGCGTTTCTCAATAGTATTAATTTGAAGTTTGGATTATGTGTGGTCCTTGCTTTTAGAGATATTCAAATGTGCTGTGGAAGCAAAATGCACAAGAACATAGGAAAACTGTTAGCCACGTGGAAAACTGAATCTGCCTGCACGCACGGCTACTATTCTCACTGTAGACTACTCGCTAGCACGACTTTTTAAATCTACAGTACAGGGCAGAAGTAAGCTAACATCAGAATGCATTTAAAAAGCAAACCGCAAACCCCTAAAAAACTCGAGATCTACAAAATGAACTCTAAGACCAATCTAGAATTCATTGTGGATCTCGACTTTTTGGCAGGTTTGCAGTGAGCTCTGTTAGGTTACTTCTGTGCAATACTATAGTGCGCATGGTTGAAACTATCACGTGTTACACCAATTTCCTTCCCAGAGCCTCTTTCTCTGCTAGTCAGCAGCAGCGAGGAGCGAGGGCCCTGAGAACAATGCTGATTTGAAATTCAAAAGTCGTATGTACTTGTACTTAATCTCGAACTCGTTCTAATATGTACATTGATGTCAAAGGATACGTATGGTATATTGGCTGAATTATGGAGAAAATGAGCTACAGCCAGAGGACAACTGGATAACCATGAGCACAGTAACAATAACAGACCAACTCTTGTCTGGATCTCTCCTCCCTGACAGAACAAAAAAATGTCAGTATCTTCTGTTCCAACCCTCATAAAGAAACAATAATCGATTCAACGGTCAGATGAAATCCAGAACAGGCCCTCAAACAATGGAAATCAGACGGGAAGAAGAGGGAGTGAGTGCGAGCGAGCGACCTCGGATCATCTGGACCCGGTGGTTCAAAAGGTGGATAACGCTATCCACCGCATAAATCACTATCCAATGGATAACATAATAGGTTTTACTAATGCCTATCCACTGGATAGTGATTTATCCATTGGATAGCACTACCCATCTTTTGAACAGCTGGATCAGGCCCCAGCTGTTCAAAACAGCACTAAATGGGATAGCACTATCCAGTGGATAACACAATTGGCTTTCCTAAGGCTTATCCACTGGATAGTGATTTATACAGTCAGTGGATAGCATTATCCACTTGAACAACAGGGGCCTGACTAACTTGAATACTGATACTGACCTGTGACAGCATGTTAGTACACTGTTGTAACAATGACACGGGAGGATTCCCTGAAAAGGATACAAAACATATTTACTTTAGCATTCAGAAAAAAAAACCTGTTTTACAGCAAAAAGGAACAACAAGATTCCAAAGTTCAAAAGTAATTCAATTTGCATTCTAGCTACTCACCAACACTTGTAGCAAGCTGCACCCTAAGAAGTTGCTCTTTCTGGGTGGGGTTCCCTTTTAAACAATGAGAGAGAGCGATTGCTGCACACCAGTTGGACAGAGGATCAGGGCTGAGAAACAAGAATGAAACAGTGTAAGGTAAAACTTCAACGTGATCTTGGGTACGTAAACAGTACAATGAAATCCCACCACATGACCACCCCTTTACCAAGACCACTTTTTTTTCGACCTGAACAAAAGCTCAGATATGTTGTCTGTAAATCGGACAAGAGTTTCATTAAAATTATGTAAGTTTGTCTCCGAGTCAATTGAGGGACCTAGAACTAAAAAATACTCCTCTCCACTCTAGAACATATGTTAGAAATTGATACAAATGTCGCCTGTCTGCTGTGATTAGCTCTTTGATAACATGTACATTTGTTCAGTTTTCTAACAGTCTAAAGGCACGGGGTTTTTTGGGACATATAAAATATAGTTAATATTTATTTTATTTATTTATCATAAGCAACATTTTACGGAACTGACCAGAATGTCCCCCAAAACACCCCATAAGTACACAGATGAAAAGCCATTGTTGTTACCTGAACAATCCAGCGCAGAGCAACTGGCCTGCTGATACGTTGGTAGCTACAAGTAAAGAAATATCAACAATGAAAATGCTGCATTGTCTCTGTCTTGCTTGCTTTTACGTAAATGAATCAGCAAGCTAACTTAATGCTACTGTCACAATATTGTCGCACTATCATATCATCATGCTATTACCATGCTGTTAATAAGGCTAAGCTTGCCAATGATTCCCACAATGAACAATTGCACCAGCCTGCTTCATACCAATTTTATAAAGTTTAAAACTATGCACTTATTGACTAAGCGGGAGGGCCGGATGGGAAAATATTTGGCTCGAGGTCATGGCGTATGGACCGAGCACGGCGAGGTCCGTGCGCCATGACCGCGAGCGAAATATTTTCCTATCCGGCCCAACCTAACTTAGTCAATAAGTATTTTATCACATGACCAATATGGAGACAAAATTGCTTGAAATTTTAACGCGCGAGACCATCCGCTTTTGTAGTAGGGCCGTACGGCTTTTTCCGGCCCCGCTCGCGCAAATGCGTACGGCCCTCATACGGGACTTTTATCAATGGTTTTACAAAGAAAAGGTTCGCAGGGCCGTACGGGTCATATGATAAATGTGATTATCAACCAATATAAGTCTTCAGTCATTTTTGCCTATTATAAAATGCTCAAGGAAATGCGCGCATTATGATTGGTTAGACCAAGTTCATTATAACTCGATAAAGCACAGGTTCGTTTTAACCGTTTTTATTTTATAAAAGAAATAAAAAAACTTGTTCCTTGTGCATTGTTGAGTCGAGAAGTGTGCACTTCTCTCGTGTTCTTTAAAATTCTGTGCTTATATAACTCAACAATGCACTCGGCGCATTTTTTATTTCTTTACTAATCCATTTTGGGATCAGTTGATATTATGTTATCACTATCCATACTGTGAATGCTTTTTCTGTTCTAGATTGACGAAGTACTGCAAGTATACGGCATTATGTGGTAACTTATTAAAAACGTAGTTTAATAAATCATTTCTTGGGTTTTGACCCATAAGACCACAACCCTGCACTTGATGAAAATCATCTATAAAATAATTAATATTTAGATACTCGCCTCAGAAGGTGAATCAAACATGAAGTGTTATGCTTACCAGCAGAAGTTGATGATGGCAATAATGTGGTTACAATGTCATTTTGGCCTTGCTCATTCTTGTACAGATAACACTGTTTCAACAAAATAAACAGTACAGTTAACACCTGTATAAAAGAACCTGATATTTTCTGTTTCAGGCTGATGCATTTCTTATATGTAGGACGCATAATAAGAACAGCCTGGAGAGGTTCTTACTAGTCTGGGGCCTACTGATTTAGACAAACAGATGTCTTACCGTACAAACAAGTATATAATTTGTGCTTACTTGAAAGCAGTATAAGACAGCGCATCGTAGACTGAACGGCTGCTTGTCATTGATCATGGACATTAGAAGAACAACAATGGCAGGACTACAACAAAACACACAAGACATCAATCCATGAAATCCTTAAAAAACAGTATGTAATTGTGGTACAAAATTTCAAAGTTTTTTATGATAATTTATTAGCAGCAAATAACATACCTAGGAGGGTTAGATGGAGCATTTACTTGAGAAAAGTATTCTTGATTTGCAGGGAATCCTCGTATGACTTCAGATACAGTGTTAATGGTCTGAAAAGTTCAATGTAGATGTATACCACAAAATAAATAAGTACATGTAAGCTTTATTTCAACAGTGAAAAACTATTAATATCGTTTCGTAACAGCTACAATTGAACCTCACTAATATAGATACCAAAGGGCAGGAGCCAAATGTTAAGTAAATCCTTTAAGCCCTAACATCAAAATTTAAATTCTCATTTTATTTTTCTAGTCCTATACCTTTCCTATAGAAGTAGTGGGGAGAAATTGTTTGGATATCAAGAGAATTCATCTTGTGTGATCATGTCCTTAATTTTCATGACCTTTTTGATTGATAAGGAATTAATATTACAAGGAGAAATTTGATGCTGATCACTCTTAGGGCTTAAAGGGTTAATATTTGAGAGGTGTATGTAATTATAGAGGTCATGGACAATTCCTGTGACAATTCCTATCAATATGTAAAATGCATGTACATGTACATGCTTTTATCAAGCAAAAAACGAGAACAAATTAACTTGGCGAGTGCAGTCTGAAAGTCTGACACTCACCCAGCTGGTATGTTCTCTCAGAATTATTAAGTTTCCCACCCTGTACGGTACCGGACAGAAACTTGTAACATAACAGAAAAGTCAGAGCAGAATGCATTTGCGTCCGAACCACAAACCTGTCAAAAACAGATCCACCAATTATGAATTATAGGTAGAAACTAGAATTCACTTTGTGGATCTCTAGTTTTTGACAGGAAAGCAGTTTGCATGCGAATGCATTCTGCTCTGACTCTGTTATGTTACTTCTGTCTGGTACTTTTAGGGAAATTTTGCCTGGGACCAAATGGAGTGTTCTTAATATAGAAGAGTCCATAAGGAAGGGTTTGAGCAAGTAAAATTCTAAAAAGTTAGTTGATTGTATCTTACGCAGGTGTGTCTAAATCCCTCTCTTTACTGACTTAACAAATGAGTCAAGATTAATGAAATTTGTTTCAATTTTGGAATTCAAAACTAAAAGGCAATTTCCACTACAATAACACACTGTATCATTTAACTGACCTGCAATAAGTAAACAGAACAGTGACTATCCCAAAATCAGTTGCATGTTAAAATTGAAGGAACAATGTCACTATTTTTAGTGTCACTTAACCCTTTAAGCCCTACTATCAAAATTTAAATTCTCATTTCTTGTCCCTATACATTTCCTATAGAAGTATTGAGGAGAAATTGTTAAGATATCAAGAGAATTCATCTTGTGTGATCTGATGTCCTTAATTCTCATGACCTTTTTTATTGATAAGGCATTGAAATTACAAGAAGAAATTTGATACTGATCACTCTTAGGACTTAAAGGGTTAAAAACCAAAAAAACTATTTTGTATCAAGAGAAACTAAATTGGTTGATGGATTTTATTGTTTTGTATAAGTTCACTTCCGCAGTACAGTACACTATAATACATTGTACCTCTGTAAGAATGTCTGCGGGAATTCCAGTTGACATAAGTATGCCACAGAGCAGCCGCAACAGACCTACAGAAAACAAATAATTAAAAAACAATTATAACAATGCACTCAGTTATTAAAATGGGCCCTAAATGGGAGGGAAATGCTCTCACCACCGTGCCATTCCTGCTCCCCTTATGATTTAAGAAAACAGCTCAGATGTACAAAAGTACAGATTAAGTAATCACATATGAATATTCTGGGGGCAATCATCTAATCATCATCGCTGTTTTCTCTTCAGACAAATGGATGGAGCAGTAACTCGAGAAAATAATTATTCTTAAGTTCAATCTACTTGACTGTATGTATTTTAACTTACTGAAAAATTTAGTCAACTGTAAAATAAAAAGTCTGGAGGGGCCCAATTGGGAAGTGACTAAATTAATGTAGATGTTCTGGTTCAAAATTAATTTTTCTTCGGTTTGAATTTTAAAACCAGTTTAATTTTTATTTTCCTTAGTCTCAGTTTATGGTAATGAATCTTGGACAAAAGAAAATAAAAATTAAACTGGTTTAAAAATTTTCAAACCAAAGAAAAATTTGAACTACAACGTAATTTACGTCAAAGTATAATTATATTGTTATTGAATTGTTATGAGTACACGTATGTTGAAAATGTTAAATGTCCTTAGTCCCATACACAGCAGTCACAACAATAATATTATTATGTTGTTGATCAACAAAACATTATTTTTTATAGAACCATTTGTCATTTATTTAGGCTTTATAGGATTACCTCAATGCATCAGGTTAATAAAGTAATCATGAATATAACATCTGAATGGGTACTAACCACATTGATTCATAATTTTCTGACAGTTAGCTGTTGCTTGTTGAGGATTGTCTGGTGACACTAGTACTCTGACAAGCTGGATTTAAAACATCACAAAATTTTCTTATTAGAATTGGGGACAACTGACTGCTAGCTGTTGTTTTGGGCAAGTCCTTGAGTTGATTTTATGTCATTAGATCTTTACATGTAATACTACACGGACGCTGTAAAGGGTTGCCATTTTACAAAATAATATTGGTCAAACATCTTTTACTAATCTTGGGCTTATTATGTGGGACACAATCCATCAGCATACATGACACATCAGCATACAAGACATTTTCTGTGTTTACTCAAATCAGGAGGGACTTTTTTTGCAAGCAAACGTAATGGCACCCTAACAAGACTTTCAGTGTGGAAATGAGTTTTGGTTGGACAATGCCAAATGACCTACATTACTGAGACTAATTACTGAGCATAAATTTCATTCTCAGTAGTCCTTTACCTGTAACATAAGCTTTACATTTGATACTTTTTGTGTTGACCAGGAATTATCTTGGTTTTCTGCAAAAAATAATAATACGTTGTATTTTCCACTGGCTGAGGAACGAAATAAGTGGAAAATGTTTTCTCACACACCTCTGGGGCCTGGGACCGAGGGTCTGTTTTTTGAGTCACGTGCTCACTGTGTTTTGTCAGTTGCTGTTTTGCTGTCCGCCATTGCTGACGTTTATTTTGAGCCCCAGTTCCCACCCAACCCTTCGTTTCAGTTGAAAACATACACTCTGTTGGTTAGATATTCTTTATTAAGACTGTCAGCATAAAGTCGTACTAAGCTTATGATTGTTGTTTAATATTACTGTATTTTGCCTACATTACGTATATGCTAGGCGGTATTTGTTTGTGAAATAAAAGAGTCAGTTGCGGTGGTCAGCTTGACAATGGCGGCGGTCAGCTTGACAATGGCACCCAGAGGTGTGTGAGAAATGTAATTAAAGACATAAAGAAGGTTAGTTAGCTTGTAAGAAATTCTACATTACAGAATGTAATTTAGAATGGGTTTCCCATCAATACAGATATCAAATACTGTAAATCCCAGTTATAAGCCAACCCCTACCCCCTACACTGTATAGGCCCATCAGTTTGGTAACAAAACAATATTCCGATTTTACCACCTCCTATGTACATGTACATGTATAAGCACACCACAGTTCCTTAACAGCAACTCTTATTAGCTTTACAAAAATTTGCACCAAATTAACTAATTAAAAACAACACTTATTTATCACAATATTTTTTGCTTGCCAGCCAAAAAGACCTTAAGAAGTTGTATAAGCCCAGGGCTAAAGTGATGCTAGAATCTGGCAACAAAGCCACTTTTCAAAAAGTTAACCTACCAGTGGGAGCTGGTGAAGGTGATTGTTCCAGTTCAAAAAATGGTGTAAGTCTTTGAACATAACTAAAAAGACAAAATGAAGGACAGCATTAACAACAAAGAGATCCTCACCACTAAACAACAACAACACTAAACTACAGCTATACATACATACAATCACGTAGCTACATGTACAGCTGTAACTGTAATGTGTTTCATGCATATACTGGGTGCATGAATGTACAGTGCACCATAAAATTGATACCCTGCTCCCAGGGAATGTTTTGTGGTTTAACACCCTCCCCTTTAAGAGATGTGAAGTAAAGGGAGCTGGGCAAACAGAAACAAGTTAAAATAAGTATTAAATCCCATTTAGAAATTATATTTAATCAGCATTCCAAAATCATGATACTAACAGTACTCGATTAAACTGGTGGATATTAAAATTACACTGTCAGTAATAGTTTAATTGGTGTTCAAAGCCATGTAACTTTAAGATTTTAAAGTAAAGTGTACAAATGATACACAAATGTATTTTTGTTATTTATACTGTATTTAATTATAGATCATCTACATTAAAATGTAATTTCTTTTATATTACAATGTAACTACACCATTTAAACTGCCAATTCTATAAAAATCAATACATGTTATTGCTCAATGTCTTACCTTCCTTCCCTAAAGAAATTTTGGTTTGAAACATTCAATTTCAAGAGATTTTGCATCAGTAGCAAACAATCTTCAACCACAATACCTGAAAAAAGTTCCAAAACAAAATCATCAGAACTTCATTGTTTTGTTAGCACCATACAAAGAATAAATTAATGTTTTATTTTAATAAGCCCATCAACAAAATGAAGAAACATTTAGCAAAAACAGGGGGTGTTTGTCAGAGTAGCAATACTTTATTAATTATACTAGACTAGATGCTTCATAAGTCTACAATAGACAGATAATATCTTCCAATATTACTGGCAGCAGCCTAATTTATTACAAGAGAAGAGTAGGGTGGAGAACAAGTATGTAGATCGATTTAACTGTGTTTTTAAAAAAAAGACAGTGTGTTTAACATTGATCCGTAAATATTTTCTCACCTGAAAGCTTAATTTTGAAAAAAAAAATGGCCAAAATAGTTAAATTTTGCATAAATTTAATCAACCTACATGGATTTTGAAGGACCTTGGCTAATATTTTGGAACTTTTTCTTGAAATTAAGCCTTTAGCAGGCTGAGAAAATATTAAAAATACAGATCAATGTTGAACACATGAAAACAAGCCCATACATAGTTTGATACAGTTGTACATGTATATTTTTAGCTGACAGTAATTTTGAGAATGGGCTATAATGGTAATATTTGGTAAATTGCATAATGACTCCAAGAATGTAATCAATACAATGGAAATAATTATTAAATTTGTAATGTTTACTTTTAATACACTATCACATCACACATACCCCCATCACTGCAACCTTCCTCTGTGATGATCTCAAGAAGTCTGTCAAAAGCATTCTCAAAAGCAACAATTTTCTGTTTAAAGGAAAAAAATTTTTTTTTAAACACATATTAAACACTATACATGACTTTTGCATGTCTTGCAATCTTTACTTGGATAATGCAAGACAAACAAGATCAATTAATTTTTATTTTAATTTGTAAAATTCTATATACATGTAATTAGTATTAATTGTATTAGTTATGCATAAGAAGGGTATGTAACTGGACAAATCATATAATACACAATTTGCTTTTCATAACCAGCCAAGAAAATTAACCTATTGATTCCTACACTGGCCAAAACCAGCTGTAAATCGCGCGTGATTATCCGCATGTATGCGAACCCGCCCCTGCCTCCCCTAGAAAATTCTTTTGGTCCCCTATTGTTATAAAAGGCTTCAGGTAATTTCAACCAATCAGAATCTGCCTTGAGCGCATATGTTTGGGTTTTAGGGCTGATTAGAGAGAAGTGGTTTTTCACTCAGAGAAGAATATCAGATTTCAAACAAATATGGCCCCTTGTGTACCCCACGCTTCTATTTTTCAGACGTTCATTTTGAATGACTGGAATAAAAACACGCCTTTTTAGGACTTCGAAATGGAAAGAAAAAGTCCTTAAGATTTTTATGCCTTTAAAGTGGTGGTAAGATGTCTAAAAGCGATGAAATCATCCTTTGAGGATCACCATCGATTTATCGCAAAGTGAGGGCATGTCTTCCTTCAGAATTCACACTCGAAGCTGCATGGAAAACTACAGTAAAAATAACATTTTTGAATGTGGATTTACTTTTTAAGAAACATTTCAATGACTGTTGTCTGTGTTATCAGTAGTCTTTGAGAATTTTTTCAGAAAACTCGGCCACATTATTTTGGTTGAACAATTGAGCAAGAAATTCGCCACAGGCTAACCATTTTTTCTTGCGTGGACAATTTCCTTGATGCGATTATTTACAGTCAACGCACTTCACGCATGAACGCCCACACAACGAAGATTGCATTCTTCATGTGTACGTGTACATTCCATTCTTAATTAATGTTACTTTGCAGATAGCTTCAAAGATAAGGATTTCGTTTCGAATAAATAATTACAGAGAGTACGGTCGAAACAATATGATGGAAGAAGTTCTTCTCAAAATCAAACTGAAAGAAAAGCCGGATGCAATTGCGTTCGTAGAAAGGAAGAGTAGCTGCTTAGCCAAACCGCTAAGAGAATTTAGACTAGATATTGTCAACGAAGTGGGAGAGTTGCTTCCCAGGAATTTTAAGTTTATCAGAATGGGTATTCCAGTAAGCCGTCAACAAGAGGACACAATACCGCTTCAAAAGTGTGCAGCAGAAGAAGAAGAAGGAGACAGCGGTAGTAAAACCTTCAACATTTCCATCTAAGTCGACAGCACACCTGTGAGCAGTAAAATCGTGCCTTAAAGCTCTACAGAGAAGTCTGACTTTTTTGTCAGGCCATCAGCGGCGAAAGGTGGCCACGATGCCTTTGAAAAGACAAGCAAACAAATGGAACGCGAAGTTGAACTTTTAAACGATAACATTCAAATGGCGAAAGCTAAGTTACAATCGCTTGAGGAAGTTCCCCCTCCGCGACCATGGTACGGGAAGGCAAATTTTACCTGCAATAACTGCCATTATAAAGGTCATAAAGTTACGAAACCTTGCAATCTTCCCACGTGCAGGGGGTACAATGAATGTGGCGTTTTAGCCATGCATCCGGACCACAAAGTGGAGATCAACAAGGTCAAACAGGAATTGAAAACCCTGACCAAAAAACTCAAAGAAAAAAAGGACAAAAAAGAATCGACTGATCTTATGAAAGGGCGAACAAGGGCGAATTTTTTTAGCATCATGCGACCACAGGTTTTGGCGTGCGATCCAGTAAAATACTCAAACCGTCAAGTTCTTGAAAATGACTTGCGTGTTCTTGCAGCCGCCTGTAAACACACGGTACCGAAAAGAGATGACTTGGACTTAGAAGACATGATAAGGCAGGGTGTTCATTAGGCATCGGAGATCGGAGAATTCTCCGGCTAAATTTCGATGGCAATACGTAGCTATCTTCACTCTTTCATAATATTCTCCTGTTACTTTGCACTATTTTCCTGCTACTACAATTCTTAATGAAAACCCTGTAAGGAAAAAGAAAGATGACTGTAACGTACACATCACTCCTAAGTGGTCTCCTTGCGCTGATTCGCCAAAAAGGTCGACGCCATCAAGATATACACCATGTGTTCAGAGGGAACGCACGCCGCCATCTCGTAGAGACACCAGGAATAAAGACAAGGGTGCCCAGTGGCAACAAAGTTTAACAAGCAAAGAGAAACGGTACTCATCTGATTCACCGATTTCTCCGACTGTTCCACTGTCTTCTCCGTCACTGCGATTTTCCCCTTACACTTTGTCTCCATATCATGACGGACCCTCTGTTTACAGCTGCAGCCCATTAGCGAGCTCTACCCGTCACCGTTAACATGGAAGGTACAATGGAAGTTCTACACAGTCAGCTTGCAGAAGTATGAACTACTCCTCTTCATCGTCAACCAGGACAAATGACCATCACAACAGTTTTAATGGAAGGAGTATCACACACGAGGCAGCTGCCACGCTAGTTAATATGTGGCATGTAAGAAATGGAAACTGAACAATAAGGACCCTCCTTGCTTATAATGAACCAAAGTTGTGTTTTAGCCATAAAGGATGTTTCTGTGAAGTATTTTTTTCTACTTAAAATGGTACGCGCTGATATGCACACACTGTTTGGTGTTGTTGTTGTATCTTGTTGGTCATGGACATATAATAATTATGTAAGGCGTGTAATTTTTACCTTAGTTAGTGTTTGTGTCAAATTTTTTCCCAGTTCAAGTTACAAAATGGACCACTGAAGTGGGAAAATTGTTCCTTGAGCTTCTGCTTTAAGCACATTTATATTTTCGGAATTTATATTTGTGACAAATATTTGCATAACAAATTAGCACGTTCAAAATTGGAAAATCAAGTCGGTAAAAAAAATTATTCTGTATGAAGCAGGATCTGGTTAAAAATGTTCCTTTGTTGAGATTTTGTTCTGTTTTATATATTACAGTTATAAAGGATAAAGTATTGTTTTTAGGCAAGTTTTCCTTTCTCAGACGTTTTACCACAGGTGAAACCTGCAGCGTGTGAAACGTAATTTGATAATTTTTCTTCATCTTCATGAAAACACCTGAAACTTTTGCACGGCGGAAAATTATTTCCTTCAATGGTAAGTCATGTGAATGAAGAAAATTATAGAATATTATATTCCTGACCAGAATTTCAACTTTTTTTTGCCTTAAAGAGGTCTTAGCGGTTTTTTGTAGGTTTATTACACAGATTTTGCAACTCAGATTTAATTTTTCTGTTTGACAATATATAAACTGAACAAATTTCAAAGTTTGTGTCTTGATATTACAATAACATTCATATTTGTCGATAAAATACTTTCAAGTACTGTTGTATCAGGGATTCTGACAGGGTGCGGGGAAAAAACTAAAATTGTGCGGGAGTTTTGAGGCAAATTGTGCGGGAAATAACGTCGATTGTGCGGGAAATTGTGCGGGATTGCGCAATCCTGTGACCAACCAAATATTCAATCACCAGTGTTCTAGCCAGGCCAGAAAAATATGTCAGGGAGGAAATTCTGCATAAATGAAAAATACAAATAGATGTTTTACTTTGGGGATTAAAATGTACCCAGCAATCGCCAATTTGCGGCTGTTTTTCTTCACCAAGATTATTTGTCTCAACAAAATCACATTGCGTGACACGATGAACTCGATCGGGTAAAACCGAAATACCACATTTAAATGAAATGTTTCGATCTGTTGCGAGTTCCTTTATGAAAAATCCGTACATTTTATGTAGTTTGAATAATTTCCATTAAAGGTTCACACAATTTCTTCGAAAGTTTGCCGCAAAAACACAACCTCGAGATGTTACAAATTGCGTGCTAAATGTAATTTGATAGCATGGTTGTTTTGCATTTTCCTGAATGAAAACGTCTTTCACTTGATTGAAAAAATCAAATCCAGTATTCTGATCAGAACTTAATAATCTTCTCCTATCAATCCGAAGTTTCAGCGCTTTAATAGTTTGTTTGTCGATTCGCAAACTTGATAAGTTCTTTGCGAAAATAATTCAGACAGAGTGACATTCATTTCGGCGTGACTGGGTACATTTCTTCGGTGTTTCTTCTTCGGTACCCGACATATTAAACTGAAAGAGGAAGCGAAAGCGCTCGAAAAATTATCAACAGGCCGCTAAGAAAAACGACATAATGTCTGAAAAACGACAAATAAAAAGCTACGCGAAAAAATCTGTAAGAAGTCGAAGTAAAACTGACACTAGTTCCCAGGACAGCGAAGAGAATGCCTTGTTGTTTTTATATCGATCCTCTCGAGCTGTTCGAGGAAAGCAAGGGATTTCTCGATTGTTTGGAAGGAAAATGGGCTGAAAATAGCCTAAAACGTTTCTCGAAATCTTGGTAATCAATAGGAATACCTGATTTTATTAAAATTTTAATCAAATATTTCAGTATTGTGCGGGATTGTGCGGATTTTTAGGAATTGTGCGGAATTGTGCGGGTTTGACCGAATTGTGCGGTCCCACACCCGCGCATCCTGTCAGAATCCCTGTTGTATTAATAAACATCCACGCTAAAAGTAACCGCAGTGACGAAAATATCTCAGGGAATGTGCAGCACTTATTTGATTAACGGCGTCATTAATGGCCATTTCTGTTTGTTGTGTAGCATATAGACCACTTTCATAATGGCGGCCGATTTATTTATTCTTTTATATGTATGTTAATTAGCCTCACTGGCCTCGGTAACATGTGCAAAATTCAAAAGAATTTTTACTCTAAAATGAGGCCAGTGAGGCTAATTAACATACATATAAAAGAATAAATAAATCGGCCGCCATTATGAAAGTGGTCTATTACTCGTTACTTCGCAATCTTATTTTCATCTCTCTAAAACACAGTTCACATGTGTTAAGATGTGGCGAGTAAGGAGGCTGAAAAAGTAACTCAGCACCCCGGCTTTCCAGCATATTTCGTAAGAGCCTTTCTGTAATTCTCCCATGGTGAAATCCACAATTGTCCATAATAACCACATCACCTGGTAACAATATCCTGATGCCATTGTCACGCTCCATATCCAAAACATCATGGAAAAAGTTTAAAAGTTCTTGTCCATTTGAGGGACCTGGGATAATGTTAAAGTGGTCGATACCGAAAACACTATGCATCAAATTAACAGTGTACTGTAGTTCGCGTTTGAAGCATATCTTTGAACTTCAATTGCTGGCTGTCCTCGAAAACCACTACCAAAAATACGGTTACCAGAAGTAACAACTACAGATGACTCATCGAAAAAGTGTAAATTGCCTCTATCTAACCGTGACGTTTGGCTCAAATAATCATCTACCTTGGCTAAGTTTTCAGGTGTCATATATTCATTAGGTATACTTGCAAGTTTCTTGTAGCTCATTCCTAACTTTTTGTTTGTTACATTTTGTATTTGCCTTATGGATGGGAGATTAGCCGGTGTGCAAATACCCTCCTGTAACAACCTGTCGCGGATTTCAGAAGCATACACACTTGGTTTTCGAAGTTTCCAAATTTCGATTACTTCAAGAATATCATCTGTTATCAATACTGGATCTTTGCCTCCACAAGAAAATGGTTGAGTCGTCCGGTGTAGTGAATAATGTTGTACTATGTTATGAATAGCTCCTTTGGTCACCTTTGTGTTCCGTGAAATCTCTGACGGCCCAAATCCAGCATTGAAAAGATTAACTATTTCGTCTCTAATGTGCAAAGGTAAAGGTTTACCAGGATTGTAAAACCCCCCAAGCGAATTTCTTGCCATCGTTTCAAAAATAAACTCGTGTCTTGAGATCTCATGAAGACTGTTAATTTGGGCGGTTAAATTAATGCTCGCGGTTAAATTAAATTCCCACGGCGCACAACACTGAAACTATTCAAAGTTACGTGTAAGAAAAAAAACTACCTTATGAAAAATACAGTTTTATCTAAACGGATGAAAAATCTTAATATCATTCTTACACTGTCATGAACATTATTTTTAATAACGAAATTCATGATTCAATTATAAAATAAAAGATACGAATAATCAGCAAATTTTTGGAAGAATGAAATCGAAGAATGACCTAATCGATGAATAGTTGAAGTTGTGCGTTCACGCGTGAAGTGCGTTGACTGTAATGCGTTTTGCTTTTGAGAGTATTCCAATGGATATTTGAATAAAACTATCAACTGAGAGAATTTGTTGTCCTTTTTCCTGTGTTTGATATTTATGATTGAGTAATTTGTTTGGAAAGAGATCTTTTGTAAACAAAACCGGATTTGCATTTCGCAGTTAAAATTTTCCTCGCATCGCAAAATCAAAAATGTCTGCGTACTTTTTTATATTTTGACTTTCGGGTTAGTTTTTCAGGCTATTTTTCATCTGCAGCTGACGTTTTATATTCGAAAATTGTTGACACTAATTATTGTAGACTAAGGAGATGTTGTTTTTTTGAGTGTTATAATTCTGCGAGCCAGCGAGCCATGCGAGTCACGGTGCGAGCCACGCAAGTCATGCGAGCCACAGTATAAATGTTAAGAATTTTTATTTCTTACATTGCCATTTCCATTTATAAAACCACTACAAATTTTTAATAAGATAGTGAGCCCGCCGATATTTTAGCGTGCTGGAAATCCAGGGTCAAATAATTTTCGTAAATATTGAATTAAAAACATTCAGGAACCGGATAAATTTTACTAAAAATATAAAGGTATGAAGAAAGTACATTGTCGCGTTTTTAGTTTTCTTCCCTAATTTTCATAGTCATTTGCCTGTAATTTCGCCAGACGGCAAAATTATGTCAGCCAACAATGGCCGCGAATTTTCAAGTTCGAAAGCAATAATTTTAGAACTTCAAACAACACAAAGAAAGTCACACAAACAATAAAGAACAAAGATAACTCAAGAATCTCAAGTAGGACAAAGGACAACATTTATTTTACAACGAAAACGCTGACAGAAAACACCGAACATCTACAAAAATAAATTCATTGACAAACATGGCATCAAAGCAATCGTTTCAGACTGATAAAAACTATAGCCTGCGAGCATCTTGGCGGCGAAGCCGGCGAGAAGAATGGGGCGAGGAAAAGTGAGCCTGCACGCGGCCTATTGCCTTGCGAAGTGTCAAGTCGGCATTTGACCTGTATCAGATAACTATCCAATAGGAGCAAAGCAAAATGTAAACAAACATGACAGAAAGTTGCACGTGAAGATTTTCGCGGCAGATAGCAAAATATTATCATGAAGAATGTCATTTTTAACCAATCGGATCGCCCCGTTCGTCGGCGAACGCGGTGAATTTAAAAATGAATAGCCCGCGTGCAGGCTCACTTTTCCTCGCCCCATTCTTCGCTTTGGCGGCTTTGCTGCCAAGATACTTGCGCGATACCCCAAACAAGTGAGCCTGCTCGCAGGCTAGATAAAAACCTAAGCAACCTTTTCGCATCTTCAGAATGAAATCGAACAAAAATGGCCATAACAAATCAACTACTTACATTGTACATCGAACTGATGATTATTCAGGCTTTCAAAGATGAGAGAGGTCAATGTTGAGGCACTAAATCCGATTTGAAACGAAGCGGCGTGGTAGAAACATTTGCCGTCAGCTGGTGGGTCGAATGCGATCTCAAATCCAGCCTCCGCCACTCTAATGGCGAGTTTTGAAGAAACACTTGTCTGAGGAAAGAGGCAATCACATGCGACAGTCGGCCTACTGTCAGAGTTCTGGTAAATTTGATTCACTAAAGAGCAAACCTGTTAAAATTACGCGATTTACTTACCATTCTTGTCGATTTTCCACGTGGATAGCAATGAGTGACAGCTGTCATTGGATACCCCTACGGTGGAGCCGCATGTTTCATTCTCTCAGAATAAAAAATGTTGTCTTGAACTTAAATAAATTTTATCGAATTATTTTCAATATTTTTGGCAGATATTGAGCGATTTTAATAGAAAAAAAAATTTCTTTAAATAACAAAGAAACAAAGAACAAGGAAAACATCGCCACGAGGAACACTGTAGAGTATTTCATACTTCGCGCGCCAGCAACAGGGAAAGAGAGAGGACCCTGGGAGCGAGGTTACTCCGTTTACAAGATGGCGGCTAGGCAAGTCGCAGGTAAAACTCCAGGTGCAGGATGTTTGCTGGTGGAATAATCGACGACCTCACCGACCAATTTAAGAAAAACGGAATTACTCACAAATGGCTCACAGACATGGCTCGCATGACTCGCATGGCTCGCATGACTCGCATGGCTCGCATCGTGGCTCGCGTGGCTCGCTGGCTCGCAGATTTCGTAGACCCGTTTTTTTCAAGTCTGTGTTCGCTCTTACAATGTATTTCTGTGCGCAATTTGCTCAGTTTATTATCATTCCTTGATTCACATTGATTTGTTTAAAAACTGAGAAATCACGCAGGAGTCAATGGGTTAATAATTAAAATTTACTTTGGAACCATCGAAGATCTTGATCTGAAGATTTTCGACAATTTTCTTAAAATTTTTATTATTTTGTTTTGTAACAATGCTATTTTGAAAGTTTGTGATTTCTGAATTTTTCCGAAGTTTGCCAAAGACTTCTGAGGTGTTTGGAAAATTCCTGGGGCGCTTTCCATTCAACCAAAAATTCCGGAAATTCCGGGTTGGGAAGTGAATGGAACGTAAATTTCCCGGAATAAAATTCCGGAAAATCGGAACAACCGGAAAATACCGTTCCATTCGACCATTCCTGCTCGGCCCAGTTTCTCCGAGTCGGAATCAAGATGGCGTCTCAATATCAGTGCACGGCGTGTTTGCCGTGTTTGTTTTTCACCGAAAGCTTACAGCTCTTACTCGAGCATGATTGCTCACAACAGCAGAAAATATGGCCACAACTAGGACTGGTAAGTAGCACAGAAATGCTTATAAGCTTATGTATTAAACGAATGTAATACGTCACGAGAAAGTAGTCGCCGACTTGATTTTTAAAAATATTCCTTCGCATGCCGGATTAACAGCTAGCTGCACTGAAAAAAAATAATATCATCTTTCTCGCTTAAAATATCGTTCGTTTTAACTTCAGAGTCGTCGAACAACTCCAAAGCAAGTAAAAGAGGCAACGAGTCCGCCATTTGTCAGATTTGTTTTGACTGTTTTGCTTTGGTTTATTTTGTATTTTCGCGCGAAACTTGAAACGTGATGGTCTGGAACAACCAACCGGAAAATACTGTTCCATTCGCCACACGGAATACCCGGAATTTGAAACCGGAATTTTTGGTCGAATGGAAAGCGCCCCTGATGACTGTCCAAGTCATTTTTAATAACATTTTCGGTCATTTTGTGAAATTTTCTGAAAATTGTCTAAGACTTCCGAGTATAAATTTTAGATGCTGTACACATAAAAACCTGTAGTAGAAATTTAATAATAATAATAAAAATAATAATTTATTCACTTAATATAGCGCCTTTTAACATTAAAATGATCAAAAGCGCTTTACACAAATTTTATATTAATAAATTAAATGTTTGTACCTGTATTGCAGCATTAGACTTGGTAAGTTGAATCAACAACAACAGACCCTGAAAATAACAATATCATTGACAGAGATAATTAAAAATATATTGACCTTTTAAATGCTTTTGGTAGACTGCTTTATTTGTAATATCAGGGCTTCTGATAGGTTGTGGAAAAAAAGTCGAATTTCCCGGGATTTTCAGAGACAAATTAGTGGAAAAAAATGGTCGATTTCGCTGGAATTTTCAGGGCAAATTTCGCTGAAAAAGGATCGGTAAAAAACGGCCCATTTGGCGGAAATTTTCTGGGCAAATTTTGATAGAAAGTGATCGGTTTTGTGCTGATTTGACGAACGTTTTTAAAAAGAACGACAATTTTGCCAATTTTTGGGGGGAAATGATGAGCGTTAGCTTATGCAATAACAACAGCTACAGAAACACTGACTACTTATAAATGTTGTCTTTCTAAAACCGGCGATTTTGCAACTCATTTGGACTATCATACTTGCCAAGAAAGGAATATTGAAAGGTGGTTTGCTATTTGTTTGACCACGAGGTTCTTTTTAACAGAGATCATCATTTGCTCTTTCAACAACAATGCGCTCAAGAAATGCGCCAATGGCAAAGCTATTTAATATTAATCTAAGAACGCCTGGTAGTTTTGAGACGTTGTTTACTCATTGCAATGACAAAGTTTCACGATAAATAATTTGCAAATTTACAGCAAGTAAACAGCCCCAATAGCCAAGATAAGTTTAAAAAATGTTGTACATGTACCAACATGTATTTGGTAAGATTTCTAGAAAATTTTGCGGTATTCTGCGTGTTTTTGTCAATTTCACGGATTTACCTGAATTTCGCGACTCCGCAACTGCGGCAAAATATCAAAAGCCCTGGTATATGTTGTGGTTCAAATTTTTCTTATGGTCACACCATAATATAATTCCGCTAACAGACTCAAAAGTTAGAAATACTGCCTACAATGACTCTGTAACTGACCCTGGGTTAAAATGGGTGTCAGATCATTGGAATGAGGGAAGAAACTACGTGTGCATACCCATAGAAGTCATTTCCACCCCCTCCCCTCACCACCCCTTCTCCATCCCAATGGTGTGATCCCAGGAAATACACTGTATCAATACCCCACCACCACCACCACCACCACCCCATGAAAGGTCGTTGGAAATTCCTAGGGGGAGGACAGTCTCTTAAGCCAAACAATAAATCTGCCACTTTTTGTCAAGTATGTCATTTTTACATGTAATACAGTTTTATTAGTGATTATAACACAATAGTGGAGAATTACCTCATTTCGGATTATTTCTCTGCTATCAGATAGCAAATCCATAAGTCTGGAAACGCCTGTAAAACAAACACATTATTTTACTTTTTAAAATGTCTGTGAATTAACTCATTAGATTTTGAAATTTATGATACACTGTAAGGCACCAAGTCTGGTGTATAACAGTTTAATGGGACACTGTCACGAGGGCACGTGTGCCAGTTTCTCAAATCAAAACTTGAAAAGTTTAACCTAAATTTTTCAAGTTGAAGTGTCAATTTCAAAAATAGTGTTGAGTTTCTTCATTTTTCACCATGACCGCCGCCACTAGTCAACAATAAAATATTTTGAAATTGACTCTTCAACTTGAAAAATTTAAGCTAAACTTCTCAAATTTCGATTCAAGGAAATGGCCCATATGCCCTCGTGACAGTGACCCTTTAAGAGTGCAAAATGTTACATGTATATGTTGTGGTTCAAATTTTTCTTTGGTTTAAATTTTTTTAAACCAGTTCAATTTTTGTTTTCTTTTGTGTCACATTATGATAATGAATCTGAGACAAAGGAAAATCAAAATCAAACTGGTTTGAAAATTTTTAAACCAAAGAAAAATTTAAACCACAACATATATATATTTTTATAATAAGAATTTTCTAAAATAATTAAAAATAGACTTGAAGCAGTCTAATGACTTATAAGCTGTCAGGGAGCAAACAAAAGTGAACATTTAAGATTATAGAAAAGTGAATAAATTTATACTATGTACATGTATAATAAATACACATTAATTTATACTACTTTTAAGATTTGTTCTTACCCATAGGGCTAACTAAAATACACTGCTGAAGCTGATGACTGCAGAGAAAAAAAGAAGTAAGAAATAGTATGTACAACTGTTGGTAAATAAATACACAAATATATAAATAAATAAATAAATAAATAAAAACAAATGTTACAATTTACACTGTAAGTTCTGAATCAGTTTGTCAAATTGTAAAAACATTATTTTTTCTCCATACAACATACTGTACATATCAATGTGTAGTTTATTTCTTTTTGTTTAAAATTTTGATCATGAAAGTTGATGTTTCAAAGCCCTTGTGCTGTTTTACAAAATCGTAAAACAAGACGGTGTACATCCCAATGCCTTACTCTGCATACATGTACACTGATGAGTTCTGAGAAAGATGTAATATTCATTATAAAATTCATTTAATAATACATAACAGTTAAGACAAATCAATAGGTGGTATTTGAGTCACATGTACACCTTTGTAAACCCCAATACAAATCAACTGAGTTGAAGAATTACGAAACAGTAGAATTAAACCTGCTCAGCTAATTAGTATTCATTAACTTTTCATACAGATCTCTACTCATTGTTTCATTTCATAAGTACGATAAAATAACGGCGCCCGATCTGTATGGGCATTTACAGTAGCCCACCTTCAGCTTGCCATTGTAAATGCCCATACAGATCTCCCGCTCATATTTTATCTACTACTCCTGTCGCGAGCGTGGGCCAAAGAAAACAATCTGAGTCTACAACATGATTGGAACACCGGTCAGATGCTCTAACCACTGAGCCACGAGAGACGCATGGCAAGCTAGACACGTGGCCAGGTTTTGAATGACACCTCTCTACAAATAATTCGAAATATTTTTGTTACCTTTTGTTTGTCAGTAAGACTGTCAGGAGTTTAACAGTAGGCCATCTAACTTGAAATTCATATTCCTAAAAAAGAACAAACATTTTTAATTATTGTAATATTATTACAAAAAATAAATATTACAATAAGTGTAAATCGACATTTTGATGCATCCAGCACCATTATCAAGAATGATGCTGGATACATCGAAACGTTGATTTACGTCTTATTCTAATAAAATTATTTATTTCGAAATGCTTAAACAAGCAACATATTATTCTACCTCTTAAATATTATTATAACAATTAATTATTAAAAATCAAAATCAGCAACCCTAAATGTTTTTAAATGTTGACATTTTGATACCAATTTTAAATAATTTTTAATTTTTAAATGTTGTTATTGTTTTTAAATATTGTTTTAAAAATAATATTGTTTTTAAATGGGGTCATGGGTTGATAACTCAGAGAAATGGGGTCATGGGTTGATAACTCAGAGAAAGATATCAGCATAAGGAAAGCACAGGCTTGGAGAGCTTTGAATGGTATGACGAAAATATGGAAGTCCAGTATGAGTAGAGATTTGAAAATCAGATTCTTCATAGCCACCATTGAATCAATCTTACTTTATGGGTGCGAGAGCTGGGCTCTGTCAAAAGCACAAGAAAAGTCGTTGGATGGAACATACAGTAGGATGCTGCGGAAAGCTTTAAACATCCACTGGAGCAGCCATATATCAAACCAACAACTGTACGGAGATCTTCCAGCAGTCAGCAACAAAATTGCCTCTCGTAGACTACAACTAGTGGGGCACTGTTATCGCCATCCAGAGTTAAGTACCCAGAAATTAGTCCTATGGGAGCCCACACATGGTCATCGTGGAAGAGGAAGACCGAGAACTACCGCTATATTGACACTCTTAAGAGGGATACTGGGGTATTTGAAACAAGTGAGATTGCTGCACTGATGGCTGATAAGAGGCTGTGGAAAGACCTAGTGGTTGCCTGCCTTCGGGCGCCCTAGTAGTAGTAGTAGTAGTAGTAGTAGTAGTAGTAGTAGTAGTAGTAGTAGTAGTAGTAGTACATGTACAGTAGTAGTAGTAAATGTTGATATAAATTTTATTGTAAAGTTTTTATGCAATTCAGCCTTTCGGCTGTAACAGTATTGTCCACTGGTAAATAAACTATCTTTCTATCTATCTACGTGTATCTACATGTATCTATCTAAATGGACTTAGAAAATTGAGAGACATGTTTACATATTTTAACCTCTTTCTTCACTGGGGAACAAAGAAGTGAAAAGCTACATGTAAGAAAGAGAATCTGCATAGAGCATGATCAGTTCCATCAATAAAGAAAGAAGGGTGATAGGACATAATGTTGTGATTTGAATTTTTTTTTATTTAAAATTTCAAACCAGTTTAATTTCTAAATGTACATGTATTTTCCTTTGTCTCAGCTCCACTGTGATAATCAAGACAAAGGAAAACAAAAATTAGACCAAAAGAAAGTCATGTTAAATGGAGGAATAAAAATAATGGCAAAATACATCAATACACATCAAAAAATTTAATCCACAGAGTGGCTGTTACTTCCACTATTTTCAGATTAAATGCCCACCTTCACCCAAAATGCTGTGTGCGCCGTGATCACTTTATGTACTGAATTTCATGTAACACAAAATTCATGCTTAAATGCATGCAACCAATCAGATCACATGTATGAACAATGGGGCAACATCTTTTGGGTGAAGGTGGGCCTTTAAATCTGAATTTAAATATTTTAATTGATATAAAATTATGTAATTGTATTAAATATGCCTGGGAAATAATTATTATGAAACACACATCACACCTCTAACAGGCCAAGTAGTAAAGTGACATTATCACTTTTCTTGATGAAAATCTCTGTGAATTGAACTCCTAACTCAGCATCTGAGGCTGTCTGTCCAGGATCCCGGCCACCCTCATCTGAAAGGGTGTCAATATTGATTATTTCATTTCTATTTTGTTGAAGGCTTTTCTCGTGACTAAATGGGTTAGTTTCTAAAAAGAAACATGGTGCTGTGTTGGTGGGGGTCAGAGTAAAACACAAAAATTTGATTTTGTCAACTGTTAATTGACCACTGTGAAGAAATACAAAAGCTGACTTGACAATGCAGTATAGAAAACCAGTTGCTTCCATGCAACCTTTTGTGGGTGTGCTCTAACTTCTGGTAAATTCTATATGAAGTCTCCATGATATGCTACCTGTAGTTTATTACAAGAGTTGGTACTTTGACAGATTTTTAATTTATGTACTTGTGCTGTGTACTTGCAATAACTTGCATTCCTATTTTGCCAGGGCATTTTAAAAGCTAAATCAAAATACAATAATTATATACATGTATTCAATGAGAATGTTCACATTAACAAAGATCAGGTGTCAAACCACTGAATTCCAGGACAACAGTCACACTGGTACATGTAATAAATGCTTGGCCACTTAGTAAGTTTCTATAAAACAGAGCTTACTAATAATATTTACATGTAGTCAACCACACTCATGTGGTCATACAAGAAAAGACAATTTAGGTTATGCCTACTGCCTTTTTTTACAGTGCTGACCATTTCTTTTCGCACCTTGTGGGTCGGCAGATAGCAGGTTGCACAGAGTTTGCAATGCCAGGCCAGTTATCTCTGTATCATTCCTAAAAATATGTAATAATCATAATTTGAATTGGGAAAATAACAATCATTGAAGTTATATACATGTAGACAAGCTTTGCAAATGGCTTGGGGGGGTATGGATTTTTTCTGGAACTACACAGTACAGTGAGATATGTTTTTACAAGCAAGGCTGTCATTAAGGATTTCTCATGGCAAATGCACTTCTAAGCCCCTGCTACTTTCTTAAGAAAACAAGGTAATGCTACTAATTGAACCTGTTTTCCCCCTAGCTGACTTCTTCTCCCTCCCCCCCCCCCACAATATTTTTTTGAAGGGCAAATGGCATAATCCTCAACGTGCATTTCTGTTGAACACACTTCATTAATCCTTGATTACTACTTCATGAAGTTAAGTAGTAGTACGACATACAAGTAATTATAAATTATGAGTATCATGCATGTACATCTATCTACCTGTCTGTTTGTAAAACATTTATCAGTAGATCCATGGACTGCGTTCCAACTTCCAGACGAAATTTCTAAAAAAAAAATAATAAGCTTAATGTGGGTTGCTACTATACTTTGTTTTATGATTTGAAAAATAAATCGTTGTTGTTGTTATTTAATGATAAATTATGATATTTAAGCTTAATATAAAACTCTGGATAAAAGAATGAATGAAATTGATCCTCAGCTACATGTAGTAAATTAGTGCAGTTGGAAAATAACCCAAAAATTTCACTCTTGCCGTGAACGTTTTGCTCTTGCCATGAGCTTTTTGCTTTTGCCGTGAGCCTTTTGGTTTTGCCGTGAGCTTTTTGTTTTTGCCGTAAGCTTTTTGGTTTTGCCATGCACTTGTGGGCCACCGTAAGGATGTGCTACATGTGTAGAAGAAGCCCAAAGGCTCCGAACTATGAAATCTGGGGTGCCCAGCAACTTTTAGCAAAAAGTTAGTTTCCTAGTCACCGTTAAATAAAACCTACATATAGAGCACAGCCCTGCGGTAAATCTGAATTTGAATTAATGATGTTACATGTATTTCAAACAGTTCAGACAGTTCCCTCTCATTACCTGCCTCGTTTTGATGAGGTGAGGAGAATTTGGATATGATCGAGTCTGATGGGGTTAAAAGGTCAATATTTCTTTAACTGCAGTAAAAAAGCTTCATGGAAGGGATTAATCTTTACAGCGTATTAACATAACGGCGTTTTATTGAAGGAAAAAACAGATCACTCACCTTTGAAAGTGACTTGAGCGCACGCACGGCATCTCGCCTGTCTTCCAGAAGAGTTGAAGAAGCAACACGGTCACACAATCGCTCAACCTGAATCAACATTCACGGATACAATAATCAGATAGAATAACACAACACAGATCATAAACAAACGCTTATATACGCACCGTTTCGTGAGCAGAAGGTTGCGAGCCGGCTTGCTGATTACCCAAAACAGACTTGAAACCCCGGGACAAGTACTCCATCTTTGTTTCCTTTAGCAAATTTATTCGTACGCATGCGCGCGACGTGGCAACGTACCTTGGTAACCGGGCAAACGGTTTGCGCGCGGTTACCAAGTTTGAGACGTTTGAATGGACAGCGGTTTCCCGTGGACTTACTTTTTTCCGTGGCAAAATACGATTTGTTGTTTGCCGCTGTTGTTTCAAGCTGCTTACTAATTTATGGTTTGATAAATTTGGACACGTTTAATAACGATTCACTTCTGTACAAGCGTCTCTGTGATTTTGTAGAGGGAAGTTGGCGATCGAGATGATTTTTAGAGGTCTTGTGCTGTGTTCAATCGTGGCCGTTTGGAACGCCAAAGTGCAAGGATTTCAAGATGGAGAACCAATGCGCTTCGAGACTCCTAAAATGAACGAAGAAGAACAGCATTCACCTCACACTCCAAAATCCTTTGAGATGACTTGTGATGCGTGCACCGCTATCGCTTATCAGGTAGCCTATTTCCCCCTGTCAAAAATTCCCTTTTCCATTTCAAAAGAATTCCTCAATGAATGAAATTAAGCTTACATTTACACTTCCTTGTGTTTGTAAGGATAATTTTACCGCTTGAGTGAAACAATGCGGTGATCAATTTAAGTGTTTTAACCGCAGCTGTTTAAATAATGTACCTGCTAATTTCACACTAGTAAATACCTCACCAAACTTTTTTAAATTTACTTTGTTACATGAAAATACTGTATCAGTATGAGGGGATTTGCGTGAAACGTACCCCTGAAACCTGATCGGGTGTTTTTACTTTATATATCATAGAAAATTAAATTCCGTAAACTGTGAATGCACGCTTGTCGTGATACGTAAAACTTAGTACAGTCAATCACTCTACTATTAAATATCCCGGTAATATTGATCCCGCACATCCTTTAAAAGTATAGTAGCGTTGGTTTCACTATTCATCAGATGATCAAAGTTTTGTTGACCGCAAGTTGACCACAAGATCGTAACGTTGAACTTGCAATTGTGAAGAATGAATTAGAACTTGCAGTTGCCTAAGTATACCTTCAAATAATATATTTCTTGAACTACATTGTAAATTTCTGTAGAACAGGAAGAGCACATTTGAGGTGAATGCAAGTTGAAATTCATTAACCGTAAGTTCAACATCACATGACATAACCTATCATGTGGTTGGTCTGAGATGAACAAAATTTTGATCATGTGATGAACTTTTTTCAAACAGCAGAGTAAACCAACAGTGCATGAAGTGGGTTGATTTTCAAGTCTTTTTTCAAAGGACATTCAGGATCAACAGTAGATCAGTCAAATGTCCATTATTTCACTAAGCACTTGACCACTCAGGCACTCTCTCCATATTATGGAATATTAGTGTTTAACCCTTTAATACCCAATATTAAAATAGAAATTCTCCCATCTTGTCCCTATACATTCAGGGTTCTCCAGAGAAATTAGATTACCTGGCTGTAAATTGAAAGTAGGCAGCACCTGGAACTCGGGTGCCTGAAGGGCACGAGTATCTAGGGGGGTCCAGGGAGCATGCTCCCACAGAAAATTTTTAAAAATGAAGACACTGGAGACGCATTCTGGTTCATTTTAGGGACAACAGAGATGAAAAAAGTCATTTCATTTTCAGCCGGTTTTTAACCTTTTTATTATTCACTGAAAAAATTATTGCTACCCTTAATATGCTTTATAATTTATACTAAAGAAAAACATTATGGCCCAAAAGAGATCACTTTTGTTTTATCTTATGGCCACGAAGGATTTGTTTTTATAGCCATACAAGTGTTGGGAAGAAAATAGGATGGATTATTTTATCCTTATCTTCCCCCCAAATATTTTCTGACTAGCCGGCGGCCCCAGGACAAGTAGACGGCGATTTTCGCCGGTCGCCGGAGCTTCCGGAGAACCCTCTACATTTCTTATAAAATGTTGCTGGGAGAAGTTAAAATATCAACTGAATTAATATCTTGCCTCCTTAATTCTCATGACCTCTCTGATTGATATAACAAAGAGAAATTTGATGTTTGATCACAAACGACTGGGTGATAGTTAACTATTTTTTTAAAGATATTTTTAAAATTTCTAGATGAGTAAAGCATTGAAAAAAGCAGAGGAGAAGAAGCCGTCACTGAAAGGAAAACCTCTCCCAGAGTCTGAGATTATTGACGTGTTTGAAACTGTTTGCGACAAATCCTGGGATGAGTAAGTTATTAAATAAACCTGTGACTTCTTATAGTGAGCAATTCACACTTGAAATATATTCATGATCGAAAGGGCTGAATTTGTATCCTGGGGGTAGGGGAGGAGGGCATATATAAATTATATGGTTATGCACCACAGTGTGAAGGGTATGGTTTTCAAACAGTTTATCTTTACTTTAACCCTAATGGTTTTACAGAACTAAAAACAGTGAGGTAAATAAATAGATATTAAATACAAAATTCAAGTCAAAATTCAATTTTTAGTCACTCTATAAAATCATTGTAAAATAAAGTTAAAATCTAATAAGCTGATGTCCGATCTCATTCTCATAAGTGTATGTAAAGTGCTATGTGACATGTGATATTATGTGATATGTGCGCTATATAAGTCTATTATTTTTTATTTTTAATGCTGTACACCAATTTAGTTGAGGCTTAATACAGTAGCATCTGTTGTACACAGAAACGATTTCAGTCCTTTCTTAAATTCGTTGAGAGATTCAACTTTTCTTATTCTGGATAGGGTATAGAAATTAGTTTTGGTCAAGAATAGGGTATCATTTACCCAAAACTGATGAGTGGTACATGTATGTAGATAGAGTTTCTGAAAAATAGCGAGTCTGGGATAGGGTAGGGAATAGCATAGTCTAGAAAAGGGGTTGTAAAATACAGCTGAACATGGTCTGGTATAGGGCAAGGGTGTGAGAGTCCCAGCGGCACATCACCACCTAAAAATGACAGTGTACCCCCCCCCCCCCCCCCCCCCACCCCTTTCTGGGTCTATAGAATAGAATAGATAACTTTATTTATACACAGTATTTCCATCAGCTTATTTATCATAATCAGCTAGCTACCTATCTTCCTAACTACAAATAAGAGGCTGGTACAACACATATAAAAAATAAAAACTGCTTTTCATGGAGGCCGTGTTCAAAAATATACTTAAAACTTTACTTAAAAACTATGGCGACTTAGTTTTGTCTTAAACTCGCTTAAGGAAGTTGTTTGTCTTAATTCTGTGGGTAAGCTGTTCCACAACTGAGCTCCACTGTACGAAAAATTTCCCTTCAGATAATCAGTGCGAGAATGTGGAAGAACTAGTTTGTTTTCGGTATTCCTTGAACGATAAGTATGCACGTTGTCGCGATAAACAAATCTTGATCATAGATATTCTGGTGTCATCCCATGTGAGGTCTTATACATCATGATAGATGATGATAGATTTCTTTTCTTAACTAATCTTTGATGACAGAGTTTACGCCACCCTAATGCCCGGAACACGTTATCCTGTATCTTTTATCAGAATGGTCATATGGACAAGTGGGTTAAAATGATGACAGTTTTCATCATTTTTTTAGCAACAAAAATCTGTTATATTAACAAATTTTAAAAAGTTTTCTGGTTAATAAGTTTAAAATTTACGAGCTTTCGATTGCCAGTCTGCAATCTAACAAGAGAACGCTTTTTAAATTTGTTAATACATGTATGTCTTATCCTGGTTACTCATCCATTTTTAAAAATGTGACTGCCACCCTCAGATAAAAAAGACAATCTCATTAATGTTAATACTAGTAGTAATCATAGATTATAGTGCGTCTCCTTATCCCGTGGCACCTCGTCTTAGCCTAGTACCTCAGTTTCATGAATTAATTCAGCCACTGTTGAAAAGGGCTATGTCGCGAGATATGTCACGCAGGCAAAAACGTCGGGCCGTCATCAAACAAATTCACGCTATCGCCGTGGAATCGGGCAAAATCCTGCCGTGCTGTGTACTCCGAAAGGTCTCAGATTTTTCCGACATATAAATAGTACATTTGTCTTGATTTCATTTCGGTTATTTCTCCGATTCTGAAATCATACTCCTCAGTACATGTACCAATACCGGAACCGGAAATGAGAAATTTCGACGTTTAAGTCACGCAACATTCAACGTGAAATTTCGCAAGATTTTTCGGATAAAATTACAACTACCAATTGCAAGTAAGACACAAGACTGTTGAATATAATTCCTTTATTAGCTAGACAAATTTTAGTCACAAAACTGCGAAATCTTTAGTCGCAAATGCGCCCGATACAGGCGCAATTTCGAGCACTGTAAAGTTAAACTATCTGCGTTCGCCTGGCGCGGCCGGTCAAGGAATTATTGCTACAAGACATAAGCGAATTACACCGTACCGTAGAACATCGCGAAGAACGACGTCGGTATTTAGGTGAAAGCTTCCCAAATCAGGCAGAGAACCACAGCAAAATCAAGATAGAACATTCAAAACATACCAGAACGGTAGCGAGGAAACTCTGTAACTTCTTGCTTGATTCCAAAGAGACCCAACAACTTACTTGGTCCGGAGAAGAACCTTCGTCCAATTTTTCCACTGCGTACTTTTACTAGGCATTGAAATATTGAGCCGTACGATTCCAAAATCGGGAAAATATCCGAAAATAAATCAAGACAAATAGATTATTCACATGTGACATTTCGAAACCCCAGCTCGATGCCTGATTTCCACTTGATGCTGGATACTATTGTGACGTTTTAAAATGGCGCAGATTTGGTACCGACACTTTTCTCGATTCGTTCCGCTTAGCCTAGACAACGCGCTAAGAATGCTGGATACTATTGTGACGTTTCAAAATGGCGCAGATTTGGTACCGACACATTTCTCGATTCGTTCCACTTAGCCGACCAGATTAGGAAGCGTCTCCTTCGTCGACGCAATTAATATATAGTGAAACCTGTATTAAGCAAACCCCACAATAAGTGTACACCCTCTACTAAGCAGACACCAGCTGCTTGGTTCCCAAAATTTTCTTCCCATATTTACCATAAAACAAAGCTGTATTCAGCGGACCCCTCTGTTAAACGGACACTAGTGAGGGTCCCAAGAGTGTCCGCTTAATACAGGTTTCACTGTAGCATATTGTAATGTCCGTGATCTTGTTAAATGCAAGAGCATTTTCACATGGGCAAAAAAACAGAGCGCAGATATCACTTTCTTACAAGAAACTTACAGTACACCCGAAGTAATTGATTCGTGGAAATTTCAATGGCCTGGAGACATGTTTTATTCGCATGGTTCAAATCACAGTAAAGGTGTGTTGATATTAATAAGCAAGACTCTTCAATTCGAACTGAAATCTATTAAGCAGGATACTTATGGTAGATACGTCTTTGTGGAGGCACTCATACAAGATTGTCCGGTTTTATTGCTCAACATTTATGCTCCAAACAATTCAATTGAGTCCGTCAATTTTTATGAAGACCTTAATACTACTCTAAATGAATATGACTTTGACCAAAATTGCAAACTAATTGTCGGGGGCGATTTCAATGCTCCTCTGAACATTGATTTAGATAGTAGTAGTAGCAACTCGGGGAAAAAAGAAGTTGTAAAAAAGATACAAAACCTCATGCTAGACTTTGATTTGATAGACATCTGGAGACTACGTAATCCTGATAGAAAAGTGTTTACATGGAGACAAAAGAAACCACTAGTCCAGCGTCAATTAGATTATTGGCTGATAAGCGACGATCTCCAAGATGATGTTGATAAAACTGATATTATCCCATCGATAAAAACGGACCACTCAGCAATTACATTGCAAATCAATAGCACAGAAAAACAACCTCCTGGACCATCGTACTGGAAGCTAAATACGAGTCTTTTAGATGATGTTGAATATGTAGACCTAATAACTAGTTCTTTTTCAGAATGGCTAGAAGAATTTAAAGAAGTCCGTGATAAACGTCTTTTGTGGGATCTAGTGAAATACAAAATTCGGCAAACTTCAATAAAATACAGTAAAGAAAAGGCAAAGGCTAGAAGAAACAATCTTGAAGAAATCAAACGCGATTTGAAAAACTGTCAAGCTAAATGTGCTGTAGATCCTTCCGATTCCAATATCACAGAACTCGAAATAATTCAATCAAAATATGATTCCCTCTACGATTACATCGTCCGAGGTAATATAATCAGATCTAAGGCTAATTGGTATGAACAGGGTGAAAAAAATAATAAATTCTTTTTAAACCTTGAAAGTAAAAATATCAGCAAGACATGCGTGCGTAAACTTTTTAATAAAGAAAAAAAGTTAATAACTAACCTAAATTAATTCGAACTGAAATGTACAATTTTTACATGGATTTGTACAGCAACAAAGACCTTGAAGAGTGCAGCGAGAAAAGCGATCAATTCTTTAACCTCTGCACTAGTCTACCGTTTTTGTCTCGTGACAAAAAGATAATTTGCGAGGGGCGTCTTTCGCACGCAGAATGCTTCAATGCCCTAAATAAGTTCCAAAACGGCAAATCTCCGGGAAACGACGGACTCAGCGCTGAGTTTTATAAAGTTTTTTGGCCATCGCTTGGACAGCTTTTAGTTGAATCTTTAAACTTTTCGTTTGAACATGGCGAACTGTCAAATTCGCAGAAGCAAGGAATAGTTAAATTAATTGAAAAGAAAAATAGAGATAAGCGTTATATATCAAATTGGAGACCAATCTCTCTGCTAAACGTTGACACCAAAATTGCATCCAAGGCCATCGCTCTTAGACTAGAAAAAGTACTCCCGGATTTAATCAGTGTAGATCAGTGTGCTTATGTTAAAGGTGGAAACATTTTTGATGCCGTTCGAACTATAGGTGACATAATGGATTTCACAAAACTAAACAACACTCCTGGTCTTATGCTCACTATTGATTTCGAAAAAGCTTTTGATTCTGTTAGCTGGAGTTTTTTGACTAAAACCCTCCAAAAATTTAACTTTGGGGAGTCATTTATAAGGTGGGTGAAAATGTTCTATACCAACATAACAAGCTGCATCATGAACAATGGATTTGCAACTGCTCCATTTACAATAGAGAGAGGTGTCAGACAAGGTGATCCGTTATCGCCCTATTTATTCATATTAGTCTTAGAAATTCTCATCACTGCCATCAAACAGGATCAGAACATAAAAGGTTTAAATATAAACGGAAAAGAATTCAAAGTCATAGCATTTGCAGATGATTTGACTAATTTCTTACGTGACAAAAATTCGTATGATGCACTTATTGAATTAATTTCCAAATTCGAGGACTGTTCCGGCCTCAAACAAAACAAAGATAAAACTGAAGCTTACTGGCTAGGCAGCTTACATCATAGCCAGGAATCTCTTGATATTACAAAAATCAACCAGCCTATTAAAATTCTGGGTATCTATTTTACCTATGATCAGCGTAAAGGTCAAGAATTAAACTTTGATGCAACTTTAAAATCCCTGAGGAAAACTTTAAATTATTGGAAATGGAGGAATCTGACATTAATTGGCAAAGTACAAATTGTTAAGACTTTTGCAATCCCCAAATTTATGTATCGTGCCTCACTGATATGCTTCAACAAAGATGTTATGAAAGAAATGAATTCATTGATTTTTAATTTTGTCTGGAGGGGTAAAGATAAAATCAAAAGGACAGCTTTAATAAGTGAATACAAAGACGGTGGTCTCAAAATGCCCCACATTGAATCGCTAGTCAAAACACGAAGAATTATGTGTTTAAAACGCTACTTAGAGGAACGCAATAGCCCTTGGAAAACATTCCTCGATTACTACCTAAAAGAAATGGGATCCTCTTTCCTTTTGCAATGCAATTTTAATCCAACGTACTTACCAAAGAATCTGCCTTTATTCTATAAAGAATGTCTTGAAGCATGGTCCAGCTTTAATACTCAACATACGCCAAAAACAAAAGATGAGGTCCTTGATGAGGTTATTTGGAACAACCAATACATTTTAATTAATAACAAACCAGTTTTTAAAAGTAATTTTATTGATGCTGGCTTCACAAAACTGCGTGATATCCTGACCAATGAAAACAAACTAAAGAACTGGGATTTTTTTAGAGCAAGAAACATTACGGCGAGTGATTATTTTTTACTGATGGGAATCTATACTGCTTTACCTTCAGACTGGAAAACAGAAATTATGTTTGATAACACGAGTGGGTCAAGGGTAAAGATTCCTGATCTGATGTCGATGAATACAAAATCTGTCTACTGGGAATTTATAACAAAAATACAAACCCCTCCAACAGCCCAAATCAAATTAAATGCTGCTTTTGACAATACAATCAGTCATTCGGACTGGCAAAACATCTACTTTCTTGCAGGGTACGCTACCATTGACACCAGCACCAGAGTTTTTCAATACAAAATCTTGAACCGCATTCTGTACACTAATAAAATCCTTTTTAAAATGAAACTCGTTGCCTCTCCCATGTGTACATTCTGCCACGATCACGAAGAATCCCTTGAACATTTATTTTTTTATTGTAGCTATGCACAAGAATTTTGGCGATCGGTATCGGCTTGGCTAAACCAAAGTAATATAGAGGTAGAAAACATTGACCTCAAGGTAATCATATTCGGTTATTACAGCAATGCTCCAGACAACAGGCTACTAAACCATCTTATTATTATGGGAAAACAAATCATTTACTATTGTCGTTTCAAAAATATTAAACCAAGCCTGGCGTTACTCAAAGCCAAAATACAAAACACGCAACAAGTAGAATTATTTATAGCTAAGAAAAATAACAAAGAGTTAGTTCATTATCAGAAATGGCAAAGCATTATATCTTTGTAATAAATTAAAATATAATTTCTTAAGTCTTTATTCATCTACATAGTAGGCTTTTGTTATGGTATTGTATTGTAATGTAGGTTAGTGTTGGTATGCATATTAGTATTAGAATAGTAGTGTTATATGTACTACATATTTGTGTAAATTATTTTGATAAGCAATAAAATAATTATTAAAAAAAAAAAAAAAAAAAATATTGTAATGTCTTGTTTTCTGTCATGTTAATTTACAGCTATGGTTTAAAGTCTGTTCATGGAGTGAATCGGCTGTCTGGTCCAGGACTGGAAGCAAAAGATGTCCCTGGTATGATGCAAGGAGGAGGAAAATGGCCGGGGAGGTAAGTGCTGTGGGGCTTGTTGCTTTAATTGTTTTGATTGATGGTTTTTGTATCCTTAAAAATGAAGGGCTGAGGGCATATTTATAACCAACCTAATACAGAAGTATGTGTATGTAGAATTTTAAAGTTAATGTACATTGTATTTCACACACAAATTGTGTTTATTGTGTTTACTCTCTTGCTTAAGTAATGACAGGTTCATATAATTAAAGTACAAGAGAGCCAATCAGGCCAAAGATCTAGACTTGTATATTTTACCAAAAAATACACACACACGATAAATACATTTTGGCTACAAAGCATGCTAGACTAATTGACTCTTCAGGTCAAAACGGTTTTGTTTTCAAGAATGTGGGATGTTTTGGTCTAAATGAATCTCAACTATTATTTCAACTAGTGTTTTTAACCAGCCATTATTTTAGCAACAAAATGCTTTTTTGGTTAAAAAAAAAAAACAATTAACAATGAGTGAATTTTTTAAAAATTTGACATACACATGTATACTGTTTATGCCCCAGCCCTCCACGGAAATTTGGTGTAACATTCTGTAGTTGTCAGTTGTTAAATAAATATTTTAAAGTAATGGGATGGTGTACCAGTTCTCACACTCATGAAAGAAAGTGAACTCCCTTAACCATGTTTTACTGTTTTCTTAATTAACCACCCTTTAAGCCCCAGTACTGATCAGCATCAAATTTCTCCTTGTCAAGTCACTGTTTAATCAATCAGAAAGGTCATGAGAAAATATTAGGATATGATCTAAATTCTAATAAATTCTCTAAAATTGTTGATATTTTAACAACTTCTTCTCACTACGGCTATGAGATAAGTATGGGAACAAAAACATGAGAATTTGTATTTTGATTATAAAATGGGGAGTAAAGGGTCAAGTGCTACTGTTCCTAATTTCTTGCATCATTAGCACAGTCATGTCCAATATACACCAACTGATTCGGGTCGTCACCCCTTTGAGACGACCCGTCTTACCAGAAGTCGGGTCGTGAAGTTCGAAACGGAAGTTAACTACACACTAAGAGAGCTTGCTTGAGACTAAGCTCATAAAATGAATAACTGGTCGTTTTCTCCTAAATGAGCACGGTGACCTATCTTTTATTTTATTGCCTAGGGATGCCACTGTTAAACATTAGTGACCTTTAGATTTGACTACAAGTACAAAATCAAGTACAAGTACGACTTTGGAATTTCGAGATAATTGTATTCCCCAAATTATAACTCTTTCCTGTTGCTGACTAACGCATAAATAAATGTTAGGGATAAGATTGGTGTGATAAGAAATTATATGAGGCACACGAATTTGGTTTGAAAACTCGTACTCGTACTCAATCTCATACTCTTAGTCCAATCTAAAGGTCGCCATTATTAACATAATATAAACACAGTTCTCTTTTCTTGCATTTGAAAGACTTGCCACCAAATGTGGCAATTTAGTTGGAGACATTGGAGAGGATGAAATTTATGAAGAATACAGGAAAGCAAAAGATCTCTTCAACTACTTGTGCAAAGAATACACGAAGGACTGCGTACAGAAAGACAAGCAAGAATTATGATGAAGGCCATTCAAATGTGTTGCTGATTTTCAAGTTGCACCTAAAAAATATTTAATAGGAATAACAGCAATAATTTTAAAGAGAGATTTTCTACTATTAGTTGGGTAGTGACCATTCAGATTTGGTGAACTTGATATTATATTGCTAGAGTACCTGGCTTTTGCAAAGACTAAGCCAAAAATTTGTACTACCATTGTTTCAGCCACGTGCAAGTTAACAGTCTGTAGAGTTATAAACATTTTCTAGATTTTCAGGCTTTAATATTACATGCTGTCATTGCAATCAATGGTCTGGCTTTTTTGCTAGGAGTTATGACAAAAGCCCTGTATGTGTTTTTTATTCTTTTTGCCTTTAAATTTGTATGCAGTGATCAGTTCCTAAAATAAAATCCAATGTTGAAGTTTTGGCAACTTCTCTTTTGCACTTTAAACATACAAAGAAAATGAAATATGAGAAAGATGTAATCCCAGGGGGGGGGGGGGGGGGGGGGGGGACTCCCATATAAAAATGATGGGGGTGCTTGTCGGAAATTTTCAAAAAACACCCTAAACGGTACCAAGATCTTGTTTGATGGGTGTGGCTCAAATGAATTTTTACCCGTAAGAGGTACCAATTCTTAAACAACACATGTCATATTCTGGCGTATTTTTTCGTCTTTATAAAAATTATACCCTAAAAGGTACCGTGATAATTCTAACTGTGGTCATTTTACATTTAAGTGCCCTAAACAGTACCAATCTGCAAATTTTGACCCCTAAAAGGTACAACGAGCACCCCTGTCATTTTTATATGGGAGTCCCTCCCCCCCCCCCCCCCCCCCCCCCCACCTGCCGCCGGGGATGTAAATGTTCATCATGTCATGAGCGTGGGATAAAGAAAAAAATCTGAGTCCTGTCAGGATTTGAACCTATGACCTTCTGTACACCGGTCGATGCTCTAAAAACACCACTGAGTTACGAGAGACTCGTGGCGAATTAGGTCATGTACTACATTGTAGGTTCACCATGTAATATGAGACAAAATAAAATTTTAATGAGGCTTCGTCACACGGTGCTACCTTGTTAAAGAAATTTTCTTTTGTTTATCCTATTTTCCGGAGCATTCACTATCTATTCGATACACTAGTATACTACATTGTAGGTTCATTTTTGCCTCCTGCATATTGCTAGGATCAGCAATGTCCAAAGCATCATATGAGGTTATCTTTTTTTATTGATCTTTCTTTGTTATTGATCAAAATGAAGTATGTTTATATCCTTTTGTACAGTGTAACAAGATCCAGTAATAATATCAAGATCCAATCATCTCATATGACGTTTCAACACTGCTGATCTGAACATAGCAGTATGTGGGACACCTGTCATATTTTTACCTAGTGAAATGCCTCGGCTCTCCATGCATGAGTCCTCGTTGGCTCAATGGATTGAGTCTGACCAGTTATCAGAAAGCATGGGTTCATTATTCCCGTCAGGACTCAGGGTCTTTTTTCTTTGTCCCCATGCTTGTGACATATGATCACTTTCATCTTGTCAATATCCTGGTTTTTTTTTATTTATCCTTGAAGGCCATATACCCGGGGGGGGGGGGGGGGGTACTCCCCGAAAGTTTGGGTGGGGGTGTGCGGCACACTTCTTAAAATCCTTACCCTATTTCAGACCAAAATATGCGATTTTCCCTACCCTATTTCAGACCTAACCCAAAATTCGATACCCTATTTCCGACCAGACCCTTAAATCGATAATAGAAGGGCTTCCAATTCGCGATGTTAATCAAACCGCATTTCTCAAGGGATGAAAAAAAGTAGTTTCTTCTAAAAACCATACCCAATTCCAGACCAGAGTGCGCAAACCATACCCTATTTCAGACCAAAGTGGTTAAATTCTATACCCTATTTCAGACCAAAACGGCATGTAAACCATACCCTTTAGGGCCGCACAAACCTATATAGCTTATATAAGGGAGTACCCCCCCCCCCCCCCCCCCCCCCCCTCCCGGGCCATATACCCAATACTCTTGGCATGGGTTGCCATTATGAAAAGCAGCTAGCTGACGGCAAAGGCAAGTTTCTAAAAAAACTATGGTGCTGGAGTGTATAAATAAAGTTATTGTGTTGTATCAGTGGGTAGCCTGCGAATACAGCCGCCTCTCATCTTTCCCGGCCGCTATGCAGATCTGAGGCAAAACGACAAAACAAAATGGGAGAAGAGGAGGCGAACGAGAAGCTCTTTCTGTGCCTTTCTCCCAAAAGTCCCAGTCAGTCACTCTCAAATATAAGCTATATGGGTGCCACTGTGAAGTCTGGGATAAGGTATAGAAATCAGAGGGTTTTGGTCTAGAATAGGGTATCATTTATGGAAACTGAACAAAATCGACTTTATGGGCTTTTAATACATGTGTATACCCATTTGCTGTGTTTGTTGTTTGCCCGCTCTTTTTCGCCGGTGTTCTCTGTGAATCCCACGCCGAAGATACGCGAAAGGCTTTCAAAATCTACCCCAAGCAGCAAAGTTCTATGTAGCTAGACTGCGATCAGCATCTTTATCTTTTTCTTTCAGTTGGTCGAGAGCGCACGCCTTCGTTTCTAGCGCGCGTCTCGCGGCTTGCCGCTCGTTCTAGACCGCGCGCTCGCCATTGAATAATCCTTGAAGTATAAATGATCAGGGGTTCCAAACACCGAGAAAAAGATGAAAGTACGACGCCGGAATACGCCAAAGACCGCATTAGTTTTCACAGCCTCTTGAAACCCACACCGAAGATCTTCGGCGTATCAGTATTAAAACCCTATGCCACATAAAGCTGCATACAGACATACAGATGCAGGCTGACAAGGCCGCTTGGATTTCAGATTTGCATGAATGCGATCGCGAATTAAACCGATGGGCGATGTTCCTATCCATAAGAAAAATAAGTCAATGTAGTACTCAAAATAAGATGAAAAGCAAAAGAAGCAAGAAAAAAAAAAGAATAACCCCTCCAAAAAATGAAAAAAAAAAAAATCGACCCTGCCAGGACTCGAACCTGGAATCCCCTGATTCGTAGTCAGATGCCTTATCCATTGGGCCACAGGGCCGTCCACGAAAATACTTCTCAAAGTTGAAATATAAAATGCTATTAACAAAATGACACAGTGTTTGTAGCATTTTGTAGCATTTTACACAACTAACCAGTTCACCAATAAATGTTTATTTTACATTTTTTTAGTTACAAAAGTAAAAAAATTGGAAATTTCAAAGAGATATATGAATCGTCTTCAGACCGCGAGCTACACGAGTGCTTGGGTCCGACTATGTTCTCTGAGAGACCACAGGCAACCCAAGCTCCTAATGTAATGAGTGTCTTTTGTAGGGTCTTTTGTGAGCCGTTTGTATAAATACGAGCGTCGCAGCGGCGGTTTGTGCGAGAAGCCCTGTTGAATTAATTCAGTAACAGCGCAAATCATAAATGTTGTATAGCAATTAAACGAACGTATTGTTTGGAACAGTATCAGGAATAAAAATACAATAAAAATGCCTTTCTTGTTTCCCTGCTGTATTTAATAGTTGTGTCTGGATGGGTATTTAGGCCATCTCGAAGCGATTCCAGAGAGTTTTAGTTTCACTGATTTCTCTCTCAAGGAATTATACGGCAGGGGTTATTTGCCTAACGCCGAACATTGTTCTCACCCACAACAGTACGTAAATAAAAGCGAGCCAATTTGAATCAGTGCTCAACCCTAAATACTGTAGCACGAATAAATTTATCAGCTTTTATTTGCTTTTGTGGGTCCCGGGGGGGGTACTTGGGTCAACTTTTGCTGGGTATGTGCCGCTGGCCTCTCAGAGCCCCTACCCCATTATAGTCTATTCTGTGGCCAATTATAGACCCCATCTTAGTCACTTTTGAGTAAATGTAAATTTCGCAATCCCAACTTAGTCACTTTCTGTTTAGCAATCAACCTTGAGTTTGGAACCCTTTCAGTCTACAGTAGGTCATCCTCAAATGAATTGACACATTTATTAAATGTAGAAGACTTTACTCTTCACCTACAAACCTTCTGGTACATTTGTTTACCGAAATTATTTACAAGCGTTCCGTCATAAATAGGTGAAGTGCTAGATTCTTCTGTAACTGGAACATTGTAATTCATACTCCCAATTGGTAATACTGATTTATCTCAGTACTTATCAACAGTATTTTCAAAACAGCAAGACTCGAGGAACATGTTTTAAAGACGTAATCAAATTGTACGCGAAAATTCTACTGTTTCATCATTTTAAAAAGCACGAAATCTGGTACGAAGAAAGCTAAACAACTCCTTAGTTGTGTTTTAAAAAACCTCCAACTAAACCTAAGTGAGCTGTATCCACCTACGGAGGTCTCAATGGAGAGTTTCAATGGCGTTAACCGTTAAACGTTAGCTAGCCAAATTTTAGTCGTTAGGCGTAGCAACTGAAATATTTAAAGCCTTAGAAGTTGGTCGCTGGCGTATTGGGGGCAGAATAAATGTTCCTGTAAATCTCACATTAAAAGCAAGCAAGTCCCAAGCGAAAGGGATCAAGCGGTCACTACAGCAAAAAGATATTCAAGTTGTACTAACTTCGATGGACGACAACGCAGAGGAATAGAAAACGTGTTGGACTTTGTCCTGGATTATTGTGCAACTCAGTTAATGTTTAGTTGTGATTGAATTGTAATGCGAGCCGATTGTTAAATATTAAAACAACAATTATTAAGTACGGTAACAATGTTTTTACCGCGAATCTTCCCATTTTTTGTAATCCCTGCTAAACTAAAACTACCCAAAAAAATACTTGCCAGAATTTTCGTACCCCAAAAGATCCGGACAATTATGCGACCCCATTCTAGTAACTCTACTGAAAATGCAATCCCATTATAGTCAATCCAGTCGTGAAAATGCGACCCCATCCAGCGGCACATCCCCATTAGCCCATTACTAGGAAGTACCCCCCCCCCCCCCCCCCCCCCCCGGGTTGTGGGTATTTAAAGAGCAATGTTCGGTGTTCGGCGTTGCTGATTTCCCTTTCGTAAACAAGCGATGCCATTTGTAACGGTCGATGCCATCATTAGCATTCATTAGCTTTGCAGTAGTCCTTGGACTTCTCGTTAGTATATTGATTCATTTTAGCTGATTAAGTCTCCTCCTGTGAGATCCAACGAAAAACCAGCAGGATCTTGCAGTTAAACAAATTAGTAACCAGGCCTTTTGTAATGGTCGATGCCATTTCTCTCGTGTTTATACCTGGATTGGAATGAAAGTAGGTGAAGCGATTATTAGACCTAAGCTAGATTCGCGATAAGGTTAGATCTTGGGATAGGGTTAGAGTTATAGATCACCAATTAAGAAAAGCACCTTTTATATTTAAATTTTCTTGGGTTTGCCGGGCCAAACCAGTGGTCTAGTGGTGAAAGAGGGATGTTAGCATGTAGAGGTTCCGGGTTCGATTCTAGGTAATTAATTTCATTTTTCTTTTTCTGATAGAAAAAAGAAATTCAAAAACTGGTGAAAAATATTCTAAGTTAAGTGTCGCTAAAATGGCATCGCTTGTTTACGAAAGGGAAAATTGCTTCGGCGTTCGGCTTTCGGCGTTCGGCGTTCGCATTCGGCGTTCGGCGTTCGGCGTTCGGCGTTCGGCGTTCGGCGTTCGGCGTTCGGCGTTCGGCGTTCGGCGTTCGGCGTTCGGCGTTCGGCGTTCGGCGTTCGGCGTTCGGCGTTCGGCGTTCGGCGTTCGGCGTTCGGCGTTCGGCGTTCGGCGTTCGGCGTTCGGCGTTCGGCGTTCGGCGTTCGGCGTTCGGCGTTCGGCGTTTGGCGTTCGCCAAATTACCCCTGCCGGGTCACACTAACAGTGGAGAGACTGAGCAGCATCACGGGGACACAGTGATACCCAAGTCAGCAGTTGAGGCCACTTCGGAAAATACCATAATAATCTTTTATGTGCAGGCTCAGCCTCACCGGGGTGTAATTATTCAAGTCTCCTTTGTTAGAATGGCACAATGGAATTCAGAGTACATGTAGGAACGCTAGGACGTAGCACTAGTTCGTATACAAATGTGCACCGTATGCAAATTGACAAGAAGTGGACGCATAGCACGTGCAGTTCGTGCTGAAAACAAAAGAAATTTGAAAAATCAGGCTTACATCAAGCACTACCCAAACCTGCACTTTAATTTTTCGAAGTTGGTTTTTATATTATTATGCAAATTTACCACGTGATTTCTGAGGGGGCAAACAACTCAAATTCGGGAAATCTCAAACCAGTTGTTTATTATGCTGATATTTTTTTTGCGTAGTTAACAAAACTAATACATAGAGCAACCAATTCAAACGGAGTTACCCTTGATAGGGTTAACCTCGGGTATCTCCTTTTCATTGTATTAATGTTTATATTGATATCAATGAAAAAAGTATCATTGCGTTAGAAAGAACCGAACTTCCGAAAATTGTTCTTTTATCTATTGTTTGACCCCTGGCAAAGCACATGGCTAATTTACATCATAATGTTGCCACCAACATGACGACTATCGTGAATAGGGCAGAAGCATATATATATATTTTTTTTAATATTTTTATGTGTCCCCAAATTAGTATGGGTTTACCCAGGCTAAGGCAGAATAAGGCAGAAGCATATATTTTTTTTTTTTTAATATTTTTATGTGTCCCCCAAATTAGTATGGGTTTACCCAGGCTATAAGGTCTTTTGACACTTAAATAAAGTTTCTATCTATCTATCTATCATAACTGCCATTTGGTGCGAAAATATAAGCTAATATACACGGATATTTGTCCACGGACATTATCTGTTTCGAGAAGCGAAAAGTTTGCCGAGAGGGAAACTCGAGGAGAACTGTAAGCCGGTTCACTACCCCGTGTATCAAAAAAAAATTGTTGTTTGAGGAACAGGCGGGCAGTACGCAGCTCTTACAAGGTCTTTTCTGATTTGCTGAGTAACCAATAGAACAAACAACACTACAATGGACCCTAGCCCTGAAAACAATAGACTCAAGTATGTTAAGGCTTGACTCAACCAATAATTTCGTGGGTTTTTATTTCAAGCAAAAGCATTTCTCTAATCTTAATTAAACTTGGCTAGCATTTTCTTATTCGCATTTGCATCCATTTGATCAATGTGTTCTTGTCAAGTTTGTGTCACGTGACTTGCATTCGCCTTATAACGGTTAAATTCTTCTAACGAAAATGGGGAATAGAAAGTCACATTAGATACATTGTTTATTCCTTGTTCTATCACTTATAGTGAGGGCTTGATTATGCCGCCTTTTAATCGTGTCCATGTGTTAATGGGAACCGCCAATTAAGAAAAACAGGTCACGTGACATAACAAATGTCAAAATATCTGACAAGATATATGATGGATACCACCTTAAAAGGCGTAGTTACATCGCAAAAAGACGTTCTGAGTATTTTGACGGCGAAAGTTTTCAAATTTTTTGAGTGCAAACGTACCCCATTTCAAAAAAACATGTTTTGTGACGTCATCTATCAGGGTTTATCACATGACGGTTGACAAGACTTTCGTTAGATTAAGCAAGTCAAACTTTTATTCCCTTAAACGTCATGACCGAGGAAAGTCGTTATATCAAGAAAGAATAGGGTTCTTTAAAATCTCTGCTGGGGGTCTTTTAAGGAAGAGCTGCGTGATACCCAGGGAGCTGTGTGGTATCTGGAACAGGCAATGCCCAAGGACTAATTTGAAGCCAAATCAGGAGGTTATTGTGTTTATCAAGATCCTTCAAATATTTTTTTGAAAAGGCCTCTCTGTTAGATAGAGTTGGCCAAGCTGTTAAAACATCAAAATTATTATGCTGGCGTTCAAAAATATTTCTCGTCTGTTCAAAACAATCAGTTGTATTCAATTCAGCAATAAATTTGAGACGACGACTGAACGTACGCACAAAATATTTAACAGTTTTCGAGGCGCGGAGCTTAACAGTTGGTAAAAATCAGCTCATATCCGGCAAGTCCGAGAAGAACAACTGTTTAGTAAGTCTTAAAGCGAATACTACAACTTTTAATACAGACAGTTCATGTTTCGAAAGTTCAACTCCCATCTTCAGTGTGATGGTGCAGTAATTTACAAAGCTTAAATAAGACTATGTAAGCGACAGATAACAGCGTCTGTGCGTTAATATTCTATATCCTAATCAACAGTTAACGTATGGACTTCAGGAAATTATAAAAAAATAATAAAACTTAAACTTTAAAAAAAAGTTAAAAAACAAATTAAAACTTAAACTTTAATTATAATTATAAAACTTTTCTCATTATCATATTTTAAAACGATTCCGTTCGCCATGTTTTCCAAATGGGCACAAAAAATATACTTGACCTGCAAAATATCATAGAGAAGCAATAAAAATAAATTAGAACGCATATGAAAAAGAAAATACGACAGCCATTTGAAAACATACAGCAAAGGAAATTCATGATAAAAATGTAATAAAAGTATGCTACAACATATGCTCTTATACAGATAATTGAAATTGCAAACGAAATTACCGATAAAACTAGAAGCTTTCGCTGTCCTTATGTTGGATTTTTTGACAATGCTGTCATGTTGTTCGCTAATTTTATGGCTAAATTTCATTTCAAAATGTGTTCCAAAACTTCGCTTACTATAATTGATATTTAATTGAATAGAAAGGTAATCTAAAATTTTAAACAAAAATAAAATGAAGCCGCTGAATTTATAAAATATTTGAATATTGTCTGGCATGAGCCACCATAAAGATGCGTGGCTCTTTTCATAAGAAAGCTGCATGCAGCTGTTTGCAGCAAAGCGAGCAAAGAAGCGAGCGAAAATTAAACGACACAGTCGGGTCAGTTATGTCCGCTAATGCAAGCAGGGAAGATTTTTGGCAAGCAACAACCAGGAGTACTATCAGAGAAAGATGTCAGGCTATTTTCAACCAAGAACTCTTAAGCGATGTGAAGTTCGTTGTTAGAGATTCCCAGAACGGAAAAGAAAGCCTGAAGGCGATTCCAGCTCACAAGTTCGTGTTGGCGATCAGTAGTGAAGTGTTTTTTACCATGTTTTACGGTCAACTGCCGGAGACGAAAGATTCTGAAGAGATCTCTGATTGTGAGTACGAGAGCGTGTTGGAGTTGTTTCGTTTCATGTACAGCGACGAGGTGAACTTAAAACCGAATAATGTGATGGATTTGCTATATTTAGCGAAGAAATACATGTTGCCTTCTCTGGCCCACAAATGCTCTGTATTCCTCCAAGAGAACTTGGACGCATCAAGTGTGTTTTACATCTTGTCGGACGCAAAGAGATATGAAGAGAAAGATCTGGTGTCTCACTGCTGGAAAGTGATCGAGAAAGAAACAGACGAAGCGGTGATATCGGATGGCTTTTTGACAGTCGAGAGGTCAATACTTGAGGAATTAGTGAAGAAGGATTCCTTGAATATCAGAGAAATAGAGTTTTTCAAAGCTATCAATTGCTGGGCTGAAAAGGCATGTGAGAAGCAAGGTGTCGCAGCAGAAGGCTCCGTGAAAAGAAGGATTCTTGGAGAACGCGTCGTCAAGGGAATTCGATTCCCGAGGATGACAAAAAAGGAATTTTCCAAAGTCGTCCTTGATTCTGACATTCTTACCCAAGAAGAGACGAAACGCATGATACAGTACTTTAACTCCGTGCTGAAAGTTCCATTAGGATTTCTCGAGAAAAAAAGAGCTGGGCATCGTAATTTTTTGTCTAGGTTTAGGTCCCTAAATTTTGGGTGGAGCTTTTGTCGCGAACTTCCCGAAGCAATCCTTATGAAGGTAGATAAAAACATAAATTTACATGCAGTGCGCTTTTTTGGTAGCAAGGAATTCAGATTTTCAGTGACCATGAAGGTAAAAATCTTGAGGGGCAGTGATCTCGCAAATGTAACAGGGACCTTTTTTTCCAAGCTTATGCGAAGTGATCTTGGGGATTACCGAGGTTTCGAAATGGTGTTTGATTCTCCAATTGTTTTAAAACCAAACCTACAGTACATATTTAACGCTATAATAACTGGTCCTACCTGCTGGTATGGGGAGGGAGGCCTTTCTGAAATAGCGCATTCTGGTGTGAAATTTGCATTTGTGACGTGCAAAACCGACTCATTTGGGTCGCCAACCAGTGTACAATCGGGACAATTCGCCGAATTTGTGTTCACAGTGATCTAAGTCGGTTGTAGCATTGTATATTTTTACTAGTAGTAATCACAGATCAAAAGAGTGCGTTCGGCATGTTTGTTAACAGCTGAAAGAAGTAGTATTGATGTCGATTTACGCCCTGCCAGGAGCCTATTACCCCGGCTCCTGGCCCTGCTTAATGTTTTTGTTCACCCTTAATTAGCCGCCACTTGAGAGTCAATCAATTTGCAAACCTTTTTGCTTTAGTGTTATTGTTGTGATTCGGAAAAAACAGCGTGAAAGCTGCGTTGCTTTTTTATAGAGACATATTCCGGTTCACGTTTACTCAGCTACATGCAAATATAATTATATAGAAAATTCGACTAGTCATAAGCGAATAACATTGCAGCAGCACAGATGATGTGATTCAACATAAGACTTAAGCTTACTCGATCTTCGATTAATCTGAAAAAATCATAAACAAATCGAATTTTATTTAGTACCCTAACCTAAATGCCCCATTGCAACATCCAAAACAATATTCGCGCATTATATGACAGCAATGCATGATGGGAAAAAACTTACAGGAGATCGCCCGAAGGGTACTTTGAATATCATCTCGTTAATACGTGAAGTGTAATTGACGAGATATTGTATTCGGGTAGAGATGTCCCTCAGACGTAAAATTCCCCGGTGTATTACGTGTGAAAAGATGATTTATGTAAGTGAATAACTGGCGTAACTCTGAGTATAACATGTGAGTTTATATGATATGGTGCATATTTATGTCACGCAAAAATAAGATGTTTTCTTATTTGTAAACTGAACACGCTTATTGCAAATGGAATTAAACTGGCAAATTAGTTTTTATCATTTTACTGTTTTTTCTTTTGCTCTTTGTTTTAGGCTTTTTCATGCTTTGTCGCTCAAATCGCTGCCCGCTGCTCGTAAAGGCACGAAGCACCAAAAACGTGGATTCTCGCGCGTGCCTGTTAGCGAATGTAATAGCGTAAAATAACCCCTTCCTCTCACGCACCCGATAACCTATGGTTGTTTCGTATTCACGAGATGGCTCTTAGAGCCCCTTTGATACTTAAAGGTAAGGTAAAGTCACGCACGAGCCACACATGGCACATGGGCCACACGGCCCGGAGTTCACACGGTTTCGGTAGTACTTAAAGCAACTAGAAATATTACTACTGCCTCCCCCCACCCCCCCTCCAAATTGAAGGATTCCTAGTCGATTCATCGCAGGGTTTCCCCCAACATTATGTCGCCGGTACCCATTTATACACCTGGGTGGAGAGCTGGAGAGAGACAATGTAGAGCAAAGTGTCTTGGCCGGAGCTGAAACCACCGACCCACCGCAGTAATCCGTACACCACCACGCCTCCACGTTGAAGCAAGTATCTTATGATTACGCTTGCGTGTATGCGCCGTCGCTAGTGCACGCTAGTGAAAACGTGGCTTTTGACAACCTATACAAAACAACAACTAGTGAGCATGACCAATTTCCAATTTTTGAAGGAAGCGAAGCAGATAACGCCACTGGGAACTGCTTCCATTGTTTCCAAACGCTTTCTTGGCATTCATTCACCTACTATAAATTCATTTGTCAAAAAATTTCATAAGCATCCAGTGTAAAACAATATTGGGAAAAATATGATTTCTACAATTTTCTTTGAAAGGTTACATCGGTTTCGGCTACCCTGACATGATTCGTACAAAGAGGTTTTGATAGTAAGAAAATATAACAATGAAAAGATATGTAGCTGAATTTTTTAAAAAATGACCGACGAAAATTACAGCAGTTTCACTACAATTAGGCTAAACAAGGGTTTTTAAGACCCCGATCAGTCCGAAAATCACAGAGAAGAAAGAGAAGAGGGTTTTTTTTATTGTTTTTATATTGTGGAGTTTAGAGAACGACAAAAAAAAAACAAGGCCAAGCACACCCACAGACAGTTCATTAGGGCGACATGGTTTTCAATGATCAGGAGAAGTGCCAAAAAGCGATTTCCGGCCAACGTCAGCGCTTTCTGTAACACTTCACACCGTTTGCTTGAGCCGATAATTATCTCGATAGTATGGCGACAATGATCGCGAAAATGCCAAAAAGCGATTTCCGACCAAACTCAGCGCTTTCTGGAACACTCCACAGCGTTTGCTTGAGATATATACAGTCGAACCTCCCGTAAGCGACCACCCAAAATGTCAAGCCTAGGTGGTCGCTTACGGGAGGTGGTCGCTTACGAGAGTTCAGACCATATTGGGTCAAAATTTTGCCTTACTGCAGAGACTTATCCCATGTGCCAATGCCCATCTAAACCCATGTAATAACTTTTAGTAGTCACAAAAATATTTAAGCTTTCCAAAATATTTATTCAGAGTTTCATGGTTCGCTTCTGTTAATTTACCTAATAAGGCGAATGGAACAAGTCTCACGATAGTTACAAATTGAATCTTTAATGTTGTCTAAACGTTAAGGGGAACTGAACATGAACTAATAAGGATTGGAATGCTAGCTTTAAATTTGACAGCCCTTTTATATTACTGGTGATTTACATGTTAACAAGCGTAAAAAACTGTACATTAACCAAATTTCCACCAAAAAGACCCTTTTTTAGGCTACAAATGCCATTTTATGGCCATTATCTAACCCGAAACTGAGGCCGAACAGTCAAAAACATCGTTTACAGCTCGGAAACTAAACCCTCCTACCATTTGTAGAAGAATTTGAGAATTTGAGTTCGGCATAGGTTTTGAACGAGAAAAACAGGTCTTGTCTTGAGAAATGCGATAATGTTACAACACCTCATTATCCAATTTCCGCTCTATTATCTGTCAAGTAGCTTCAAGTGGTCGCTTACGGGACGTTAAAAACAAAAGAAAATTTCAAACTTTTAGCTCTAACAGTGGTCGCGGTCGCTTACGAGAGGTGGTCGCTTACAAGAGGTTCCAAATATAGTGATTTGACTTGGAAACTTTTGGTATTTTGGAAAACTGCATGGTCGCTGAGGAGAGGTGGTCGCTTACGAGAGGTGGTCGCAACCGGAGGTTCGACTGTAGCTGAATTTTTGAAAACATGGCCGACTAAAATTACAGCAGTTTCACAACATCTAGGCCAAACAAGGGTTTTTGTGACCCCGATCAGCCCAAAAATCACAGAAAAGAAAGAGAAGAGGCGAAGGGAGCGAGAGCGAGAGAAAAAAAGACTATCAACAGTCTTTAGTTTTTGTGTTCTGCTGACGTAGTCAGCGAACACTATTGCCATCAGCGTAATGATAAAATTGTCAATCGCAACCAATCAAAGCGAAGAACTGACGAAATCGGAAGTAGTTCTGATAATTCTCTTACAATTCTTCATATGCTCAAAACTCGAATAATATTCCATCTATTCCATTGAATTAAAGACTGAATTTCAGCTAAAGAGTAGGCTATCAAGAGTTTAGAATTTTTCTTCCACTACAAATTATATTTCAGCAGTGTAAATCGAAATCGCACGACGACTCATATCGTATCAGTTTGTTTACTTATGACTGAGAGAAATTATAATTCTTCATGCCTACCTTTGAGAATTCATAACTCGGCGGAATAATATTCTATCGATTCACTTGAATTAAAGGCTGAATTACGGCTAAAGGTCCTAAAGAGTAAGCATTCAAGATTTCAGAACTTATCTGCCACTAGAATTTAATTTTAGCCTGTCGAGCCTATCAAGAAAGCGTTGAAGCTAGCCGAGACGCCAGCTGACGGGTCTACGAAATCTGCGAGCCAGCGAGCCACGCGAGCCACGGTGCGAGCCATGCGAGCCATGCGGGTCATGCGAGCCATGTCTGTGAGCCATTTGTGAGTAATTCCGTTTTTCTTCAATTGGTCAGGGAGGTCGTCGATTATTCCACCAGCAAACATCCCGCACCTGGAGTTTTACCTGCGACTTGCCTAGCCGCCATCTTGTAAACGGAGTTACCTCGCTCCCAGGGTCCTCTCTCTTTCCCTGTTGCTGGCGCGCCGAGTATGAAACCTCGTGAGGGCGATGTTTTCTTTGTTTCTTTGTTATTTAAAGAAAATTTTTTTATATTAAAATCGCTCAATGTTCGCCAAAAATATTGAAAACAATTCGATAAAATTTATTTAAGTTCAAGACATCATTTTTTATTCTGAGAGAATGAAACATACGGCTCCACCGTAGAGGTATCCAATGACAGCTGTCACTCATTGCTATCCACGTGGAAAATCATTCAGGAAAAAAGAGAACAGCGCACTTCAGTTCAGTTCGAACTTCCTGTATTGGCGACAAGAATGGTAAGTAAATCGCGTAATTTTAACAGGTTTGCTCTTTAGTGAATCAAATTTACCAGAACTCTGACAGTAGGCTGACTGTCGCATGTGGTTGCCTCTTTCCTCAACTTCAGTGTATAAGCAAACTACCTAGGTACTCATTCATTGTTTCTTGTAAGATCGGAATGACACTAAAAATCAGTCCTGACGTGGAAATTACGGAAAAGCTGAAGAACGATCTCGCTTTAGAGTAGCTATTTCTACCTTGTTTGACTTGTTTGGTTATCGCTGAATGGCTCTTGTTTTTTGAAACAGGTATTTAAAAATACCTGAAAAGTTATTATCAATCAAGGCTTATCATTTCTAAACAAATGTGCTCAGTTTCGATAAAATAATGTAAATAGACGCGTTGCCTTAAAAAATGTCCAACGAAAGTAGAAGGTTTTCAGTGCATTGTGAGACATTTCAACCGGATTTTTTTTGACGTGAAATCGTTGAGATGAGCAGAGATCGATTGTTGAGTTCTACGGGCCGCCATCTTGGTTCCTAAACGCGAGCGAAAACTACAGAGAGTGCAAAATTCTCGTAGGTAAGGGTGCGGGGGCGGAAACTTAACTCCTCCAAATCCTAACCTGCACCTCTACTCTCGGTAATTTTGCACTCTCCCCAGTTTTCTCTCGCGTTTAAGATGGCGGCACGAAAAATCAAGGACCGTGGACAGTCAGATTCCGATCCTTTTTTCATGTTTATATTTCTGTTCTTGCTTGGAAAATGTAAATGTAAGAAATAAAAATTCTTAACATTTATACTGTGGCTCGCATGACTCGCGTGGCTCGCATAACTCGCGTGGCTCGCATGGCTCGCATGGCTCGCATGACTCGCGTGGCTCGCACCGTGACTCGCATGGCTCGCTGGCTCGCAGAATTATAACACTCCCAGCTGACGAGTTGACGGTATCGTTAGGCTCGACTAAGTTTGATGGATAGTTTTAAGCTAGCGTTCCTGCCAGTACAATACATCTGCTCACCAGAAAATACAATCAAATCTTTTGTCGAATAACATTTGCTCCTATGCTGCACAATTCACACCATATCAGCAGAACACACGGCCCCACTGGCCCCAGTGAGGCCCTATTTTTATATTGTGGACGCAGACGCTTACTTAGGGCGACATGGTTTTTTAAAAATCCAGCTAGATATACACTCACGGGAGTGATGAAAAAAGTAAGGTCTATTAAATTAACTCTTACTCCAGAGATGAATCTGCTGATGTCTATAATAACCACGAAAACCAATTTCTAGCCGCCAGGAATCCTTTTGCAATGAAACGTTCCTAACAAGGTGTTACGTTTTCAAAACAGCGGGCATTCTTCGGATGAAACGGTTAAAAATTAATGAGGACGCCAAACTCTACCTGTTGCTTGTGGTCAAATGTGTGCTTGTTTAGTTTACATTCTGTTATATTTTCAGTATAAATTAGCTTTCTGTGGAATTTACCCGAGGCAAACGCTTCTTCAGGAAAGCAAACAACTTGCTGTACACGGGGAGATAATTAGCGTCTAGAAGCCGTTGAAACTGGCAACAAAGTCAATACGTGACTATACATTTAAAAACATATGAAGTATCCCATTTATATTTGTCTGAAGAGGAGATAACATTTAATACCTTGAGAGTTGCTACACGTAAAACAGTTCTTCGTAAACGACACTCGGCTGGCAGCAAGGACAAAATGCGCTTCATGGTTTCCTCTTCTAGCAGCGTCCGGCATTTATTGAGAAGTCAGTGAACAGGGGCTGTCATCGATTTTAAGAGCAAATTTTGCAAGCGTGAATTTCACACCTGTTGCATGTAAAATGCTGGTCTTCTCAGCGTAGGTTTGACATGGGAAACAGTGTAGATTGTATGTGCTGTTTCGATTCCCCAGGTTTGTTAATAACCGTCAAAACCGGGGATACAAAAGGAGGGGGCTTGCACAACGCCGCGTTTTTAACTCTAATCGACGATAAAGGCAACAGATCAAAGGAATTGTGCTTGCAGGGTTGTTGCGTTACAGTGTTCAAGAAAGGCCACACTGATTCCTTCAAATTCTGCGAACCTGTCAACATCGGACGTTTATGCAAGATCGAGTTTGTCCGCCGCGATGCAACGAATCGGAGAAATTACGTCGAGTGGTTCATTGAAACGATCGAAGTGAGGCGTTACAATGGCGAAGACTACGAAGATTTTATTTTTCCGTGTCATCGATGGATTCAAAATACACTGCCGTTAATTCTGCGAACGTACGACAGTTCACTGCCTCAGTTTGATGTCGAGACTGAGCAAAGGGAAACAGAACTGTTTTGGAAAAGAACTACGTATCGTTATTACAGACGAAGGCCCGGGATACCACCACAGGTGAGACGAAATTTACAGGCAGTTACTTTAACTCTTCCTGTTGAGTGCATAGTTCAAATTATGAAAAAGTTTTAAGAATTGCTATTTGGGAATAATTTATAAAGTGACCGATTATTTAAATTTCACAGCCGATCAGTGAAATAATAATCATTTTTCTCGAAAGAATGCTTTACAATTAATAATTTCTGTTTGAAGATATATTTTTGGGTGATTTATGGATTTATGAAGAAATATAGCAAATAATGAACCGGCGCCACTTGCGCTTTATGGGCGCAAAAGACTATTTAAAAAAAGTAATATAAAAATTAAACTTTGCTCTAAATTATGCAATTGATAGAGTTATACCAATCGAAAGAAAGTTATCTTCACTTATCTAATTAATATAAAGCGATTTATAAGTCTTAATATTTTTCACACCGTTACTTAATGTCGGTTAGCCTGACTGGAACACTGCCAATTTCCCGCGTTCTTCGGCTATGAGATAGCGTCTATAAATGCATTTTTGACGCGTTATACTCGTTTACAATGTCATTCAATGATACAGGATTGGTCTATCAACTAATTAAACGCTTTTTTTCTGGCCAACCTCCAACGAACGTGAGAAAATTATCCGTCAGCCAACGAATGAGGTTAATTTGTATCGATATTCAGTGGCAAACAACGTTGGCCATGAATGAGGTAAACAGTCCAAGAACCCATGGTTTTATTGCAAATGAAACCGTCATCATTTAAACCTCCTTTTGTATTGTCAACCGTCAAGAGACGGGGTGGGAGGGGGGATGGGGAGGGGGGGGGGGGGGGGGCTGGAGGCAGTATGTTCCTAACTCGCCGCATCCCGCACCCTCAGGCTGTATTCCCGGTTCCCGTTATTTTCGTGAAGGTTCTTTCTTCTTTGCGTATTTCTATTGCAAAATATTACACAACGTTCGCCTATTTGTCCCGCTTTCTATCTCCGGGAAAAATCCACTTCCCACCCTCTCCTTCCCTACACTGTGGTCAAACGTCGTTTTATTTAGTGGGATTTTATTTAATATTAAATGGAAATATGGGCAAGGATGTATAAAAAAAATAGTTGACATTACTATCTTTTATTTTTTCTCAAAATGATGAGCTTTTTTCCGTTGAAAACTGACCAAAACTCTTTGCGCCTGATCAAAATTATGTTGCGAATGGCGCCGAATATTCTGCAGTTCACAGTTTTTAAACGCTTAGAACGTTTTTGGTAAACTTTCAAAACGTTTGGTAAATTGACAGTGTATTGGCAATATATTAAACTTTAAACAGTGAAAATGACAACCTTAACTTTCAAGTACTTTGCTTAACTTTTGCAAATTTCTCTCGTTTGACCGCGGTTAACTCCTTCCACGCCTTCCGTAGACTTCCCACGCCTTCTCGTTCTTGTCCTACCCCCTTCCTCGTTTGAAATGTTAAATTTCTATCGAGACTCTTATGATGGATATGTTGTGGTGCAATTCTGTCCTTGGTGCAAATTTTATTTTCCTTTGTTTTTGGGTATGGTAATGTATGATAATGTATGATAATGGTTTTAAACAATGGAAAATAAAATTTGCACCAAGGATAAAATTGCACCACAACAGATATGTATGTATTCCTAATTAGTTAATTGTATTCGCCATAACTAATTGTTAATGAAATATATAGTCTCGATTTATCATGTTCTTTTTAACTAATGACAGGCTTTTGCCGTAGCATGAAGTAAAATAGACACAAGTTACCCTCTGACTATTAACCCTCGCTTTAATGTCAGAAGGACCCTGACTCTCACAAATAAACGAATGGGTATTACAGGTATTACATACATTGATTTAATACTAACGATCTCGATTCTTAAATAATTATTGGTTTCTTTTGAGAGATTCCTTCAATAGACCGGTCTTTTTGCATTGATTTGGAACTCTAATAGCCACTAAAATTGACAAAAAGTGTTGAGAAACTGAACCTTAATATCCATAAGAAGCCCCCGTGGCGCAATGGACTAGCGTGTTGGACTTCTAATTCAAAGGTTGTGGGTTCGAATCCCACCGGGGGTGTTCTTTTTTTCTAATTAATATTTAAAGTTCTTTTCTGTTCATATTGGCCACTTAGTTTGGACTAAAATTTAATTGTCATGCAATAATCTTTGCAACGTTCGTTTTAGTTTGTACTGTGCACTTTCACTCGTATGTTACAAGAACGTATTACCTTTAATATTGCCCCTTTGTTTTCAGGTATATCATGATTGTTCTCTACTGATAGACGTATGTTTGTTTTTAGATTAGTTTTTGTCCAAAGGAAGAGGTTTTCAGCTACAATCATCAGGTAAGTGAAATATTTCTGTAGGTAGGCATCCAAGAGTTCAAAATAACAGAAAAGGAGCTCGAATGCCGATAGCTGTCAGTAGGTGATTTTCACGGCGGCCATGGTGGTGGTCATAAACATTAAAAGTTTTTCATGAAAATAGAGTTCAATTCCCAAAAGATGGAAATTTCGTTGTTTTGACCGCCAACATGACCACCGGGAAAATCACCTATTGGCTGAAGATTTGACTGTAAAATCTTCTTTTTTCTCACTGAAATTAACACTGCTTTCACATTGAGATAACATTACGTTGCATATGTACACATAGCGGACCTATTTCTTTGTACTGTCGACCCTCATTGTAGGAGCCCACAACGGCTCCTGGCGATCCGGGCCAATTTTAGCAGCATTCTTATGTCCTGTTAGGTCAAACGAAACGAATGAAGAGCCTCATTTCAGGTTACTCCTGGTCATTGTACTGTTAAGCCTGGTTTTCACTAGCGACGCAAGCACAAGCGCAAGCATAAGCAGTCTATGCCAAGTGAAAACGAACGTCGACATAAGCATAAGCACAAGCATAAGAACACGATGTTTACTAGTTACAAGTTCCGTTCTCGACTCGGCCAATATGGCGGCAGAAACTCTCAAGCACCGACTGTTGTTGTTTCTTCTACTCTTGCGACGAAGAAAGCGAAAGCGACTACAAAAAATATTTTTAAAGAAAGAAGAAGCCAAGGTGACTTTTACAACCTCGTGGAGGAGCTACGACTTAGAGATCGTGAATTTTACTTTTGAATTTTACTTTTGAATTTTACTCACGCTTGTGCATTTTTATTTCTGTCTTTAAATTCGCTACACTCTTTGTCATACAATATTCTATAGCTCCGAGTAACCTCGGAGAACAATTTCATCAAAATCAACCGCGGCCTCCGCCATTTTGTTTAAATGCTCAGACGCGTGGGGGAATCTGGACGAGTGCTTTAATTGGCCAGACACAGCCGGACGTAGTAAATTTCCTTGTGTTTATGCGGTGTTTCGTTTTCGCACAGCATAAAGCGAACGCAAGTACATTTCAAGCGAAAGCAAAAGAAAAGGAAAAAATTTGATCCTTGTGCTTGTGCTTGCGCTTGTTCTTATGCTTGCGTCAAGGCGGTTTTCGCGGTGAAATAAGAGCTGTTATGCTTGCACTTGAGCTTGCGCTTCTACTTGCGTCGCTAGTGAAAACCAGGCTTTAACCATCAAAATTATACTTTTGCTTGACTATCAAGCTCCTTCTAATGCGCTCTCGAATTTAGAGGTTGTTAAAACGAGAGAGGGAGGATGTCACTGGAAATTAAATGGTCATTCCATGGACTCTTATATAGCTGCTAATTTTAAAAGTGTTAATAAGTCGGCTCCTGGCCTTCATTGGAATAACTCTGGACCCAATTTTTTCTGATACAGTTACATGCAACTTTTCCCTTCGTACGTGTCTGCTCCTATTTCGCACACTTTTTTGTGGTAAGGTATCAAATACAAATTTACTTGGAATAGTGATTATCTTATCCGGATTTCTTTCGCTGCACGTTTTTTGTGGAGCGTTTTGCGGCCTATGGTCAGCCGAAGGCGATTAGGGAGCGGCGAGAGGTGAGCGGTTTGAAGTTAATAGTTGGTAGATGGACACCAAAATAGTCAGATATCAACCTGAGGTGCTTTTGCGCGGGTATAGACTGTTTGTTGATGTTTCTAAAATACTTTTCCGGCTTCTATTCTTTCATAAGACTCTTATTATTTCTTTCAAAACCAATCGCGGCTCCCCCTTCACGACAGTTGACGACTTTCGCTCTCGTTTGCTCTTGGTACTGGCTGTCGTGCACTCTTGAAGAGTTAATATCCACTAGAATTTTTATTGGAGTAAATGGGAATTCGGAACTCTTGCTCGCATTGGGATTCAACTCTGGCACTCTCATTCACTGCCATGTGCTCTAAAAAAGAAATGGACTTTTGTCAACTCTCGTTCCCGCCAATATAAGGAATTCTTTTCCACTCTTCTTCTCGTTTGAGCCGGAATTAAGACATTGAGCGCATGCGAAACGCCTCAGGCACCCAGGGTAGCCCAAATAACAAACGAATTGGTAAAATAAAATAGGCAAAAATAGAAAAAGAGAAGAAAAATATCCACCCCCGGTGGGACTCGAACCCACAACCTTTGAATTAGAAGTCCAACACGCTAATCCATTGCGCCACGGGGGCAGCACATATTTACAGCAGCTAAATTTTTATTATATATTTTTAACATTTTTTCGTTTTGTTTATAAAGTCAAATTTATGGTTAACACAAAATATTTATCATTCTCTACCCTACCTGTTTTTAATTGGTTTTTAAACCGTAAACATTATGGCACCAGTTACTATTGTTATCTCTATCAAACCAAGAATAGCAAGGTGCGAGAACTGAGGAAGATAAAAACGTAAAAGGAAAACAAGTGTGAGAGAAAAAGCGCAGTTAGGCGCACAAACCATGATTGTTAAAATGGTCGATCCTTGCGGATCCTTGCTGATCCTTGCAAATCCATCATGTATGAGTATTAATAGGCCATTTCCGAGTTACGTTATGCCTCGTTGTCAAAGCGAGGCTAGGTGCAAAACCTTTCATATGAAAATGAATTTAATTTGCATTTGAATAAAAACTCATTTTCATATGAAAGGTTTTGCACCTAGCCTCGCTTTGACAACGAGGCATAACGTAACTCGGAAATGGCCTATTAGGTGCCTTAGAACATAACTACGACCCAGAGGACCCACGATCCTGGAAAACCATCTGTCCGTCATGTAACATTTCACGGAACGTGTCTGTCCGTCTTCGTTGTCGTTTACAATCGTCATATGCAGTTTTTACATATTTTTTAAGCTCTAGGACCACTGTAATTGGCTTACCGCTGTTGTGGCATCCCTGCCGGCCTACTTAAGCATTTATCATTCTTTGTTTCAGTATATACTGGCAGTATTTAATATATATAGATAGGCTGAGCGTAACAACGTCGCTCCCTGAACAGAAAGCCGATGATAAGCTTAACTAATGCGCCGATCAATTCGAAACATCAACATCCCCCCCCCCCCCCCCCGGGCAAGCCCCGGGTACCGGGTATTTGAACATTTTCTGTGCCCGGGGAGTCGGGAATTTGATGTGAAAGGCCATCCCTGGGGTGGGGAATTTGACTTTGCCTGGGTGGGGTGGGGCATTTGAACCGGAAGTGTTCAAAATATATTTTTTTGGCCGGCGCCTATCAAACACATGCGGTAGCAGTTCAGATTCAACATGGAGCAATTTAAAGGGGAAAATATCGTTTTTGTTAGTGAATGGATAGTAAAATGGGCTGACAAAGCTTTGCAGTGTTTTTGAAGGTTTGTATGAAAAGTTAAATTCAACTGCCATTCAACGCGTTTTAGATTTCGAAGTCAAAATGGCTGACTGCATTGCCGGTCCTGTGCCAGTCTATTAAATGTACGCAGATCTTAAACGGCCATTGATTGAAAGAAAAAACACTGCAAAATGAACTCTCTCAAACAGAAAATTCTTTAAGGAAACATTTGTCAGTTGATATAAAACGCGTTTAGAATAATAAATTTTTACCTCGTGGAAATTAACGCTTCCAAAAATGAATCAACCGCGTTGCTAAATATTTTTGCAATATTTGTTGATCACACGAGAAATTACTCAAATAAAAAAATATCGAAAAGTAAATCCCCAAGACAACCACAGGAGTGCCACAGGAGTGCCGTGAAATATCAGTTGCAAAGTATACGCGGTTCAGTTGAGTATATTCTCGAGGAAAACAATAGCTAGAATAAATCAGAAAAAGTGAATGCAAAGTGTATTTTTTAATCTCACTAAAAACATTTTATCGTTAGGAGGGGCATTTGACAGTCAAATCCAGTGCTAGGGTGGGGTATTTGAATGCAATTTTGGCCCAACGGGGCGGGAATTTGAACAAGTCGATCTTCAAAAGTTCAAATGCCCGGGGCATTGCCCGGGGGGGATGTTGATGTTTCGAATTGATCGGCGCATAAGGTAAAAGGTCGGAAGCACAAGAATGAAGATGGACGACCCGGCTATTCTCAAAAACAGAATTACGCGACCGTCTGCACAGTACATTAAGACCGTACAAAAGTTCACAAAAACAACTTTTTCTGGGTCTAGAATTACTAGTATGACTAATTTACGAATAAAATACACCTGTTACATATCAGAAATTGCCCGAGAAACTGATTTGGAAATCAAAATTGCAAAAAATTCACAAACATATGTGCATAAGGCGACGCGAGTGAAGTTAGAACAGTTACTATGAAATCCAAGTCTTGTTTTGTTTACATATAATCGCTTTTCAACCTATGTAATGAATGAACAAACACATAAAATTGCACAACACAATCTTCTTTCGTAAAATTTTATTCAAATCCTAATAAGTTTATGTTTAAAAGCAAAACGCGTACCATTTATAGCGCATCGAGGCCAAGCTGTCGTCGATGAAATTCAAGAAATCAATGCAACTGAATTTAAGCACGTCTTATAAACAATTCTCCAAAATTAACGAGAGCACAAAGAAAAAGTCAATCACAGATTGATATCAACATAAATTCCCATCGAAAAATGTAATCTGTTTTACCTTTAAGTCCCTCGCTTGCTTGGAAATTCTTTAGATCTCCGCTTCTTTGGTTGTGAAATCCGTAATGAAAACAAACATCTTGGATGTTGTGTGGCGTCATACGCGCATGTTTTGCCAACACGGGCGGGCGGGCACACACGCGCCCGCGAAACATTCCGCTAGCCATGACCATGAAAAATGACGGGCATAGGTTTAGTTCTGAGTATGGGGCTCCTCGCAGAGCTCCGCTATTATTCTTTTTTTCTTTTTGTATCAAGTAATAGGCGAAAATGCCAGGAAAAAAAATTCGTGCAAAGTTCAAGGCAAAGAAAAAAAAATTCATGCAGAAGGAGAAGTCCTATTGTAGTTGTTATTTAATATATTGTTATTATTGTTGTTATTATTGTTATTATTGTTGTTATTATTGTTGTTATTGTTGTTATATTGTTGTTATTTAATATATAAAAGCTGCCAAAGTGCCTATTGAAAATAGCGCTCTCGGCGTTTCAAAAATTCAAAACATTCTTGGGGCCTTCCTATACTATTATTTATAAATAGTATTATAAAGGTGACAGGCCAAACACGACTCCCGCTAGTCGCAAAATGTATAAAGAAGCATTTAGAAATTAATTATGCTTTCCCAAGAAGGTCTACGAGATATTTGTTCCCTTTAGATCACCAATATAGAATTGGGACTAGTCACTATTATCTCTGTCTCAGTTTTGCATGCTCGATATGTATTGTATGACTCTTTGATGATCTTTGGGATAAAAATCTCTTAAGTGACAGGAGATTTTCATGCTGTGTAGCCATTTATGGAATTATTGTTTCTCTATGCCTTCGTTATGCTAGCTATCTTGGCATATGTTAGGGCTTCTTTGGCTAACTTTTGTTGCAAGATATGTAGTGATCGGCTGCAGTTTTTGTTATTGTTTTGAATATGCTAGGATCAGTCAATCTCTCAGCCCGTGCAGGGGCGTAGCTACCTGTACGCACGTACGCACGTGCGTACCTGAAAAAGTCGGGAAAAAAGAAAGATTTGGGACTTGAGGGTGGGGGAGGAGGTAGGGGGAGTGTTTGGAAATTGACTGTGCGTACCTCTGAAAAATTCCTGGCTACGCCCCTGCCGTGATTAAGTGTCAAAGTCTGCGGTGTGCAAGACTTGTGAGAAAGTGGATCTTTATCACGGATGTAGGCGTCTAAGATCAAAGTATGAAGCTGCCGTGTCTCTATTGGAATCATGACTTCTTGCAGTTTATGTTTTACAGTGGCGGATCCAGGGGGAGGGTCGGGGGGGTCCGGACCTCCCCTTTCAGACCTGTGTCTCCCTTGTGGTTCATAAAAATAATAGAATAAAATTGTTTTATACGTAGTTGTTTCACCTCCACCAATTGACTGATTGTCAATTTTTGACTTAACAAACGCTTTTCGAGTTTCATGAGTGCTGGAAATGGCGTTTCAGAGGGTAAAATTGGAAAAATTTCCGGGCAGGCATGAACCCGGACCCCCCTTTCAGAAATCCCTGGATCCGCCTCTGTTTTAGCTCCTTGTTTTATATATAGTTCTGTTTCTGAGAAGTGTTTCTTGGAGCTTGAAGAACCTCCGTTGTTTCATCATGGCGTTATTGCATCCCGACATGGCTTGAACAGATATGATGATCTGTATTGAAAATCTCACGGACGCTAGTGAATTCTTACGTTTTTCTTAAGCAAGACTCGAGTTTCGGTTCTTAGGTGAACCTCATCAGTTGCTCCCATAAGTAACTGTCTCGCGGAAAAATATGAAATTATTCCGTTGTACATGAAATGTTTGCCGCTTTTGTACTCTTGGAAAGGATCGAATGTTCCGTTTTCTCATTGGCTCGTTTAATTGAACCAATAGCATTGGTGTAGTTTCGATCCGACGTCAAGTTGTGTTTCTTTCTGAGGCTTTATTCTTAATTTCATAGCATGTATGATATTTTCTGACACAAAGAACAGTTCTTTTAGTGTTGTAGAGAGGAGGTCTCGTGTATGTCTCAATGAATTCAAGATACACTGCATATTTTTTCTACAACAGGCGTGTAATTCTGGTGTCAAGTTGTGTTTGCTTCATGCGTTCCATAATAGGATATAGTCTTGTGCAACGTAGCGGACTATTCCTAATATATATTTTTCAAATATACGTAATGGTCAAAAATGGTTTTTAAGTATTACACCTTTTTTTTAATTAGTAAATGAAAAACAAAGCAATATTTGTCTGAAAAAAAAAATTCGTGCAGAGGGTTTCACCTGCAAAAAAAAAATCCTGCACAAGCAATGGGCGAAAAAAAAAATTCGTGCAAGCTGAAAATCCCCCACCCCCCCCCCCCCCCCCCCCCCCATCACTTTTCTAATGGTCCGTCCCTTAGCCACCATGAAAGCAATGTTGACTAGTTTCCAGTGCTGCTCATTAAAAATGTTTCCTAGCAACGGCAAGCGGACCGGCGAGCGTATCACAATGCGCATGCGTGACCCTTTGTTTCCGAAACAATGTTTCCTAGTTTAGCCACCGGGGCAGCAAAACATTTTGTTTGCTTCCCGCTAATTTAGCCACTCCGGAAACATTACAGGAAACAATGTTTCCGCAACAATGTTTCCTAGTTTAGCCAGGCCTTAACGTTGTCATAGAAAAATGAAAAATGTAAAAATGAAAAATGAAAAAAGGCCAATAGGAATTAATTAGACACACAAATAACAATAGCCGCTGCACGTAGCCGCTTCACGCTTAATCGTGCCACGTGTCGGCGCGGTGATGATAAAGCTAATTAATTCCTATTTGGCTTTTTCATTTTTCATTTTTCTATGACAACGTTATTACAATTAGGTGAAAAAGAAAAAAAAGACAGTTTTGTTAACTCTTGTTCTCGACAACAACAACAACGATTTATTTTTCAAATAATAAAATAAAATATAGTAGGAACCCGCAAATAACTAGAGTTAATCGTGGCGGGTTGCTACGCACTAAACAGTTACAGAAGCTCACTATAAAATAAATGACTGATAATATTGATAAGAAAATAAGGAATGCATAATTTATGATTAGTTACAACAACAAATAAATTAATTAATAATGGTAATAAATATATAAATTAAGGAGAAGAGGTAATAAAATGCTCTTTTCGACTCTTCTTCCCGTTTGGCCCGGAATTAAGACATTGAGCGCATGCGAAACGCCTCGGGCACCCAGGGTAGCCCAAATAATAAACGAGTTGGTAAAATAAAATAGGCAAAAATAGAAAAAGAGAAGAAAAATATCCACCCCCGGTGGGACTCGAACCCACAACCTTTGAATTAGAAGTCCAACACGCTAATCCATTGCGCCACGGGGGCAGCGCATATCAACAGTAGCTAACTTTTTATTATATATTTTTAACATTTTTTCGTTTTGTTTATAAAGTCAAATTTATGGTTAACACAAAATATTTATCATTCTCTACCCTACCTGTTAAGGTAATTGGTTTTTAAACCGTAAACATTATGGTACCAGTTACTATTGTTATCTCTATCAAACCAAGAATAACAAGGTGCAAGAACTGAGGAAGATAAAAACGTAAAAGGAAAACAAGTGTGAGAGAAAAGGCGCAGTTAGGCACACAAACCATGATTGTTGGTCGATCCTTGCGGATCCTTGCAGATCCTTGTGGATCCTTGCGGATCCTTGCAAATCCATCATGTATAAGTATTATGTAGGTGCCTTAGAACATAACTACGACCCAGAGGACCCACGATCCTGGAAAACCATCTGTCTGTCATGTAACATTTCACGTAACGTGTCTGTCCGTCTTCGTTATTGTTTTCAATCGTCATAGGCAGCTTTTACATATTTTTTTAAGCTCGGGGACCACTGTAATTGGCTTACCGCTGTTGTGGCATCCCTGCCTAATTAAGCATTTATCATTCTTTGTTTCAGTATAATTTATACTGGGAGTATTTATTATTATTTTTTTCTTTTTGAATCAATTAATAGGCGAAGCTGATAAAATAAAATAAAAAACAATTTAATACAATCAAAATGCAAGGCTAGTATAACGGAAATTAAAGGCAGATTTTATGACCAATATTTCGAATAGTAGAACTAGTGGAAATATTCTTCTATAGAACCAGTGAGGGCCCTGTAAAAGACTTGTTCCACTAGTTCTACTATTCGAAATATTGGTCATTAAATCTTCTTTTAATTTCCGTTATATTAGCCATGTATTTTGAATTGTTTTATCTACACCGTGAGCCGGACGTCTAGTATACGCAGCTACAAGCATCCATTCAGTTTAAGGCGATCCGGAAAAAAAGTTACCACGAAATTTATCGCAAAGTCACGGAGAATTTGTTATAGGATGATCGAAGGGTCCAACTTTGCTAGCATGGTACTATAGAATGTTTGCACGTGACGTCACGGCGGCCATATTGGTGTCCCAAAACAATGAAATTGCGGCCATATTGGCCGTCCTAAGCGAATCTTATGGGACCACATCAGCATGGCTGTAATTTTATTATCGTGTTTAAATAAATGTTGTTGTTGTTGTTATTGACTTTAGCTCTATTGTTATTCATACATTTCCTATTGTTTTAGCACTCCAATATGGCCGCCGGTCACGTGAGTGAAAACACTCTATGGACTAAATCTGTTATATGTCCGTTTTTCAGTGGGATATTATTGTACGGCGATCCACTTTGGTTAACAAATACAAACTTCCAGATTATGGAGCAGAACCGTGGACTTCACTTCACGACTTTGACGAGATTTTTGACAGGAAGCTCGGAAAACCGGCGGTAAGTTGGGACAGTTAAACATTCCTATATGACGTACCCAGTGATTTATCATGCGATAACTGGCATTGCCTGCGCATGCATGCATATGGCAGGCACTGGAAAAGGTCCTTTGAATGTGCATGAGGCCCTCTTCTCGCGTTTTACACAAGTCTTGGTCACCCTCCGCGGCTCCTTCCTTTTTTAGTCTGTTGACAAAACCCTATGGTGTTACCATCCAAATAAAACATCTCCGCCAGTACTTTTGCATGTTACAACTTGTTTTTCAATATTTTACAAAATAAAATTTGGGATTTTATATGAATTTTTATTTTTGGCACACTTGGGAGTTAAAAGGTTGAATGAGCACGGTGTGAAACGCCGATGCCGATTTCCCTTTCGTAAACAAGCGATGCCATTTTTAACGGTCGATGCCATCATTAACATGCATTAGTAACCAAGCTTTTTGTAATGGTCGATGCCATTTCTCTATAGTTTATGCCTGGATTGGGATGAAAGTAGGCTATCATTATTAAATAAAACTGGGTTTAGGTAAAGCGATTATTAGACCTGAGCTAGATTCGCGATTAGGTTAGATCTGGGGATAAGGTTAGGGTTATAGATGTATCATTAAGAAAAGTAGCTTTTATATTAACCCTATTCGGCCTTGGGGGGGGGGGGGGGGGGCACAAAGTGCCCGCGCTAACTTTCAACATTCATAACTTCTTTAATATGTATTCAAACGCCATCAAACTTTGCGTCTTTTCCTAAAATTTATCTAGCAACAATTTCATATGACAATTTTTTGATCACGTGACTTGATGTTTCCATGGCAACAAGATTTTGACAGCCATGTTTTTTGAAATTTGCATATTTATACCTTTGAATGAAGAAAAACAATGTTTATTGGTATAACTTTTGTATTTTTACGTAATTTAACGTTTATTTATTGGTTTTGGTTAATGTTTCGTCAATTTGGACGGTTTTTAAGAGGTTTTAAAAAATTTCAGAAATCCAAGATGGCGGATCCAAGATGGCGGCCGTATAACTAATTACCTAATAACTACGTCATATGACGTCATCGTTCCATTGTGCGGACCGCAAAGGAGACATTTTTGGACGTACTATGTACCCTCTAGGTTTCATTGTCATAGCCTTAATGTTCTTGAAGTTACCCCCCAGGCTCAGGAACTCATATAAAAAGCCCAGGCTGAATAGGGTTAAAATTTTTCTTGGGTTTGCCGGATCAACCCAGTGGTCTTGTGGTGAAGGAGGAATGTTAGTATGCAGAGGTTCCGGGTTCGATTCTAGGTAATTAATTGCATTTTTCTTTTCCTGATAGAAAAATAATTCGATATTTGGTGAAAAATTTTCTAAGCGTCGCTAAAATGGCATCGCTTGTTTACGAAAGGGAAAATTTGTCCGCTTTATTAAAAGGAGTGCAATAAAGGAAAGAAAATAGGTGATCTTCTCTGTACATGTTCAGTTGAAATTCACGCGTGTTTCCACGCATTGCCAACGAGTTTGGTGTATTGTAACGCAGCCCAGTTAATATTTTCCAGAAATCTGTTTCCTGTTAATACGTGAGTGCTCGCGCGAGGTGAGTTAGTTATTCAATTAGCAATCCTGAACTTAATCCCTCAAGGTTTTGATATTTTAAAGACTTGGGTGCGCCGTTGATAGCATCACAACTTTTGTAAGAAATCGGTTATCTTTCGGTCTCCTCTGGTTTCATTTATTACTTTTCTGATTCACACCAGTAAAAAGTTATATATGTTTTCCTTAGGGCCGAAATTTTTGGCGAGATGATGTGCATTTTGCCCGACAGAGATTGTGTGGTTGTAATCCAACATTGATTTGCCTGTGCACAAAAATACCTGACAAGTGAGTATTTCTGGTTTAATTTCTCCATGCTTTTTTTTAATAGTCATCTGCTCATGATCATACTCGTCATTGATTGTTATTTTTAAAACCTGTTCTTACTACAAGTTCAAAATATGCATATTATTATTTTTAATTGAGGATCCAATGTTTAAGAACTTCTCAAATCAAGGACTCGTCAAGATAATAATCAATAAACTTGTGAAATTCATTAAAGTGTACGTGACAGATTTTTTTTATTTGCTTGATGGAATCTACATGGTGTTCTGGTAAGAAATTCGAAAAAGGTTTCTCGGTATCGATTTTTCTTTTCCGGTATGCCCTGAGGAAGAAACATGGTTCTATTAAGGTGTGTTGTCTATATGGTTGTAGCAACACGCACCAACAAAACGGAGGAGCTAAGAAAACGTGAAACTAGCATTCTGGTATTGACGTCACAGGAATTTGGTTTTATCGACTGAGTCGATAAGGTAAATTAGCCACCGTAAAAAGATTCGAGAAAGCTTTCTCGAATCTTTTTACGGTAGCTTATTTACCTTATCGACTCAGTCGATAAAACCAAATTCTTGTGCTTCACCCCCACCGACGCAGCACCACAGTTTCTCTAGAAACTAACCCCATTCATTTATTGACGTCACAGCCGACTATCCCCAGTCTTTCTTCTTGCGCGGTATTGTACCCCACCGGAAGTGAAATTTCACGTTTTTAGACGGCTAAATCATAGTCATGTATCACGGAAAAGAAAATTCGATATCGAAAAACTTGTTTCGATTTTCTTACCAGAACACCATGCAGATTCCATCAAGCGAATAAAAAAAATCTGTCATATACACTAAATGTAAAAACATGTAAAATAAAATGTAATATTCTAAATATTTTCTTTTTTCTTATAGTTTAGCAGTAATATCTGTAATGCTGGAGCCATTTCTTGAAGGTCAAACTCTAGATGAAGCTCTGGCAGCGAAGAGGATCTTTATTGTTGACTTAGAAATCCTCAGCCGTCTGAAACTGGACGAAACACGAAAGGTTGGAGATAAAGCCTTGTTCATTCTTGTAATTATCGATTTTTAGAAAAAAACATGAGCGTATTATCGTACCATTGTCAAAAGTAATTGCTGCAAGCACATAAACGATCTTAAATCCCACATGTCAAATTTGGTGAGCTCAGGTCTTGATAGCCGAGGCCAAAATTTAGACCTCGTACGCAAATACCACTACCACGTGGCGTATTATACACAGGCTATTAAAACCAGTCTTAGCGTAAATAAATGTTCAAGTTAAAAATAACATTGTATAAAGCAAAGATCGGATTATTATACAAAATATACATTTGCCATCTAGAGAAAGTATTCAGTCCCCTTAATTCTGTTGTGTGAAAACATCAATGTCTTCGTTTTTAAGGTTGTCTCGCCGATGGCGTTGTTCTTTCTGAGTCCAGCAAAACGGTATCTTATTCCCATCGCTATTCAACTGTTCCAAGAAAAGGGAGACGACAACCCGGTAAGCAGTATTTTTTTCTGCATTTTACTTTCTTTAACTACCCGGCAACAAAATTATAGGCGACAAAATTGTTGAGACACTTTGGTTTACAGGGGTATGTCAGCGGAAAATAACGAACCCGATACCCCCACCCCCTTCCCCCAACAAAAGTTGCGTTTGCTGTTGCCCACAGACTACCTAAACTGCGGTACGACATTGTATAGGGGAGGAAGGGAGGGGTGGAGATCATGTTTTTGAGATAAATTTATGGTCTACTACTATGGATACTGACTCATCCATCTCGTCGTGAATTCACATTAGACGGATAAGGTTTAAGCACGGTTACCTTGCCATTACAACACCAAACCAGAGGAAAAGAACATTGAACGATGATCTAACAGTTTATCGTTCACGAAGCTCGACGCATTATATATCTGTTTTAAGCCTAGTTGTATTGGCTTTCATTTGTATACATTAGATGTAATTAATATATAGATATATTTACGCGTGCGCGTTTAAAAGAGTTTTTAACTCCTAGGACTATAATATTTACATTTAACAACCAAACGCTGAAGAGAAAAAGGAGGAAGGTTAGACACAAAATTAAATTGCAGAATTAGAAATGATTAGTATGTACCGCCCCCGTGGCGCAATGGATTAGCGTGTTGGACTTCTAATTCAAAGGTTGTGGGTTCGAGTCCCACCGGGGGTGTTTTTTTTCTTATTCTTTAAAAGTTTTTATAAAATGCTCAAGGAAATGCGCGCGCTATGATTGGTTAAACCGAGTTCATTATAACTCGATAAAGCACGCACGTGACGTAAGGTTTATTATAACCGTTTTTATTTTATAAAAGAAATAAAAAAACTTGTTCCTCGTGCATTATTGAGTTATATAAGCACTTGGGAATTTTTAAGAACACTCGAGAAGTGCGAGAAGCACTCGCCTTTGGCTCGTGCTTCTCTGCACTTCTCTCGTGTTCTTAAAAATTCCCGCGTCCTTATATAACTCAATAATGCACTCGGCGCGTTTTTTATTTCTTTAATAAAGCACCATTTTTTTTGGCTTTCAGTCACTCAAATGAATGCGGATACTGGAATTACTTAACCTCGCAGATAATTATAGCATTCTCGTGAAATTTCTGTCGTTATGGAGACAAAAACACACACGAGAGACAACGGTGGCTGTTGAATCGCAGATCCTGGGATACACAAGCAACATATTTTAATATAGGATTATAGCATTCTTTTACAAACGTTTCTCACTTCAACGGAAGAAAATAAGAATAAGTTCAAATAACAAGTTTACATTGACATTAAATTCTCCTTCCCAGGTTTTCCTTCCCAGCGACCCCTGGTACACGTGGATGTTGGCAAAGATGTGGTTTAACAATGCTGATGCACAGTATCACAGAGCATGCGTATTACTAGGTACAATAATTTTTGTAATAACAACACATTACTTTACACCCAAACAATAGCGTTTGCACTTGACGTCATAGCTGTCATAACCGCCATACTTGGTGTCCCCGTACAAAAGAATTTTAATTAACTTCTTTTGATGGGAACACCAACATGGTTGCCACGGCCTTTGTCGTTTGAGTCCCACGGGACTGAGTGAAAACACTCTGTGCACTACATTACAACACCTATAATACCAGAAACCCATAAGTGGGTTGAAACGTGCAAAGCGCATTCACAAGTTCCGAATATTCGTTTTTTGCTTAGTATCATATTTGGAAACCCCTCGGTCCAGGAAGATTGGAAGCAAGTTGTTCTTGACTAGCGAATTGATTGGTTAATATTTTTGTCTTGATTTTCCAAATATGGCTGTAACAACTTCTTAGAAAATTGAATAATAAAAAACTTGTTTTGAAGCGTACAAGAGACAGTTGCACGTTTACTCACAACACAATTCTTGCTTGGGAAACACTTACTACTTATGTATATACGTACTTACTCTCGATCTAATCAATATTGCATAAATCTTGTAAACATAAAAGAAGAAGAAAAAAGCTTCAAAAACTAAAAAAGATAGGGATTCGATTACTTTTCCGCGTCCGACAGTTCCAAAGGCAAAACTTTTCCACGATAATGAGATAATTAAGTAGGTCAGTTTTCTTATCCAGTATTTCTTAAACATGATCTCCTTACACTCTAATTTCTGTACTTTAGCAACTAGGTACAACTTAGCTTTCAGTTATGTTTATATTTGAAAACTGAAGCTGTTGAAAATGTTTCTTAACCATATTAAGAGGGCCTCGATGTACAATAATACAATACAATAATGCAATAAAACTGTTTGTATCGTGAACAAATACACTGAGCTATGAGCCAGCTAGTTCACAGGTATTGCCACAACAAAATAAAAAAATAACAATAATTATATGTACAGTTAAGAATATATAACAAGAAGCTGTACACAGCTTGAACTCGTGGCGCCGTTAACTCATTGCAGCATTGATTCCCGAGTGTTTTGAGTGCGCATGCTTTTACGGAGAAACATAAGCTTGAAATTATGTCTAATCAAAGGCTCCTAAGAGCCAACCCGTAAAGAAGAAATGCTAACGCGTAACGCAATATTGCCGTAAGCTTACGTTTTCACACTGACACGGTTCGATATATATATTTTTTAAATTAAACGTAAGGATTTTTGACGAACGAAAACAAAAAAGCACATCACTTTCATAATGTCCAGTTCGAAGAAATAAAAAAGGGAGAAAAAGGACTTTTTGGAGACTCGAACTCGGGCCGTCCGGTGACAAGCCACAAATTCAATCCACTGCGCTGTCGAAGAAAACATGTAGCAACTAAATTTTGTTATTTTAAGGTAGATACGCATCAAAACGTGTGTTTCGGTTGCAAAATCCTTTTACATCGATTTTAATGATGCACAAAAAACTCCAAACGCGAAATATCTGTAAGCTTATTGTTGTCTATATTCGCTTACATCAAATTAATTATTAATATCGCTGGATTCACGTTGAGTTCTTGTAACGAAACGTATGTCGTAACAAAGCATTTACATACTAAGTTTACGGCTGATGGAAGGAGCGAGTGAGTGAGTGAGTGAGTGAGTGAGTGAGTGAGTGAGTAAGTGAGAGAGTGAATTTTATTTAGCCACCGTTACCGATAACCCGTTCATTATGTTTTCACGAATACACGGGTTTAAAAGTAAGACTACACTACATTCAGTAGCTGACACTTAAGCTCGATCGCTATAAAGCAAACACAGAACTTGCTGGAGCAAAAATCCCACAGGAATAAGCGGCGAACACAATATCAAACGATCCTATCCATCCATGAACGCCTTGAATTGTCTTGAAAGCGTGCAATTGTACGCTGTAGTTCTCTATCTTGCTTCTCAAGTCAACACACGGAGAGATTTTGCGGTATGTATTTCATGGCTAAAAGCCATATAGTCGTCGACATAAACTTAAGTATACGTGCATAAATTTGCATGCCCTAATGTTGTACGAAAAAAAAGAAGAAAAGTCAAAGCCGGATTTACAACTCGTGTGCTCCGCCACGAGTAAAAACTAAGCTAAAAATACATGCTGTATCATTAGTCTATTTATCAATGATAACATATATATACCAATATAAAATTAGAATCAGTCTGATATAAAATCAGGTCAGCTTTGATCAAATTTACTTAAAATTACTCGGAACGCTTTGTGGCTGGAAGCTGCCCGCGCTTTGTTCGGAAGGCTGTTCCATAGTTTTACTGCTTGATAGCCCCATGATTGTAGTCCATAACTGGTAGAAGTAGTGCCCTGGGCAACTTCAAGATATTTGCACTTCAAGATATTTGCACTCTTAATGCATAGGTACTTTGCTAAAGTTCTAAGTGTATCTTTGGCGGTTGACCACACAAATTGTAGACATTTTTACGTTAATGGTAAAATTTCCATCCAAGGTATCTTTGACAGTATCCACGTCTTAAGCGTTGATGGCTGAGGGTAAAAATACCTTTATTTGGCGATTCACGGATCACTTGACAGTACCAAATCTCTTCGATTCATATGTCGGTTGAAGGTTATTTTCTGAGCCATTAAATGACTGACGTTTACCTCCACAGATGGTTCATTATGATGTGTCATGGGTTGAAATCCCACTAGCTGATGTTCTACTCTTCTTGGGAGCGTAAAAGACGTCTAATTAAGGACTATGGCAAAGCTAGCTTATCGACGGACGCGCATTACCTTGAATACATACAAGACTTTGCCTGGCCGAAAAGTGCGTTCGCTTTTATTAATAGTTTCGCCAAAGCAATTAGAAATTACTTACAACATATTTTAACGAAGACCAGCTTTATGTTATTTTATCATTGTATTTATAGGCTACACGCATCTGTTTTTGGAAGCAGTTTCCATAGCAACGCATCGGCAGCTCTCTCCTTCACATCCAGTTTCCAGATTGTTTGCACCCTACTTGCGTCACGTAGTCCCTATAAACTGGTAAGTGCATCACATGACATCGAGAACCAATCATTTCTTTTAAGAGGGCAATATCACTGATTTTTGGCATCGTTTTGAAAAGCCACACATATTTGTTTCTATAGAAACCCAAAAACGGAATGGTTAGAAAAGTTTTGTTAATAATTATACTAGTGCACTAAAAATATAAATAAGTGTCTTTGGCTGCGGATGATATGGATTACAACTTTTCAAGTTCTTTCCTTGTGTTTTCGGAAAATCGCTCAAATCTGATTATGGTTTGTTTCCTCTTCGATGATACACTTGGTATTTCCTTTCAGTGCTGCGGGAGCATTTTTTTTTAATTCGTGTAAAGGGAATTAAAGTTAAATGTTTAGTAGAGTATTGACCAAAACAGAGCAAAATCCCCATGAAAGTGCCCCTTTAAGTATGTTATAGCGATACAAATACGCGAATGCTCGACAATTTTGATGATTTTTAGCGCAACATGGGTGCACGGACGATTTTCTTCGCAATTTTTGCGTTGCGAAGTTTTTGAATCAGCTTCAAGTTGTGTCGTGTAACATACCTGTCGTTAATTTTGTTGCGCTAAAAATCGTCGTTGCGAATCGTCCCGTGTAACATCACTTTTAAGCGTACTAATTCACGGCAGTCGCATTTTGCGCACGCTAAGTGTTCTACTACTGCTTCCTCGGCTACACATGACAGAAGAGAGAATGCTCATAGCCTATACCAGAACACGAGTGTTTAGGATCATTATAATAAAATCTTTTCCTTCATAGCGTTCGTCGTTGCTTTTGATTTGTTGATTTATGACCATGAGAACTATTCTTGCAAAAGAATGAGTGAGTGAAAAGAATAGTATAATTATACTGTTTTGTTTGTTACAGTTTTGAAGTGAATGAGCTACTCGCACCAGGTTCTTGGATTGATAGCACGACAACCCTAGGAGCGAAAGGCAGTCTGGATCTTATAGCGCTCGGGTAAGCAAATCGACGAGTTCAACTGTTCACAGTATTGCACAACACAAACGACTCCACAAACGTGTAAAATATTAAACTAAATGTCACCTTTGTTTATTCATGAAGCACGTACATCACATATGTAATTGGAATTTGAAAATACGGTTTTCGAGGAAAGAGAAAAACAGAGAAGAAGGGGACATACCCACGGAGCAGAAAGAGAATCAGAAAGAAACTTAACCCACATGACAAAGCAACACAATTGTTGGAGGGCAGCGCTTTTTCTGCTACCCCGGGAAAATTTTCCCTTTCCTTTCATCTATGCCATTTTAACTACACATAGAATGTTTTTCATTCAGAAAAGAAAAAAAAATGTCATTAACTACGGTACGGAAACCTAGCTTCTGCATGCTAACATCCCTCAGCTCCTTCACCACTACACTACTGTGTTGATTCGGCAAACCCACGATAAATTTAACTAAAAAGCCGCTTTTCTTAATGATACATCTATAACGGCTAACCCTATCCCTATATCTAACCTAAGCGAGAATATGGCTTAGGCCTATAATAATCGCTTTATCTAAGCCCAATTTTATCTAATATTGATAATCTACTTTCGTTCTAATCCAGGCATAAACTAGAGCATAAATTACATCGACCATTACAAAAGGCTTGGTTACTAACGAATGTTAATGATGGCATCGACCGGGGTCAAGCCCAAATCATACCGTCCAGAAGGACGTCGGACACCTTATTGAGACTTCTATAACGGAGTAACTGGTTAGCTTTCAGTTGAGAGGGGTAGCAGTTTATATAGTTAAATTTAGGACTATTAAAGCAACCCGAGAAGCTAGGTGGTACAGTGGTACGGTAGGCTATGTAAGCCTAAGCCTAGCTGAGGTCACAGGTTCAATCCTGAGTGGGGATTTTAGATTTTCCTTTTTACACTTAAAAATATATTGAAAATAAAATTCTAAGTGTCGACATTACGTTATATAAGTCGCAATAAGGTGTCCGACGTCCTTCTGGATGGTATGATTTATGCACAACCATCGACCGGGCCTACTACTTTCCGACTGCAAAACAGCTAGCCAGCAACAGTAATTATTCTAACTGCAACGTACTATTGATAGAAAAAGAAAAACATTTGAATTATGCAGTAAAATAGCATCAAATTACACTGACTACACTAGTCCACTTGCTAAAACTAACAGTTCCCAAAAGCTTTCGTCACAAACCCCCAAATATGAATAATCAATTTAGGAAGCGTTCGATTGGTCCCTTTCCAAGTCCGGAAAACAACCATTGGAATGCTGCCTTAGTTAACGCTTGCTAGACGTTATAGATTTATAGGACAAAAGAAAACGAGGCAAAACTTTGTAAAAATTTTTTCTCTTCTTTAGATGGGAAGACTGGAGAATGGATGTTCAAGGCACCTTACCTGAAGATCTCGAGAAAAGAGGGGTGAGTCGTTAAGTAGACAAAAATGGATGCGTTGTTAGATACATTAAGATGCAGATACCACGCAGTTCTTAACAACCTCTAATTTTATTGGACCTGGGTATCACGCAGCTCTATTGTTTTCAGGGCTAGGGTCCATAGCCCATTTCGAAAAATACCATAATAATTTTTTATGTGCAGGCTCAGCCTCACCGGGGTGTACTTATTAAAGTCTCCTTTGTTATAATGGCACAGTGGAATTCAGAGTACATGTAGGAACGCTAGGACGTAGCATCGTGTGTTCGTATACAAATGTGCACCGTATGCAAATTGCCAAGAAGTTGAAGCATAGCACGTACAGTTCGTGCTGAAAACAAAAGAAATTGGAAAAATCAGGCTTACATCAAGCACCACCCAAACCTGCACTTTAAAGAGTATTATAGTATTTTTCGAAGTGGCCTATTGTTGTGTTGTTTGTTCCATTGTTTTCTTTCTCAGCAAATCAGGGAAGACCTTAGTTGTAAGAGCTGCGTACTGTCCCTTAAGATGGGTGCGTTGTTAAATACATTTAGATGTGTACGTTGTTAGCTTGGGTACATTAGGAGGGCCGGGTGCGTTTATAAGGTAGACAATGGCTCCTTCCATGGTTGGATGCGGTGGTAACCTAGCGAACTTTCAGCCTAAAAATGGTCTCCCAATTTTGTTTGAATTGTGCTATTGCGTGACGATTTGAAAAAAAGAGAATTACCATGGCGTTTTATTTGCACTAGACTTCAAAAATGGATGCATGCAGGGTTTGTAAAACCAAAATGGACACTGTTGTATTGTTATAACGTTGTACTGCATTTTAAGGTCCCTAATAGTTCTGTAAAGCGTAATTGTTGAATGTTATTTTAAAAGTGGAGTCTATTATATACAAGAAAAGAGTGGAAGACATTGCATTTACATATTAATGTACGGTGTTACACACGATCCAACCTCTCTACGGACTTGAAATATCTTTAGTAAAAGAAAACTTACATCTTATGCAAATATATCGCTTAACATCTGCCTTTTTAATAGACCTCACTGTCCTTTTTCAAGCGTGAATAAAATATACCATTCTTTATCCCGAGTGGTCTATCGTGTCGCGGTTACTTTATCTAAGCAATTAATACAAGTAATCTTTTTATACTCGTCATTTAAAGAATGTTATTATAGAATTTGTATATTTCTTGCGATGTTTGTATCCTCATAAGTTAAGTGGCTATTTCTAGTCTACAATTTTTTTTTTTTTGTAATGTAATTTATTTCTATTTTAGCCATGAATTGTAATTGTAATAAATAAATAAATAAAGTCTAACCCTCTGGTCTAAAGTTAAGTAAATACTGTGCTTTTTAGTTATAATCAACAGTGATTTAGATAAACATATACAAGCAAAAACTAACGATAAAAGAGTCCGACGTTTCGGCGACATCTTGGCGCCATTGTCAAGGGAAACTAAATTAAATATGCGATCTCAAGAGTAACTAAGAGTCCAGAGTCATTAATTTGCATAAGTTAGACCGCTAAGGTCTTTGTCTAACTTATGCAAATTAATGACTCTGGACTGTTAGTTACTCTTGAGATCGCATATTTAATTTAGTTTCCCATGACAATGGCGCTAAGATGTCGCCGAAACGTCGGACTCTTTTATCGTTAGTTTTTGCTTGTATATTTTCAGTTATAACGCGAGTTATTTTCTGTTTTGCAGGTGTCTGACCCATCCGTTCTTCCTGACTATCCCTACAGAGATGACGGATTATTGTTGTACAATGCCATCTATAAATATGTGTCTTCAATAATCGAAGCACGTTATGGTAAGTGTTTGAAAAACAGATGTAGTGGATAAACAGCTGGAAAATATATTGGGAAAGACCCAGTTGACATATCGAAGATAAGTTGTTTTGTTTGAATGTGTTTAATACCCCAAAAAGGTAAAGCTCGAGTTTGGCACCGGCTGTCGAATTTAATACTTTCTATAAAAAAGAAAAGAAATAGTCATAAAATTGCACTGGAGTGGAATTTCTTAGCAGAAATTGCGATGCTCAAAGATCGCCGAAGAAATGAGAACGCCACTAAAAGAATCCGAAAACCTCGGTTAACACCACGAAGAACTCCGAATATTTTTGAAGTCATACAAAAGCCACTCTGAGACTTCCAACGTTCTCTAAATAAATAAATAAAAATAGTTATATAGCGCTTACTCACACTAATTGTTCATAGCGCTTTACAGTTCTTAAAAACACTGTAAAGAAATGAAAAAAGTAAAAAACTATATACAAGAATTTAAAAAGCTTATATATGAGTTTAAATGTATAAGAATTCTGTATACTAAAAATACTAAAAATGCCTATTGAAATGAACCAGATGATTAAACACTAAAAGCTAACTTATTATTCCTATACAGCCTGATCTAGTCGCTAACGAACGCCTTTAGCGAGCTTGCACTGTAGTGGCGATGACCCATGAGAGAAGGGCTGTACTCCCGAACTAATTGTAACAATTAGTAAAAATTAAAATTACTTGACAGAGTTATCTATTAACAGAGAATCATCAAAGTCTCTAAATTGTGTCCAAACTGAGGAAAGATCCCTTTGCAAAATCGGGGAAAATGTTGAGAGAGGAGAGGGAGGAAAAGGCATCGACCTCCTCTCGTTGTTCGTCCGAAGTAAAAGCTATCCTATCTAAACCGATCTTGTAAACTACTTATTACAAACTAGGAAAGAGATCATGGAGGATCGTTTGACAGTGAGAATATTGAAATTTGTTTCGTATTTGTTGAATTCTTTCAGATGAAGATGACAAGCTTGCAGACGATTACGAGCTTCAAGCTTGGGGTCTGGAACTGGTAGCAGATGGTAATCCTGGGTGTGGAATTAAGGTGAGCATACAAAATAGACATGCTAGTCGCACGCTGACATGTGAGTCCCTCGTGGCGCAATGAACTACCGTATTGACTTTTGAAGGTTGTGGTTTCCAGTCCCTGTTCATGTCTAACGTACCTTTCGAGAAATTTCCAACAAATTGGAAAGCTGGGCGTTGTGTTTTATTTTGTCAGAACATTTGATCATTACCATCTAAAGCCATCCCTATTTGGATTTTTTTATTTGCTTAATGTGACTGTACAAAATTAGGTGAAGTAATAGTTTTCAGTTTATATGATCTGGATTACATGATCTAGATTGATTGGTGTATACACAAATCACCCCGTTTACATTCATATCCGCAGTTCACACACCTTATTCGTTATTTCACTATTTTAAAATAATTATAATTAAAAATAACTAATAATAATTAATATTTTTTTAATTATGGTCATTAAAAAATGACCATAATTTGAGCTTATTTAGTTACGTACTTCCTTTTCACGAGGCAACCCTTAAAAATTAAAACGTAATTTATAATTATTATGATGTCCTTTTTAGGGTGTTCCGGGTGAGGGAAAGTTCGATACTACTCATCAACTCAGCCAGACAATAACGTCCATATTATTTGCGAGTACGGCTGGGCATGCCGCAGTAAATGTCTCTCAGTATGATGAGTACGCATATGTTCCAAACTATCCAGCCATCTTGAAAGGGTATCCACCCAGGGACAAGGTTAGTTGCATAGTTTTGTCGAGGTTCTAACGAGTAAGTCAGAATGGATGACATTGATTGGTTATTAGAAAGAAAACGGACATCGGTAGAATAAAGATATCTGCTTAGAAGAAAAATTAACTAGAGATAAGAAGAGTTATTGACTAAGTGGAAGAGCCGGATGGGAAAATATTTGGCTCGAGGTCATGGCGTACGGACCAAATAAAAATTGGAGACAAAATTACTTGAAATCTTAACGCGCGAGGCCGTCCACTTTTGTAGTAATATTCTTTTTTCTTTTTCTTTTTGTAATATTTATTCTATGTAGCAAACGTAAAATTAAAATAAAATAAATAAAATTAAAATAAAGTAGTAAGGCCGTACGGCTTATTCCGGCCCCGCTCGCGCAAATGCGTACGGCCCTCATACGGGACTTTCATCAATGGTTTTGCAAAGAAAAGGTTCGCAGAGCCGTACGGGTCATATGATAAAAGTGATTATCAAAGGCCCGGCGACTTATCGTATTAGATCTGCAGTTAAAGAGGGTTTTTGTCTCTTTTATAGAAATGGCGCGAGGAAAAGGAACTGTTAGCATGTCTTCCACCAAAGAACATTTGTATGGACATCATAGTCATAAACAAACTCCTCTCAGAGAGGCACGCTAATGGCTTAGCAGACTTTCATGCCCGGTACCAGCATGATCCTGTCGCCAAAAAGGCAATTTCCAGGTACACTTAGCATAATGGCGGCTTAAACACTTTCATTAGATACTGTGCATGGATGGATCAAACCGTTGAAGAAGGAACTGAAGGAACTCATGGAAAAAAAAAGTGAAACGATTTGCATAATATTTCAATTAGCGTCATCTGTTAGAAACGATTTGTTGATTTTAAGACATTGATATCAGGTCGCCCCCGTGGCGCAATGGACTAGCGTGTTGGACTTCTAATTCAAAGGTTGTGGGTTCGAATCCCACCGGGGGTGACATTTTTGTCAGTGTGTCGATACATTTTGTTTCTTCGACATTTTTCGTTTGCGACGATGGACTCCATGGCAGCATTTTTTTAAAATATAGAGAATCTACATTTTCGGTTCTCCATAGTGAGGCATGAAAATACAGTGGAAGCTCTCTTAACGGACACTCGCCTAAGCGGACAGCTCTACTTACACAACAGTGTAGCCAAGGCACTCAAGTTTCAATTTCAGCCATGACAGAGACATTTTGGTGTCCCCATAAAAATGTACTGGCAAGGAATTTCTTGATGGACTTGCAACCTAAATCTTTGAATGCTATGAAGCAATCTTTTATCTGCAGTTACCAATCGTGATGCGCATTGCTGTAAATTGGGGCCTGTAAACTGTATCACTGCATTTCGTTGCAGTGAGACTGTTTATGTTAATGTTGGTCGCAATTATGATTTGTTCTGGACACTAAAGGACAGACCTCCTAGTACTTCACTGCAATACTGTATACCGTTATTGCCATTATCACGGCATTGCATAAGGCAATAAAATAAATAAATCATTTAATACGGTTAAATTGTTTTTCATTCCCAATGTTTATTGTTAGCTGGGCAAGCTCCCGTATTAGCGGCCATCAATCCCTTGCACCTATAATGACCGCTTACAAGAACTATTCTCATAAGCGGCCAGCCCCAGTTACGGACACCCTGTTCGCGTCCCGAGGGTGTCTACTTACGAGAGCTTCCATTGTATTAGGCTTAAACGTTGACTGTTTGATGCAATTAAATTTGCAGATTCTTGGATGATCTGAAATACATCGCGTTAACCATATTGGACAGAAACAAGAAGAGACAAGTGGTCTATGAATACTTGAACCCTAGCAGAAGTCCCAAGTGAATTGTAATAATGAAGCCACCAGATAGCAGGTTAATTTGCTAAATGTAATCTTGTTTTTTGTGTTTGTAAGCCAAGCCAAGCCACGAGGTCAGCCGTACGACATACACAAGGTGACATGCCCCTGGCCAACCTTGTAATCTATACAGCGGTTGATCCCAAGGGTTCCCTATAGTGATTTTACGTGCCACTAAGACATAAATTTAAAAGGCTAAGTGAGTGTGAGTAAGTGAGTTGTCTAAAGAATGTATTGCAGGGGCCGGATTCACGAAGCCCTAAGTATTGTTTCTTAACAATAGCCTATTGTTGGAATGACAACAGATAAGACTATTGTTAAGAAACAATACTTAGGATATTTCTTAGTAGGAGGGCTTCGTGAATCCGGTCCCTGGTTTCTTACCTTAGGTGCTGTTCGTTTAAACTAGTCTTGTTATGTCAAAACTCTAACACGGCTCCAAGGTTTTCCACCAACATTCTATACTTGGTCTTATTATCTTCTTATTCAAGTCTCTAACAGAAATTAAGAAAACGGAACGGAATCTTGACATATTTCAGTTTTCAGCACAAAGCTAAAGCCTCGTTAAAAATTTGAATTAAATATAGGACATTGGATATCGTCTACCGTAGTTTAATATTCCAGAAGATTTATTTCAGCCGCACTTACATGTAGCGCTACGTTTTGTTATTTAACAAATGAACCGATCACTACTATGCTAAATTCATTTTCATGTTGTCTTTTGTGTTCTAGGTAGTTTTATCATGGAAGACTGTGACATATGATTTCATATCCCAGTAGATCCACGTGGATCCGCAGTATCCTTTTATCGATACCCAAACGCTGAAGTTGCTGCCAACAATTATCTTCATGGACATCTCTGATAATAAATAAGTCTATTTTAAAGGGTTCAAAAGGTATTTTTTCGTGGTTAATCATTGGTAAATCTTTATTCATTTTGGAAACTTCTTATACGTATTTTTAGTTTTGGGGGGCCTTGATTGTGTACAAACAAAAGTAAGTTTTAAGCTGTGTTTGAGCAACTTGCCAACACAAACGTTTACAATAGAACATTGAACTATAGCATATAAAGTAACATTGAAAAAAACGATTGTGTAGGGCGCTTCAGCCACTGCCTCTATTAGCTATGTTTTGTTCTTTTATATTTAGACTTGGTATGTTTTCTTCATCGTAATCGTTATTGACGCCAGTGTAATATACAATCATTAGTTGATTTAGGAGAGTTCCGCGTCACCGTGTTATTGAAAAGCGTACCTCCGTATAGCAATTTTTTGTACTCCGTATAATATATTGCACAATCATGTATAAAGTTGGACGCTACAACAAACCAACTAAACTTTAATAATCAGACATCTAGGTCCACTCCCTTCTCTGACCTTAAAAGTATTTAAGCTATGGCAATGGAGGTATGATAATAATTAGTCAGCAACGCGATAAGATTACGTCAAACGACGAGGAAATTACTTCACGACCTTGAGCGTCGTGAAAATAAAAGCAAAGTAATCACTTTGGCCAATCACAACAGACGCGGACAATGTAATGAACCAAACGATTAAGAGTGCAGCGGCTTCTGTTATCTGGAATTTACCTCGGTAAAAGTAGGAATGGTAACCGCAGCTATGGTCCATGTTGGAAATATATTGCTACCCTATTCGTCTCTTTCTCTGAGACAACTGTATATGTGCATAGTAGCACTATGTAAAGGAAAAGCGCAAAAACCTGTTCTTATACCGTAGTACAAATGTACTTTGTATGCCTAATTATTTCCTATTGGCCTTTTATCATTTTTCCTTTTTTTCGTTTCTCATTTTGCTATGGCAACGTTGTTGCAATTAGGTGTATGTGCTTATCCTATTCAAGACATTAGGCCATGTAAAGATTCCCTGTTTAAAACAGAAAGGGATGTAATCGTACCCCGTTCAAGACGAAGACCCATGAAAACCTGCCAGACCCCGCTGGGCCGCACGTCACTGTTAAGGTCAGATAAGGGGGTACCCCCGAGCGGTATATAAGCAAATAATCATAGACGTAGGTGTACAACAGTGTAAACATGGTTATTTAATTTTGTCATGCGTCTACTGTTTTTCTGTATTTGAGTTTCAAACGTTTTAAATTATTGAATCAATGCATGTTATAAAGTTATAGTTGGGGATTCTTGTTTGCAAGGCAAATATATTCTAAATTGTTTCAGTTTCAAGTTAAAAAGCAGCTTAGCAAGAAAAGTACAGTACTATGATTTGGGATTAAATATTGTAATATGATATATGATTTAGCAAACATCTTATACACTAAAATTGTAATATGATATTGAGCACAAGAAAGCTTGTAATAAGTTATAAATTATCTTAATCTGTGTTTGTAATATACTGGAATTGTAAAATAAATTAAGGTATAGTTTGGGGTGGCGTCAATCAAAGTAATTTATATATTTGAATAAACTATAGTATAGTGGGATAGACTGCTTCCTAAATCCGTATTTAGATTTTTGCTGAACTGTTACTGATTGTAATATAATGTAAATAAATTTGTATTATATTTCACTCAATTTGGCAAAGTAAAATGCTGGTTACGTTTTTGTTTAACAATGGTGCCACTAAATTGTTAGACAGTGGCTTTATCTGCTCCTCTTAAAGGGAATCTCGGCTAGAAAACATATTTCTTCTAGATCATTAGTTCGTGTCATTGTTAAACTGGTTTACAGGTTTTGAAGGTGATTACAAATCTTTAACTCTTGAATACTGGCATTTTGTTTCTGCATTTTTTTCTCAAATTTCCCGCGCGCCGCCATGTTTGTTTTCGCAAAGTTTGATGGAAAATTATGACGTCATTGCGTTGTCGTGAGCTTTCAATACGACGGTTTAAGTCAACATCATTTATAAATATATATATATGATTTTAATACATTTTTGGCTGAATGTTTTCTGGTTCTACCGCGAAATTTTCTTCTGTAAACTCCTTATTGACATCTTCGACAACGCAATGACGTCATAAATTACCATATAGAAAACATGGCGACGCGCGGAAAATTTAAACTGGAAAAAGAACACTTCGCATTCAGTAAATGGTTACGGATATACCAACTTAAAACCCCAGCATGAGTTAAATATAACAATTACGAATACTTTGGCTCTAAAACTGTTTTTCAGCCGAGGTTCCCTTTAAGCCTGGTTTTTACTAGCGACAAATATAAGCGCAAGCATAATATATCCGGTGAAAACGGGCCCGACATAAGCGTTAACATAAGGATCAATATTATGCCTATGGCAATGTTCGTTTTCACTTGAAGCAAATTCTCATGCTTCTGCTTATGCTTATGTCGCCAGTGAAGTCGCGGGTGTCACCTTAGTCTTATCAGATTTTGCCTGCACTACCCAGAAAGACACACACAACTGCAAGATAGAGGGCCCTATAGGTCAACAAGGACCTCATAGCCAGTTTATTGCAAGACTGCCATTAACTTATCAGCGTACACTTAATTTCAATATTCGTTATCACAAAACGATCTTCATAAAAGTACCTAAGTACGATTCTGCAGGATACGAAAACCCAAAACCACTTTGTGTAAAAAAAGGAACGTATGCCCCCACTGACATGCTGAAATCAGCTGCAGTGCCGCCAACTCTGGGGGAAAGAGGTACACGAAAACTAATAATTACTGAAAGTAAATAACGATCTCAAAATTTACATTATAAAATATTGATGTTTGAGCAAGTGCTGACCTAGAATGATTCAAATTCGTAACGAACACCCATACATATCTCAGGAACTTTCCCATAATTCCCCTAACGCGGACCCAGTCGTCTGGTGCGCGACGGCAAAATAGCTATTTCTGCCTGTTCCGCGATGATACATGGTTAGAAATACCATTATGCATTGATGTACGACGTACTAAGACCAAGGGGCGAAGTGCGAAAACTTAAAACGACGTTACACAAAATATAAATAAGGAAGTTTATTGTTAAGTTGTAGTTTCTACATCAGTAATGGTATTTGATTTAAACGATAGTGCGCGACCATCTGGTGACGCAGCAGGGGCGGATCCAGGTGGGGTGGATTGGGTGGCTAGCCACCCCCCTTTAGACCATCGGCAGGGGTTTCATTAAGGGCCGGGCAGTCGGGCACCGGGCAAATTGACCGGCTGTGAACACAAGTTTGCTCGGCTGCTTTGAACATCTAAACCGTTTTTTTGTCACCAACAAGTTAAATAATTTACTAACTTGGCCTTTTTGATGTGTGTTCTAAAAAATAAAGCATTTTTCAACTTAAAAAACGAGGTTATTGCTTATTTACCTCCCGTTGCTCCCTGTACAGAAGAAATGTGACAAACAACTAAAATCGCCCCACAATGCATTGCCAGCTTAGTGCTCTGCATTATGTTCTGCATGATGTCACTGAGTTGCAAACAAGTTCCACGTGTGTTATGGCGACCGAAAAAAGGTCAGAACGGTCGATTAAACAATATTTTTGTACTCAACTTGATAGCTTGATGTCCATGACTACAAAATACAAAACTGAATGCAAGGCTGGCACCACGACAAAGGGCAGATTTATTAATGGCCAATATTTCGACTAATTGTACTAGCTTTCAAGTGACGCCTGGCACGAGATCTTTCACAAGGAAGATCCGGCAACTATCAGCAAGTTTAATTTCTGCGTCGTGTGAACCTCTGCATTCAAAGGTTTTTCCATGACTACAGATATCTGTATTCAGTTGATTGAACAAACAAAATACAATGTTTCAAGCAACAGTAAGATGCTTAAGTCCGTGCTTCAAAATGCAGGAAAATGCATCTCCGGGAGACTAAAATTTAAAAATTTCCCCGGGGGGGGGGGGGGGGGGGGCATGCCCCCGGACCCTCCTAGAGGGGATGGGCCTTCAGCCCTTCCAATCATGTGTCCACCTGCTCAAACTCATTGCCCTCCTGTTCAAAATCTTAATGGACCTTAATGAAATCCCTGCATCGGTTTTAACAGTTTTCTTTTTAATTGCAACAATTAAAACAAAAAACAATTATAGATTTAGGCATATACCCGTAGCCACCCCCCATAAAAAAAACCTGGATCCGCCCCTGCGCAGCGCATTGTTTTTACCTAATTTGTGAATCTAAAGTATCATAATCACCATAGTTGGATTAAAGTTTTAACAAGTGAACTCGTGTTCGACTCGGGGCGCCATTGAAAGATTCAAAACCTACAGTTTTTTGTCCAAGAGTACAGCCAGCAAAATATCTTCATGAGCTGGCATTACATTGTGTATTGTAGTGTGTCAAGACAAACGGGAAGTTTTAAAAAAGCCTCTTAACTTGTTTCTACTGCTCATGGTGTAACACCTATGCTATCGACGGTGTCACAGGAAGTATGTTGACAGGAAGTTGTTAACAATAGAATCACCAATACTAGAATGACAGCTGTAACAATAACGAAATCTATTTATTACAAGGCAACCGGAAAGAGAAAGACTATACGGAAAGATTATACTTTTGACGTTTTGAGTAAGAAAGTCGGCGGTGTGCTTAAGAAGGGTGGTAATATTGTTTGTAGCCACTTTTGCAATGGTGCTCAGCTTGACAAGACTAGTATGCATTTTTCCCAACTTTATCTATTTTCACAACCACACATTAACGATTTTAAAAAATGTATAATATAGTAATAAATCATATGACTAACAGTTTACAAAGACACCATATTTGATTAAGGACTTACAAGTATGCGTGCTAAGGAAACGTGCTATTGTAATGTCATTTCATTTCTTAATCATTCAATCCGCATAAACCCAACAATGTATCCACCTGATTGAGAAAACGTTGTCGGGTGTAAGTATAAACCATGAGCGATACGATCGAAGGGTTTTCTGAGAAGTGGAGTAAAAAACTTCTTGTATTCCCAGATAAATTACACATTATTGTAACACAGTATACACAGAATCATCGTCAGAAAATACTGATAAACGAAATGATAACAAGCCTTATTTTCTTAGCTTTTTCCAAGAATTTTATCCCATAGTATCCTTTATGGTGTGTGGTTTGTACTATTTTTTTCAACAACGTTTCTCTGTTCAATTAGGTTAATACATACTATAAGCACACAAAAACAAGTTGGTAATATCTGGTCTAAAAATATACAAAGATATCTTTAATTTTGTACGTCGGCGTACCACATGAAGTGCCAGTAAAAATTCCCGCCTTTTCTGCCGCTAAGTTTCTTCGAAGGACAACTGTGGCGTATCGAACACTTGGATTGGGATTGTCCCAGAAATTTGTTGCTACTCCATTGCATTTCCGTGTAATGCCATCAAACACATGGGCTGTAAAATGAAATACATAAATGATGATTATCTCTCACCCCCTCTCCCCCCCCCCCCCCCCCCCCTAAAGACCTTGTTTGCCCTTTTTAACTCGAGAATACGCGAATTGTTTAAACAAGTTGCAGCATTTGGGTAGAAATTTAACTCGATCGCTCGATCAGCTGTAAACATTGAGCTTGTGATATGTAATTGTCCCCCTGCTAAGTTACCATGGAGACGGCTTTGGAGGGAGGGAAGGGTAGGGGATCGACGGAGCAAAAACGTCTAGGAGAGGGGAGGGTTCGAAGCTATGCATAATCTTTTATTTAGAGCGTTTCGTATTCACGAGTTGACTCATAGCAGCCTTTGATTTGTTTCTTTGTTCAGTCAATTTGTGTAAATCTGAAGAGGTTTTCCTTGTTTCTCGAACTATCTCTGATGTTTCATCGATCGTGTTATTTTCTTAGACAAGAAAGTTTGCCCATTATTGTGTGTATTCTCTTATGTGTATAAAGTATGTGCATAAATTATGTGCATAAAGTATGTGCATAATCTATGTGCATAAAGTATGTACATAAACTACGTGCATAAACTATGTGCATAAATTATGTGCATAATTAGATACCGGTGAACAAAATACTGGAGGTAACCCTTTGATAGAAGCACGTGAAAGACTTTCTTTAAAACATGGTAGCATTTTATACGGCTACTTTGACAATACAAAATACTGGCAGGCATTAAACTACTCAATTTTAATAGCAAAATACTATATATTCTGCACGTCAAACAGGCGCCAAGGTGAACTATACTTTTGTAACTTCCTGCTGCGAATCCAAGAAAAAATTGAAATAATTAAAGAAACTGCAATTGCAAAGAAATGCTTGCCTGCTTTTCGCCGAAAGTGGACAGTTCTTCTATAACTTCTACAATTAGTATTAGTAAATTTGTAAATGTAATTGTACATCTGCGTAGTTCGTGTAATATCATATTGTAATTGTAGTTATGTAAATAATGTATTGTTTAAAATAAAGTTGTAAAAAAAAAAAAAAAAACCCTGTGATAGACTGAAGCCTCTTATCCAGGGGGGAGGGGGTAAGAGCACTACTAGTTGCCTCGTTATATAGAAACCGGGTTGTGGTCCGCGCCGGCCATCTGGATCGCTTGCGACTCAAGTGCTATTCTCTATTTTCGAATTTCCCATAATACACTTTGTTTGCCCCCCAAATTTTGCATAAACTTTTGTTTGTAAATGCTCTCGGGAGGACTGCATATTCCCAAGAGCATTTCAAAACAATCGGTTTATGAAAAATTTGGTGGGCAAACAAAGTGTATTATGGGCAATTCGAAAATAAACAATTACACCTTATGCTTTAAGCAACTATCTTGTTCTTATTACTTACAGTTTCCTCCCATCCAGTACTCATTTGTGATGGAGTCACCGTGAACGACATTGAAAGGATGCACACCAATTGGGTGATTGCTCACAGATGTTTTTCCATACCTAAAATAATAGTAAACATTATTTTATTTTATTTTATAAATAAAACTCGACAACTCGTTTAACCGTCCGGTTATTCTGCAGGAATTTTTGTTGAAATATGCCAACATTTTAACAAAGTACACTAGCTCATTCACATTCAGCCAGTACTCAGTTGTGATGGAGTCATCGTGAGAGGTACTGAAATGATGCACACCAGTTGTGTGGCTGTTCACAGACGTTTGTGCAAACCAAAAATAATAGTTAACAACTATTCACCGAAGTGGAGGGGGCAAAGACTGTAGGGGATTCCACAAATTGAAAAAACATACGCTTTTTGCCTTGCACCACCGTCGACAACACAAAATCTCGCGAACACATGTAACGATGCGTGAGAATACTACCTGATGCGTAAAAAGGCCGTTTACAGTGCGACACGTCTTACCTTGGGCACCCAACAAACATTTTTACAAGTTAGCCAATGAGAGAACACGAATTTAATTGAGGGGAACGCCTCTTCGCAAAGTTGAGCACGATCAGTTACGGAAATAATTATAAGAATTAGCTGGTGATATCGTGCAAACTTATCCAAAAATTTTGTTGGGTGCTCACGTTAATTAAGTCGCGTCGCACTGGAAATTCAGGATAGTTGATTACAAGATGGGTTTGCCTCAACGAAAAAGAGAAAAAATTAGATGACGGAAAGCTGCTTTACACCGGAGTACAAACAATCGTCATTTTACCAAAATACGTTGTTTTCTTGTGACAAATTCACTGTAAAACAGCTTAAAACAGCCTAGCAGGGAAATGTTTAAAACGGCACATTATTTTACAACTGATATTAAATTATCCTGGATAGGTGTATCACGTCATATTTGGATTTATTTCACGCCAGAAAGAAAGTTATACCTTCGCGAAGCGTTGATCGAGATATAGTATACGGGGACACATATGCAAATTTTCACTCGTTCCATCATTTGTAAACTTTTTTAATTCCCCAGTGTATTACGTGTTAAAAGATGATTTAAAATGTGGTAAACGTTTTTTAATTTCCCAATGTTTTTACGTCATCCAGTTGTCTGTTTCACACAATGCATATTTATGTCACGCTAAGATGTTTTGGTCGTTTAGATCTTTTTTATTCTTCTGTACTTTGACTTCAAACTCAGTATGGAAAATTAAAACCGATCTGTGAACTTAACCTTCCGTTGTTTCGTATTCACGAGATGGCTCTTAGAGCCCTTTTATTTATGATTTTTAAATCACTTAAAAGTGTTCTGAAATAGCATTAACGTGAGAGAAGTAAAGCTGATTAGCATTAGGTGTGTGTGTGTGTGTGTGTGTGTGTGTGTGTGTGTCGTGGGGAGGAGGTTGTGTGCTGGACTAGGTGGGGAGGCTGATCATCTGGTTCGGCTTTTAATAATGGCAGTTACCCGAAACGCCTGGAACTGAATTTCCGCGGCCGTGTAAAAAAAAATTTCTTAAACATTTTTAATAGGTCATTTCCGAGTTACGTTATGCCTCGTTGTCAAAGCGAGGCTAGGTGCACAACCTTTCATATGAAAATGGCTTTTTATTCAAATGCAAATAAAACTCATCTTCATATGAAAGGTTGTGCACCTAGCCTCGCTTTGACAACGAGGCATAACGTAGCGAGTAGATAACTCTGGCGGGAAATTTGACCGTGAAAATGTCGCTGATTGAATGGATGATTATACATACCAATGTGCGCCATGAAAGCCACCAGAGCGTAGAATAAATCCTTTGGGTCAAAGGTTTTATTCAGTGTTAACTTTGTCGGTGTAACCCGTTGAAGTTTTCTGTGAATTTTGGTCATCCTTCGCTTTGTTTGGACTTATTATAGTATGTGATTATTGAAGTAGATGTGAGTGGTTTTTTAACCGATAAAATTCATTGGCAAGTAAGCGAATAAAGCATTTTAATCTGTGCACATGCGCCGAACCGTGAAACCCTCCCTTTAACTTAAGTTCAGTATCGAATATTTTAATTCCTTTAACACTATTGTCCTGTCTTATCTTAGTGGCTAGAACCTCAGCTACAAGGATAAACAAATAGTGAGACAAAGGACGGCCTTGTCTTACACCTCTCGATAATTTAAAATAATTAGTACAGAAACCATTGTTTATGACACTACTTTCAGTGTTATCATAGAAGGTAGAAATCCATCTTCTAATGTTGCTCCCAAAGTTAAAGAGAGAGTGTTTACTGAATAAAGGCCCATTCCACAGTGTCAAACGCCTTTTGAAAGTCAAGACATAATAAGATCCCTGGGATCTTTTGCAGTTCCGGCGGTTTGTTGTAGAATGTCATTAACAAGTCGAATATGTTGTCCTATGAATCTCTCTTTCATAAAACCGGACTGATCAGTATGAATCAAAGTTGGTAGATAAAGTTCTAACCTTTTAGAAATAACTTTTGACGCGATTTTATAGTCAACATTCAATAATGTTATTGGACGCCAGCTCGACAGGAGCAGAGAGTTAGAGTCCTTCTTGGAAATGAGTGTTATAACACCTCTACGTTGGGAAATTTACATTTCACGTGATTCGTAAGCGGCATTAAAGCAGTCAACGAGATCTTGACTGAGGAGACCGAAGAATTGTTTATAAAACTCGATTGTGAAGCCGTCGTCCCCCGAAGACTTTCCATTTTGGAAGGATTGCAAGACTTTGTCACATTCCTCTACGGTTATATTTCCTTCAAGATCATTTTTTCTTCTTCAGATAGTTTCGGAATATTCACACCCGCAGTAAATGTTTCAAAAGCATCTGTGATGTCGTCTACACACAAACTGTATAATTCCTCATAAAACTTTTGAATCTCATTCATAATCCCCTTGTCATTAGCCACCACCTTCCCATTTGACCCTTTAATTTCTGTGATGACTTTCCTGTTGTAGTTTCTCCTTTCCATATTAAAAAAATATTTGGTTGGCAAAGAAAAAAACAGTACATCACTTTCATAATGTCCAGTCCAAAAAAAAGAAAAAAAGGGGGAAAAAAGGACCCGAGCGTGGCTTGAACTCGGGCCTTGCAAGCACTAAGCCACAACCTCAATCCTCTACACTATCGAGGAACTCAACTCAATTACGACTAAATTTTATTATTTCAAGGTAAATCCACATCAAAACGCGTGTTTCGGTTGAAAAATCGTTTTAGATCGATTTTAATGTTGCACTAAAGACTCCAAATGCGAAACATCTTTAAGCTTATTGTTGTTTATATTCGTTTACATCAAATTAATTATTGTTATCGCTGGATTCACGTTGGTCTTGTTACGAAACGCATTCGTAACAAAGCATTCTTGACTCACTAAGTTTACAGCTGATGGAAGGAGCGAGTGAGTAGGTGAATGAGTGATTGAATTGAAATTACTATACCCACCGTTACCGATAACCCGTTCATTACGCTTTCACGTATTCACGGGTTCAAAAGTAAGACTACATTACATTCACTACATTCAGTAGCCGGGACAAAAATCCCACAGGAGTAAGCGGCGAACACAATAACAAACGGTCCTATCCATCCATGAACGCTTTGCATTGTCTTGTAAACTCGCAATTATACGCTGTAGTTTTGCTTTTCCAATCAACACACGGAAAGATTTTGCGGTATGTATTTCATGGCTGAAAGCCATATAGTCGTCGACATAAACTTAAATATGCGTGCATAAATTTGCATGCGCTAATGTACACGAAAAAGAAAAGCAACTCAGAGCCGAATTTACAACTCCTGTGCTACGCCACGAGTAATTACTGTGTACAAAATTATGAAGTTGTGGTGTTAATAAAATCGCTACAAAAACTGTATCTTATATCAAAACCACTAAATAAAAAAATTACAAATCATAGCATGCTTTATTGTTAAAATAAAGCTTATTCGATCGGACCTAAAACAAACTGAAACATTAGATTTCATAATATTTATTTGCATTTATTTAGCTCAGGATAGCATATGATTTTTACCTCAATAATTCCAGTACAAGCATAATTACTATTGAAAACTCAATACCTTGAACCCGTCATCTACGTGCATATTGCAAAAAAAGAATATGAATGTTGTGGTGCAATTTTGTCCTTGGTCCTATCCATCCATGAACGCCTTGCATTGTCTTGTAAACTCGCAATTATACGCTGTAGTTTTGCTTCTCCAGTCTACACACGGAAAGATTTTGCGGTATGTATTTCATGGCTGGAAGCCATATAGTCGTCGACATAAACTTAAATATGCGTGCATAAATTTGCATGCGTTAATGTAACACGAAAAAAAAAAGCAACTCAGAGCCGGATTTACAACTCGTGTGCTGCGCCACGAGTAACGAGAACTCATAATGCAATACTTTACTGTTTAATTTATACGTCAAGTCAGTTACATTATTTCATGATTGTTTGCTTCAATACATCAAATGGCTATTTGTGTCACAACATTTTATTGTCGCACGCAGTTCATTGAAAAATTGCATGATTGATTCATGGCCTTTTTACTACCAGTTTAGCTGTCATTTTAGCCGTCTCTAACTGCAACCTTCTCTTCTCTACTGTTAGTCGTTCTCTCTCGACATCCAACCTTAATTCTGCAATATGGAGGTTTTTCTTCCCAATCGTTAACCTCTCCTTTTCTATTTCGAGTAGCTGTTTTTGCACATTTTCTTTTGGGGCTGTTTTTTACGCTTAGGCTCCATTTCTTTAATTTCCGATTTCTCGTGGCAGCCACTGCCTTCAAGATTTCTGCTTTGAAGCTTTGCCAGTGCCAAACTCTGTTCTTCCACTTCCGAACATTCGTCGTCGTAGTCCTTTTTATAGGTATTTGTTTCGTCTTCCACTTCGAAAGCCACAACAAAATAATAACCCCAATGTATTGTTCTTGTTGTTGTTTAAATCGATTTGCCATGGCAAACGAGGAAAAGTTGTTGCAGAAACATTCAGTGTGACTTTCAAGGTTTCCCTCTTTGTTTGCCTGCGCACGCAACATTTGTTTCAGACGCCAAAAAACAATTCTGTTTATTTTTTTCAGAAACATTTTGCTTTCGCAACAAATATTGTTTCTCAAATGTTTCTTGGTTTGCACAGAAATGTTTCTCACATTTGCTTGACCAAGAAACATTATGAGTAAAAATGTTAACGAAAAAAAGTTTTGTCGTCTCCAGGCTCATGGCTGGTGTACGACGACTGTATTGTATTGTGTTAGGTAGTGTTAGGTTGTATTGTATTAGGCTTTATGACGTCATTCAGGTCGTCGTACATGAGCCATGAGCCTGTTTCCACGACCTAAAGATATGTTAAAAATGTGTTTTGAACAATGGTTTAAAAATCACACCTTGGCTAAGCTCCGCGGTGTCGATTGATCCTGCAACGCCATCAACAACAATTTTCCCCAAAACTGAAATTATCTTCTCTTCCACTTCCTTTAATGGCGGCGGCGGACTCCCTCCACTGGTTCTCTTGGCTTCCTTTTTGTTGGACGCCGCTTTCTTCTTAGTGACACTCTTGAGAGCCGTCCACTTCTTTCGAATTTCTTCCACAGCTCTTGTGTATATATCTTATTGACCAAGCGCGAGGGCCGTACTGGGAGAATATCGGCCCGAGGTCTTGACAGTACGGACCGAGCGCAGCGAGGGCCGATATTCTCCCAGTACGGTCCCGAGCAAGCTTGGTTAATAAGAGATTTATTACACGACTCCTGCCAGCGGGAGGATCGCGCGGGATCATTCTGGACAATGCCCGATCGAATACTTAGAGAATATTGGACCGGCAATCGAGCATTCTGATTCATTCCGATACAGCACTGACTTGTTCTGTAATTTTGGTCCACGCACGCTTTTTCTTTGTGTTTGTGCCGACGTTGTTAAGACTGCTAAATAAGAATTTTTTTCGACATTGCACTCCTTCTACTATAGCTGAAACCTCTTGGCCCGTAAAATTTGGCCTTCTCCTCTTAGCTTCGGACATTGTGGAATCTTTTGCGAACTGAGTTATTATTCATATCACCAGTCATTATTTAATAGATAATTATTTCGGCTCGCAGTATTAGCGGAGCTCTGCGGGACGAAGGCCTGCGCGGAGCCCCATACTCATAGAACCAGAGAACCATAGAACCCATGCCCGTCATTTTTCACGGTCATGGCTAGCGGAATGTTTCGCGGGCGCGTTGTGTGCCCGGCGTACGCGCAGGGCTAACTCGCGGGCGCGTATACCGTCGTAAAACATGCACGTATGACGCCACACAACATCCTTGATCTTTGCAATTTCACGTCACCTGGGAAAACACTGTTGTGTTTAGCGGAGAATTTAACCGTTTAAATTAAAGTCGTTATTCTCCTGCATTTTTTCGCGGTTTGCTACTCAAGACAGGGATACTAATTAAGGGATACTCAGAAGCCGCTATAGTGGAAAAAGAAGAGCTTTCAGGGATAAAATCTTGCTGCGAGGATGGGAGCAATGCGGGAGCAGTGTTTGTCACTTTGTCACTTTGTCACTGAAGAAGCGGAGATAAAAAAATTTCCAAGCAGTGGAGGGACTTAAAGGTAAAACAAAATACATTTTTCGATGGGAATTTATGTTGATGTCAATCTGTGATTGACTTTTTCTTTGTGTTCTTGCTAGTTTTGGAGAATTGTTTATAAAACGCGCTCAATTAAATTTTTGATTTCTTTCATCGGAGATATCTCGGCCTCGATGAGCTATAAATGGTTCGCGTTTTGCTTTTAAACATAAACTTATGGAGATTTGAATAAAATTTTTCGAAAGAAGATTGTGTTGTCCATTTCCATGTGTTTGTTCATTCATGACATAGGTTGAAAAGCGATTTTATGTAAACAAAACAAGACTTGGATTTTATAGTTGTAAACTTCACTCGCGTGGTCGTATGTAAATTTTGCAATTTTGATTTCCAAATCAGTTTCTCGGACAATTTTTATAAGCAGCAGGTGTATTTTATTTGGAAATTAGTCGTATACTAGTTATTCTAGACGAAGAAAAAGTTGTTTTTGTGAACTTTTGTACGGTCTAAATGTACTGTGCAAACGGTCGCGTAAGTCTGTTTTTGAGAATTGCTAAAATTAAAAAATAGCCCGGTCGTCAATTTTATTTCTGTGCTTCCGACCGTTCACCACAGTTAAGTTTGTCATCGGCTTTCTGTTCAAAAGAGCAACGCTGTTAGGCTCAGCCAATCTATATATATTATTAGGTATATTGCAGGTATATAATTACTGTTTCTCATCAAAACCCATTGTTTTCTTTTTGCTTAATGCACCTTTTCATTGTTTTGAACAGGTTATTATTTGTAATAATCCGCATAAATGCTCACTGAAATGGAACAACAGGTCATTATTGTGGTCAGTGAAATGGAACAGGAGGTTATTATTTTTAAGTAATGATCCGCATAAGAAGGATAGCGCTGAACGGCAATGGAATGTCAAACACGATGGAATGTCAAGATTTTTCATTGTTACAACTAGTGATCTCATTGGCCGACACTCAAAAACCGCTAAAAAGTTAAGGTTCAAGGTGCATTTTGTCTAATTTTTTTTAAGGTTTCAAGTAATTTGAGACCCAATCGCACAACATACAATTTTTAAAAGAAATTGTATTTGGGGAACTTCATCAAAGAAGCAAAATTATTAGCTATTGTCTTCTGCTATTCTGATTGGTTAAGCACGAACATTTCCTAAAATTTATTTGACGCAAATGGATTTTCTTTATTTTTATAATGAAATATAATTATTAACCATCAGCTCCTCCTCTATTCTTGAAATCAAAGATATTCTATGTGGGAAAGAGCTAATGCCGCAGAACAATGAAGTTTGCTATCGTTCTTATGTGGAACAATACTTAATAATAACCTCCTGTTTCACCTCAATGACCACAATAATGACCTACTGTTCCACCTCAGTACTTTTATAGAATCTTCTCAATTTAAAAATCAGCAAAATTTATTAAAAATTCCAACATGGATAGTACCCACAACACCTCTGACAAACACTGTTCCATGTACGTGTCAACAAAATGAACAACACATCCCTCTGGACCAACAACAAACGCCCTGTATCTCCGAGGGACTTATTTTTTATGTTTTAAACTACCTTGGTTAATAGTTTTAAATAAACCTTCACTATAGACACTATAAGGCAAATACTCAATATTTCCATTACATTGAACGTCAATTTCCTACAAGTTTTATCCAAAGCCCATATCCCCAAACTCCTGATTATTACTTCTGCTAACTGTCAAGGAACTTTTTACCCTTGTCATGTAAGAATAGAAACGTGTACTAAATTTCACTTCGCTTGCTCACATGTTCAAAGTTCCAAGATTGCATCCTGCTGATTCCTTTTTCCTATTTTGCGGTAATGGCCCTGTCACACTATTGCGTATCGTACTAGCGTATGCCAGCGTATGAAAAATATCACTCATACGCTGGTATACGCTGACATACGCTAGGGGTACGTTAGGCATAGGTTGTATACGTTTCAAGCATGGTCGCATACGGTGGCATACGCTGGCATACGGCGAGGCAGAAATTTTTTTTTTAAGCATGCTTAAAAATTTTGTGCGTATTCGGACGTATGGTTTATACGCAAAGCATACGCTAGGCATACGCTGAATACGCGAGAGTTACGCTAGAGGTACGTTACTCATAGGTCAAGTACGCTGGTCATACGCTGTATTTTCAAGGGAATTTTGTGCGTATGAAAATTATTTTATGAATTTTCATACGCAACTCAAACGTTTCTTTAATACGCAATAGTGTGACAGGGCCTTAACTTGAGAACTTTATCCCCATCTTGTTGTAAAAAGTATCCTACTTGGCCAGTAAAGAATATCACAAACGGCGCTTCCGGCGCATCACAGCGTTTCATCGAGGACATAGTTGTTCAATTCTAACAAACGCTAAACTGATTGCAACGGTAAGAAAAATTTCCCCAAGGGAGTCATTAAAGCCGTCGTAAAAATTGAATTTTAGTTTGACTTTTTCCATTACAATGATTAAAATGCTTGCACAATCCTTACGGTATTCAGACAATCACTACTGTCACTAATGAGCAAAATTTCACAGCAACTCGTTGGTTTGTTTGTTCTAAAACAATGAAAAGGTGCATTAAAACGGATAATACCCTCGCTCCTCAGCCTTCATAAAAATAATGTCCTCGCGCTACGCGCTCGACCCCGTTCATAAATTTTAAGAAGGCCTCGGAGCTCGGGCATTATCCCTTACATAATAGCATCTTCTATTTTAGCCACCTCTTTGGCTGTTGTATTCATTTTGACAATGAAATTAGCACTTATTGTTGCTACGTATACGGTGCGGTAGCCATTACGTAACCCCCAAATTCTCAGTTGTTGGAAAGATTATTTAACTAATAACAATTGATCTTCATAAAATCCTACTGTTCTCCTTTACATTATATCTTCGATTTTAGCCGTCCCCTTGGCTGTTACATCGATTTTGAATACAGCTAAAACAATGAAATCAGCACTTATTGTGACTACGTACACTATACAGTGCGGTGGCGATTACATAAACCTTCAATTCTTCAGTTGTTGTGAAGATTATGCAACGATGATCATGTGTGAACATTATTATCGAATTTATTTGTTGTTGACGAGAATGTTCACATAAATTTGCATACCTTATTATCCAGAGTACTCAGTCATTTTATTCAGTGCCTAGCTCACTTGTTGGTAGCCTGCGGACAGGCTTCCAGTCGGACGGCGGGATCATGCGAAGAAGGGAAGCCTGCACGCATCCTTCAAAATCCCGGCTGCCGCCCACAAGAACCCGCGGATTGCTTTAGCTTGTCAACTGTCAAATTTTAACCAATCAGCACGCCCCGGAAGTCAAAATTCAAAATCAAGGTAAACAAATGATGATACACATGAAATCTAGGCGCCCGGTCGCTCGCGAGCGCCATGTCTCACGGATAAACTCCCAAAATTACCATACTTTCAGCCTCTGCAATTCAGTACCTTAAAGCGGATAAAATCATTATAAATAAGAGTACGTTGTTTTGTTACAGTTAGCCGAAAACCATCTCCGAGTTATTTACAGTTCTTGTCGCTTCGCTTCGCCGTGTTTGTTTACACACGCAATTTCAGCGGTCGGTCGTAGTTAAAAAAAAATCCTTCAGAAGCTGTAAAACAAATAAAACCGTCTGCGAAAATAATTCGAAAGCCGCTAGCAACGAACAATAATTCATGAACGTTTCATTAATCTCGAACGAATTGGTCATTCAGCTGGCATTTCTGGGACTCCAGGACATGCACTGCACGTTAACTCTGATCGCGAACCCGCCGTAGAATTCAGAACTGACTGAAAGAGTTGGATAAAAATAATTCTGATCAGAAAGACGACAATGATTCAGAAGAAATCGACAAAACTATTTTTAACCGAGCGACAAAATAGACAACCGATCGCTTATGGCTTCGCCGCTTGGGTACAGCTCCTCGTGAAGATAAAACAAAAATCCGCTGCCTCCCCAGGCAAACTACCAAGAAGCTTATTGAACGGCGATTCAACTCATTCAAGACATGTTTATTATATTTAAACTTTACGCATCGAATGATTAAATTTTCATTGACGAGTTGTTTTAATACACACCCGTTCGCCAGAATGTCTGCACGCACTCGTCAGAATGTCTGGGATTCTCAGAAATATTTCATGTACTCGAATTAAGAACTGAGTGAAAACGTTACTCTGTACCGGACAAAAATAATTCTGAACAGAAAGAAACGAGTAATTTCTCTAATAATTTCTAATTTCTAATTTCTCTACCGGAAATGAAAAACTACGATTACGTCATGAATAATTAAAGTCCACCAATCAGCGCTTCCAGGTTTGCGTCCAAAATTTGGACGCAGACATTCGATATTCTGAAACTCGCGTGCAGGCTCCCCTTCAATGCCGGCGCTTCGCGCCGTAAAATAGCGCCCCTCCGAACCAAAAGCCTGTTCGCAGGCTAACTTGTTGGAAGCATAGAGGATTCATCGGTAGAGGAATCAGCGATTTTTCTAACGCAGAGTTCGGAAAATGATTCTTCGGCAGAGCTCAAAGGTAAGGCTGGTAACTTTAATTATTTCGGTCACTTTTTTTATCCTTGACGAACTGTTTTTCATTTTTCATTTTAAAATAGAGCAAAGATTCAATAGACCAATTACATCTTTGGAATGCGAGAAATTTAAAAAAAGTTGGGTGTCAGATGCCAGCCGTAGAAAATGGGCGTGGGTGTTGCAAGTCTTTGATCAAGAAAGTTACAGTGGCGAGCCAGTGATTAACGCGGATCTAGATGAAATGTCTGACGAGCAGCTGGACTTTGCCTTAGCGCGTTTTGTTGCAGAAGTAAGGAAAGAAGATGGCCAGGAATATCCAGAGAAGACTTTATACGAAATGTTAAGTAGCATCCAAATGTATTTACGTGTGCAATGTAAGCGAGATTTAACTTTGATTGACAAGAAAGGTTGTACATGTAGAAATGTTAATTCTGCTTTAAACTTTGTAATGAAAGAAAGGGCAGGGCAAGAAATAGGTGCAGACGTTAACCAGGCCAATTTGATATCGAAAGGACAAGAAAACTATTTATGGGAACATGGTTTTCTAAGCGACGAAAACGCGGAATTACTTCGCGATTCATGGTTTGGGTTTTTGGTATTCAGTTTGGTCTGAGGGCTTGGCAAAAGCACAGAAATTTGAGAGTAAAAAACTCACAGCTATCTTTACAGTATGACGAATTGGAGAGTGAATTTTTACAGTACATCGAGGATATTATTAAGACTAATAATTGGAAATTGGGCCATTTGCCTATCAAAATACATGTTTCATGTCCCAATGGAAGTCAACGATAATGCTTTTATTTGCGAGCTTTGCCTAAGCCAAAAGGGGACATCTGGTATTACAAAAAAGGAACGGCGAGAGAAACTTTGGGGAATGTGGTAAAGAAAATTATGAAAAAAGCGGGGTTCGATGGACACTATACTAATCATTCTCTTCGGCGTAGTTGTGCTACGCGATTGTATGATGGCGGTGTACCAGAACAGATTATTCAAAGAACCACTGGCCATCGATCATCTGATGGAGCAGGGGCATATAAATGTACGTCATCGACACTTAAGAGGAAGGAAAGTGAAATCTTGCAGGGAACGACTTCAAAACATGGAATTAATGTCGAGGTAAATGAAGCAAAATGTATTAAGGAAGATGTTGAACAAAAGTACAGTAAGCAAAAAGAAGAAAAAGGGGTTAAATGAAAAATCCATTGAGACAGAAACAAGTGAAGTTTGTAATCAGTCAGTTGTGGTTAGCACTAATTACACTAAAATTGTTATTTCATATAAATGAGAAACCTTGTATGGGGTGTAAACAAGTTACGATTTATAGCGGAGCACTCGCCGGGCCGAAGGTCCGGCTGCGCAGCCCCATACTCATAGAACCTAGCCCGTCATTTTTCATGGTCATGGCTAGCGGAATGTTTCGCGGGCGCGCGTGTGCCCTCCGCCCTCCGCCGTCGCGCAGGTAGCTCCGTTGCGCAGGACTAGCTCGCGGGCGCGTATGACGTCGCAAAACATGCGCGTACGACGTCATGTTGAAACCAGAGCGAGGCTTTTTTTTCGCGCGGTTACACGGCCGAATGTCACGTCAGCTGGGAAACACTGATGTTTTGCTGTGTTTACTGAGCGGAGAAAACGGTTTAAATTAAAGTCGTTATTTTCCTGCATTTTTTCGTGGTTTGCTACTCAAGACAGGGATACTAATTAAGGGATACTCAGAAGCCGCTTTAGTGGAAAAAGAAGAGCTTTCAGGGATAAAATATTGCCTGGCTTCTAGGAACTATATACGTTTTTAGCAATGCGAGAGATGGGTTCGTTTTACGGATTTCAGCACCAAAGCGGAAATTTAAAGAATTTCCAAGCACAGTAGTCGCCGGATGGACTTAAAGGTAAAACAAATTACATTTTTCGATGGGAAGTTATCTTGATATTAATCTGTGATTGCCTTTTTGTTTGTGTACTCGTTAGTTTTGGAGAATTGTTTTTAAACGTGTAGCTTAAATTCAGTTGTATTAATTTCTTGAATTTCATCGAAGACACGGCTCGGCCTCGATGCGCGTTTTGCGTTTTGCTTTTAAACATAAACTAATGGAGATTTGAATAAAATTTTTGTTGTCCATTTTTATGTGTTTGTTCATTCATTACATAGATTGAAAAGTGAAACAAGACTTAGATTTTATACTCGCGTCGCCTTACTACACACAAGGAAGCATCATTGACAAAATACATAACAATAAGTAAACTAAACAAGTTTTTCAGTTTGATACTTATACTTAATTCCGCTTAAAAATTCTCGTACGTCTAATTTCTGATGGTTGAGGTTTTGATTGTACAGATATTATTTGGCATACAAGATACCATAGTTAAGTTTTCGTGTAATTTTGAGGTTCTGTGGGTGGGGTTTTGTCAAAGATAATCTCTGAATCACTTATTGTAAAAGACGTGGCGTTGTCTTTATTAAAGTGTATATGACAGATTTTTTTTTTATTTGCTTGATGGAATCTATATGGCGTTCTGATAAGAAAATCGAAAACAGTTTTTTCGATATCGATTTTCTTTTCCGTGTTTTAGCCGTCTGAAAACGTGAAATTTCGCTTCCGGTGGGTTACAAAACCGTGCATGAAGAAAGACTGGAAATAGTCCGCTGTGACGTCAATACAAGAATGCCGGTGTCGCGTTTTCTCGGTTCCTCACATTTTTTGATGCGCCCTGAGGAAGAAACATGGTTCTATTTAGGTGTGTTGTCTATGGTTGTAGCAACACGCACCAAAAAACGGAGGAACTGAGAAACCGCGACACTGGCATTCTTGTATTGACGTCACAGCGGACTATTTCCAGTCTTTTTTCTTGCGCGGTTTTGTAACCCACCGGAAGTGAAATTTCACGTTTTTGGACGACAAAATCACGGACAAGAAAAATCGATATCGAAAAACTTTTTTCGGCTTTCTTGTCAGAACGCCATGTAGATTCCATCAAGCAAATAAAAAAATATCTGTCATATACACTTTAAGTAATGATCCGCATAAGAAAGAAAGCGCTGAACGGCAATGCACGATAGAATGTCAACTTTTTTTATTGTTACAACTGGTGATCTTATTGGCCTAGACTCAAGTTTCAAGGTGCATTTTGTCTAATTTTTTTAATGTTTCAAGTAATTTGAGATCCAATCGCACAACATGGGAAACTTCATCAAAGAAGCAAAATTATTAGCTATTGTCTTCTGCTATTCTGATTGGTTAATCACGAAAATTTCCTAAAATTTGTTTGACGCAAATGGATTTTCTTTATATTTATACTGAAATATGATTATAAACCGTCAGTCCCTCCTCTATTTTTGAAACCAAAGATATTCTATATGGAAAAGAGCCAATGCCGCAGAACAATGAAGTTTACGGTAGTTCTTATGTGCAGCATTACTTAAAGGGAGGGTTTCACGGTTCGGCGCATGTGCAAGCTACGCCGTAAGCCATTTAAATTCATTGTTTAGCCCAATCGGACAAATATGTTTGTGTATTTTTGCAATTTTGGTTTCCAAATCAGTTTCTCGGGCATTTTGTGACAAGCAACAAGTGTATTTTATTCGGAAAATAGTCGTAATAGTTACTCTAGACGGAGAAAAAGTTGTTTTTGTGAACTTTTGTACGGTCTAAATGTACTGTGCAGACGGTCGGGTAACAAGTTTAAGCTTACTGTTTTTGAGAATTGCTAAAATTGAAAAATAGCCCGGTCGTCAATCTTAATTCCGACCTTTCACCTAAGTTAAGTTTCATCTTAGTTAAGCTTGTTCAGAGGGGTCTTCAGAGGACAACGCTGTTAGGCCAAGCCTAACTATGTATATTAATAAATTGAATATCTTTGTGTTCACATATCTCCTGGAATAGTTTTCTTGTATACTGTTTATTTATTTTAGAAAGTTTTATCTTCAGTTCTACATTACATTGTGGAATTTCAATTTAAACAAATGTTAGCGGCAAAAATAATAAGGGTAATACCCAAACGGTCTTTTAATAACGAAATCATCAGGGGGATACTTAAACGTGGTAAAAACGGGTTAACTGTAATATTTTTAATATTGCAGTTAGTCGGTTTTAGCACGTTTGTATTACCCCTGATAATTTCCCCTGCTAACAAAAAGGACCGCCCCCATTTTCCTCAGACAATTGTAATCAACTCTTAATCACGCTGCAATCGTTGATGTAATGCAAAGAGAGAACAATAGAAATGCATATTATTATTTATTATTTATATTATTATTATTATTTATTATTATAAATAATAATAAATTATTAAATTATTATTATAAATTATTTATTATTTATTTGTTATTTATTATTAATAGGAACTGTTGAGGATCAGTAATCATTATTTATTAACACGTTTTCAAAACAGAATTTATTTGGTTTATTCTTGTTAATCAATAACTTCCCGGAACCAGTAAACTTACGAGACTCCTAAGTTACGAGTATCTTAGGATGAGCATAAGATATCGTTGGTGAATAGCACTTACGACATGTCTCTTAAGATATTTCTTAGGTAGGATTTCGTGAATCCCACCCCAGGTTTTAGAGAGTTAGACTCAAGAATTTCCTTAAAGTTGGGAACTGGTAGGTGCATAAACGTTACAGTTTCATGTATACAAACAAATTGGCAAGAGACGTGAAACTGGCATATGAAGTATCTTACCAATTGTCCCCAAATATGCTCCAACATGAGGCTCTTCCACGAAACTCCTGTGTGTACTTTATTTTGGTCCAGTACCCTTTTATAAATGTTAAGGCACCAGGGGGCTCTCCAGAACCACATGCATTTGACGTCACTTGGCCATTGATGGTGAGCCCATTGTTTTCTTCGCTGTAAGTCAGCGTAACGCCGCCTTTGAGAGTGTTCAGGACCCACGACTGAGGGATTTTTTTCCATTCTAAAAGATAAAGAAACTTGTCTCAAGGAGAAATAAATAAATGTATTATGTAAGTCAAGGAACATCATTGTCGTATATACCTTTACCGATTCTTCTTTCATTAGGGGGATAACGTACATGATATGAAATGAATTGAAAATTGATCGGAAGACAGATGAATCGTTGACCTCCCCCTCAGTAATTTCAAAAATAAAATCAAACTAAACATCTTGCAAACTTATAGCTATTTAAAATCACAAATCTAGTTTTCATCAGGTACCACCTTTTTTGTTCTATTTTTTTTTTTTCATTTTTCGTTTTCTTTCCTAATCTAACAAGGAGCCCGATGGACTTCGAAACTGGCTCGTTTGGCCTCAGTTTCCACCCGGTTTTCACTTTAGAGTTTTATATTAGCAAGCCACAATATACAATCTAAAATCTATCAATATGCACAGTCCAGTCCACATTTACATTCCACAGCCCGCTTCAAGCACTCCTTAGGGACGGACCATTTTATTGTTAAGGGGGGGGGGGGTTGGGCAATTACTAAAAACAAATTCCTGCACAACAAAAGTAAAGAAAAAAAATAATGCACAGCGAGCGAAAGGAAAAAAAGGTATGGAGCAATCCCGAAAAAAATTCTTGCACAACATCAAGACGCGGAAAAAAAATTCATGATCAGAAAAATTGCCCAACACCGCCACCTGCCCCCACCCCCCACCCCCCACCCCACACCCCCCTTTAGTAGGCTACAGTTTCAGGTCTATATTTTTTTCTCTGATCGGCTCGGTGCTGTTAGAAAAAACAAAAGTTTAGAACTTTGAATATTTTTTTCGCTTTAAAATCCTTGAAACCACCTACTACAAGGAATCAGGATTGTTTAAACACAGGCATTTTGGAAAATCGGTGATGGGGTTTCGAATAAATTAACAATATCAACACGATCGATCAAATAGCGTGACATGAATACGAGATGTGTGGAATTTGAACGTGACTCCACGGAGTAATGCTTGAGAATTGTTTACTCAGCAGTTCTGTGACGTGCCGGGACGTGTTATATTCAACGATTTATTCGATCTAAACTCGACTGTTTGACAATTGATTTGGTTAGAAAAATTCAACCCGCCTTCCTTTTACCAGAAATAGATCACATCCGAAAATCACAGAGATTTAATTTTTAACAATTCCGTCGAAATTAGAACGGTAAATATTTGAATTATAGTTGCTGACATCACTGATTACGCCATTTCTGAAAACCGGAAGTAAACTAGGTACGGTGTTGGCCGCAGCAAAAGCTATTTCCGGGGCAGGTGACCCGACAGGCCGAAAAAAAAGAGGGTATTTTAAGAACTGACTCGTCGCAGAGCGAGAATTTCTCGGGCAATTTTTGACAAGCAACAACTGTATTTTATTCGGAAAGTAGTCGTACTAGTTATTGTAGACTGAGAAAAAGTTGTTTTTGTGAACTTTTATACGGTCTAAATGTACTGTGCAGACGGTCGCGTAATACTGTTTTTGAGAATTGATAAAATTGAAAAATAGCCCGGTCGTCAATCTTAATTCTTGTCCTTCCGACCTTTCACCTTAGTTAAGTTTCACCTTAGTCAAGCTTGTTCAGAGCGACGCTGTACATGTTAGGTTCAGCCTATCTATATATATTAATTCTATATTGTAAAAATGTTCTTTGAAAAGTATGGTAATAAAGTGTGTGTTGTTGTTGTAACGCAAAACAGGTCATACTTTAAAAACTAAAAAAATTAATGAGTTATAAAAGCTCAGAAAAAAAAACCATATATAAAACAGATTGTAATCATGTTTTTAAATCCAATTGGCATAATGTTTCAAATATCAACTTGATAAAATATTTTGATATTAGCTGAATTTATCTTTTAAATGTATTGTCAAAGCAATGGCTTTTGACCAAAGACTTACGTTGAACCGCTGACATGTCACAGTATCCTTGGAAACTGTCATGTAATCCAGCAGGCCTGATCCAGTAAGTGCCACTTGCGTCAAAATCTCCACTGTCTTTGATGTCTTTGCAGGATTGGCCAGGCACAATGGGTAGAGATCCTTTCTTGCCTTCAAAATAAAGCAGTCTTTCGTGTTTAATACTGTCATTTTGAGCACGAGAAACTTATGCCATTGTTCACACTAGGGCGAAACATGTTATGTTTTGTACGCGATCAAACTTAACATGTTTCGGCCTAGTGTGCACAATGGGTAGAGATCCTTTCTTGCCTTCAAAATAAAGCAGTCTTTCGTGTTTATTACTGTCATTTTGAGCACGAGAAATTTATGCCATTGTTCACACTAGGGCGAAACATGTTAAAGTGCCCCTATGATCAAATTTTCTATTTTCATTTTTTTACATTTTCGTGTACAATTAGACTTTTTTACTCATCTTGTCAAATTTCAATCCATTATGAACATCAGAAGTCATTTTATTTTAACATTTATTTCCGAGAATTTACGGCCGCCATTAATCAACCTTGTTCCAAGGCTTGGTTGCGAATGGGAGAAAGTGACGTCAAAGACTCAAACATACCTCACGGGTTGAAATTATAATAACAATCAGCATAGAAAATTGCATGAAAAACAAGTCCAAAATTTTTGTTGCTTTTCGCGTGATTTTCAATACTTTAATATTGCTATTATAATTTCAACCCGTGAGGTATGTTTGAGTCTTTGACGTCACTTTCTCCCATTCGCAACCAAGCCTTGAAACAAGGTTGATTAATGGCGGCCGTAAATTCTTGGAAATAAATGCTAAAATAACTTAAATGACTTCTGATGTTCGTAATGGATTGAAATTTGGCAAGATGAGTAAGAAAGTCTAATTGTACACGAAAATGTAAAAAAAATGAAAATCAAAAATTTGATGACAGGGGCATCGCACTTTAAGTTTGATCACGTACAAAACATGATTCACTATGAAAAGTGTTCACATCAGGAGAGGTGACAGAGGTGGTGTCGTGGGCGAATCATAACCAAAACATGTTTATTCTGAGCATCACTGAAACTACCTTAAGAGGTAGTTAAGATCTAAGCCAGTCGAAAAACGTTGTCGTTTCCTTGTTAACAATGCATTGCCTTTCGGGTTACAAAGGGCTTGAAAAGTAAGATTAAACTACAAAATCATTCAACAGCAAGTTCGAGCTCTACTTTTCTTTTGGTTCCATGTGTAATTATAAAGATCTGTTTCGTAAAACAGCACAAATTAAATAACAAGGGGTGAAACGAGCTTTGAAATTAACCGCTAATGTAAACAAGAAATTGCAAACATGTTTACGGGAAACGGGTTTTGTTGAAACATGAACACAGACAATGTCAACATTAGATTTTAACACTGTCATGGCCGGTTACATGTTTTCCCCTGTAATAATATACATGAAAAAATTACTCGATTCTGATTGGCTAAGAGCAGTGTAGTTCAAGTGTAACACCAGTGCAAAACGTGTAACACCGGTGCAAAACGTGTAACACCGGTGCAAAAAGTGTAACACCAGTGCAAAAAGTGTAACACCAGTGCAAATTACAAATCGAAAAAAAATTTTTTTCAAAAAAAAAAGAAAAAAATTTCCCAAAAAAAACTTTTGCAAAAAAAAAAAATTTCCAAACAAAAATGGATGCAAATTTTTTCATGTATAATTATTAATAAGAAATCATACGGTTTTCTCGTTCAATTTGGGATTAATTTGCACGAGTGAGTTTTTCAAAAAGCTCAAAATTGCACGAGCCGCTTTTTACCTTTACAAACAATCGGTGAATAATAACATCAAAACATCCTAAAGACCACACGCAGAGTATTTGAAAAGAATTAACAAAAACTTAATAAACCGTCACCCAAAAGATGATCACTTTGTTGTTTTAAGACCTTGTGTAGGATTATTGGACTTGTCTTGCACAGTATGATCCCTAAGATATCTTATATTCTCTGAATACTAAAATACAAAACATTTTGGAAATCGGAAATTTTAACGTTCATAAAAAAAATTATAAAATATACATAAAGTAGAAAGAAGCCCGATTTATAGCAAAAGCTTCTCTAGAAATGCAAGTTGGTGGTTTAAATATTAAAAAGTGAAAAACGTTTTCTGCTTAAAATTTTAAAAAGAAACTATGAGCTTTCGTTGATAGCTATACGTCACAGGGAAACAAACGTAGTTCCGAGATCCGCCGTGATAAGGAACCCATTTCTCCTACATCTTAATTCAGATTTTGTATGGTCATTCTGGAGATTTAGGTCTATAAATTATTACACTAGTCGCACACGCCTGGTAACATAAATCTGTAGTTATTATACAAAACACTTCTTACCTCGATCAGGATTCTCAGCGTAGACATGAATTTCACTTTTCGTAAAATTTTCAGGTCGACTTCTGTTTAATTCCGAATTCAACTCACAAGTTGTATTGACGAGGTTGAAGTTCAAACTCTGACAAGCAAGATTAGTATTACATGCACTGTAGCAAAAAGCCAGACGCTCGGTAGTGAAGGATTGGAAAACATGTCCTTTCAGAACAAACCCGTGGTGTGATCCTGAACCTTTACTGCACTGGTTTGAGATAACGTGCATGGGCAGTAAAAAGACCAGAAGCAACTTGATAATTGAAGTTTTAACGAAAACCATTTTGTGATCGCTCAACTAACCAATTTTTATAATTATCCATGCACTAAACTGTTACTCTTTTAGTTGACGAATAAACCAATTCAACGAAATATACTATTATTTATTTATAACTGTTCTTGACATTTCTCATGAATTATGTAGATAAACGTTTTGAAAAATTCGTATACTTTTCTTTTCCAAAAACAGCAGAAATTATTTTGTTATCGCCAGGTCGACCAAACCTATCAGTTTTTATAATGATCCGCGCACTTAACTACTTAAGATTTGTTATTTTGTGTTGCCGAAAAAATAAGTAACGAAATATATAATGTTATTTATAACATTTCTGTCGCTGAAGTTGGCGTTTCTCCCTGTTCATTTTGAGACACAATTTGAATAATCTATCTGATATATTTTTCCCGAAACACCATTTGGCGTTCAGTCGTTCTAGCTCACCTGATATCCGATGATGCTTTTAAGGTTTTGTCAAACACATCGTCAAGCATATATAGGTATTTTCACATGGCTTATGACAAAATTGTTATATCTTATGATTTGAGTCATTTAGGCTAATGTGGTAAACTTCAAATAACAAACAAATAACAAATCTAGTGTCATTTCCACCATTGCAGCAGGTAGTTGAATTACGGAGGATCAGAGAGGTGAGATCGGACGTCAGCATAGAAGGCGCAAATTTCAGCCGCTTCAGTCCATGTATGATCTCACCCCACCCACCCAGACCAATGACGGCAAAGTCAGATAGGCCATGACATCGGGAACTTCGTGCCCTTCTCTTATCGAACAATGTCATGGGTTCTTTTACGTCCCCTTCAATAGAGTTACGTTACGCCTCGTTGTCAAAGCGAGGCTAGGTGCACAACCTTTCATATGGAAATGAGTTTTTATTCAAATGCAAATAAAACTTATCCTGGTATGCAATCATCGACAAATCTGATATGAAATTATTCGCGCCTTCGTATAGTATACAAGGGATCTCGCTTTTGTTTATCACTCTTTCGTCACATTTTTATTCTTAAGTTGGCTTTTCTTGTTAATTCTGTAATGATGATATTATTTCGAAATCATATACCTTAACCGCGAATGTTTAATTTCACGAAAAGTAGATCAGCTGAGGATTTATACGAGATGACATGCCCTGGCCAATCTTGTAATCTATACAGATTTATCCCAAGTATTCTCTAAAGTGATTAATAACAATAAAACATTGAGGCCTCATGTGCCACTCAGACAACAACTTTAAATATCTCTTGGCTAAAAAAGCTAAGGAACGATTCTTGTTTTGCGGATTGAGAGAAACGTTAGCAGCATTCGACTTTTGGGACGTTATATGGCTTTGGAACAAAATATCGTTAAACAAGTTGGCTAGCTCTACTCAAAATGCTTTCTTTTTAAAATTTCAAACATTAACAAATTACAAGCTAACGATAAAAACCACCAACAACCGGCTTCAATATCAAATGCCATTAACAAGTACTTCTGCAATTCCAACTAAACTTGCATCTAAACTTCCCAAAGTGAATAGCCGTTTTTCGTCTTATATAAAAAGGAAGAAATCCACATTTCGCTTTAGAAAGAATCGATGCCAAGAAATCCTAATTTGGTTTTGACAAGGTTCACCCCTCCACTTATTCGGTAAAATGAATGGTGTACATTCGGCACCTTCGACTCGGCCATTCTTTGTACTGAGGTATAAAACAACCTCCCGCTAAATCAAGAAGAGAAAATGAATTTTATTCACGGAACGAAAAAATAACGTACTCAGTACGAAAGATATAAAAGTCTACCCGTTTTCATGCGTTTTGCAGTTTGCACAATAAGCGCATTGCTTGAAAAAACAAACAACTTACAGTTTCGTTTTCATTATCCACGATTTGAGTTTCTTCAGAGTCAGGAAAATAAATCTGGGAACTTTCCACAACTTTGTAGTCTTGAGAATCTTGCAATTGAGAATCATGAGTGTTTGAATCAGTTGCAAAATCAACTAAAAGGCGATAAAAGGGAGACTGAGAGGACATCTTTGCTTCGAGCGAAGACACGAACGAAGCACATGGCCCGTCCACTATGGTTAGCCATTTGTTGCAAAATTCAACAACATGTATATTTTTATTTAACAGTTTATATTTATTTTCAACAGGGTATAATTGCATTCAACGACTTATATTTGTGTTCAACAACATGCATTTTTATTCAACTTCAACCCATGGTATTGTCATTCAACAGAAATATTCATTCAACTTCAACGCAAACCTTTTTCGTTCAACAGAAATATTCATTCAACTTCAACGCAAACCTTTTTCGTTCATGAGAAATATTCATTCAACTTCAACGCAAACCTTTTTCGTTCATGAGAAATATTCATTCAACTTCAACGCAAACCTTTTTCGTTCAACAGAAATATTCATTCAACTTCAACGCAAACCTTTTTGCGTTCAACAGAAATATTCATTCAACTTTAACGCAAACCTTTTTCGTTCAGCAGAAATATTCATTCAACTTCAACGCAAACCTTTTTCGTTCAACAGAAATATTCATTCAACTTCAACGCAAACCTTTTTCGTTCATGAGAAATATTCATTCAATTTCAACGCAAACCTTTTTCGTTCAACAGAAATATTCATTCAACTTCAACGCAAACCTTTTTCGTTCAACAGAAATATTCATTCAACTTCAACGCAAACCTTTTTCGGTTCAACAGAAATATTCATTCAACTTCAACGCAAACCTTTTTCGTTCAACAGAAATATTCATTCCAGCTGAATGTAAGCTTTATTCAACGCAGGAAATGACATGCATACTAAAATTAACGTTTTGTAAGTTCCCGGACATTCCCAATAATATTCATTCAACAAAAAAAAATATTCATTCAACAAAACCGTCCCGTCCCGTCCCCCTCCCTACTCCGACGTTACTCTGACCCAGACCCTTTACATTCGCACAACACGTGTTCAAAATGACGTCGGAAGATGCAAAGGAAGAACCCCGCCGGGGGGGGGGGGGGGGGGGGGTTGGGGGTACTTTGCAAATTTTTGGGCGGGGGTGTGCCGCTGGGACTCTGAGACCCTTAACCTATACTAGACTATTTTAGCTGCATTTTGCAACCCTATTCTAGACTAAACACCGGAAAACCTTACCCTCAGATCCTAGACCTATTCCAGACTCGCTATTTTCCAGAAACTCGTTCACTATCACAGTCTAAGATGCCAGGGTCAGTAAAAATGCCGTACTGCCCGCCGTACCGATTTTTTTTAAATGCCGTTTAGCAGTAAACACTGTCTAGACTAAATTCTCCACGTAACTGATCAGTTTCGCGGAAAATAATACGCTATTCTAGACCAAAAATCTCTGATTACTATACCCTATCCCAGACTAAACTGCCTGAAAACCATACCCTTCACAGCGGCACATACCTATATAGCTCATATATGGGTCCCCCCCCCCCCCCTATTTTCCTTGAAATATTACAAGCGAATCATGTCATCAGTAACTGCATAATCAGTAACAGCTGCCATGATCTTGATATTCGGGTTTGTCAAGGAGGTGGATGGCCTTTGGGCGAAATTCTTGTCTCACTGAAGACTTTTTCTTGAAACGCCATGGATGCTGTGTATTCGATTTACTTGACCTCTTAGTGCCAGGTTGAAAAGAATTCGACGCCCCAGAAGCCATCGTGAATCCAGGAGTAGAAACAGTTGCGGAAGAAGTCGAAGAAGGACTTGGTAGATTTGCAGCTGGATACGATGCACCGAAGGATGGAATTTGTTACTTCCCGGCTAGCCGATCGCGCTGAATTCGCTATTAGATCACGAGTTCTCGTAAATAACGAGGTGTTACTCCCCGATCGTTGAAGAGCAATTTCATTTCGGTCACATTCTCGCACCATTTGTGTCAGTTCTTCCCTTGCATCTTCCGACGCCATTTTGAACACGTGTTGTGCGAATGTAAAGGGTCTGGGTCAGAGTAACGTCGGAGTAGGGAGGGGGACGGGACAGTTTTGTTGAATGAATATTTTATTTTGTTGAATGAATATTATTGGGAATGTCCGGGAACTTACAAAACGTTAATTTAGTATGCATGTCATTTCCTGCGTTGAATAAAGCTTACATTCAGCTGGAATGAATATTTCTGTTGAACGAAAAAGGTTTGCGTTGAAGTTGAATGAATATTTCTGTTGAACGCAAAAGGGTTTGCGTTGAACTTGAAGTTGAATGAATATTTCTGTTGAACGAAAAAGGTTTGCGTTGAAGTTGAATGAATATTTCTGTTGAACGAAAAAGGTTTGCGTTGAAGTTGAATGAATATTTCTCATGAACGAAAAAGGTTTGCGTTGAAGTTGAATGAATATTTCTGTTGAACGAAAAAGGTTTGCGTTGAAGTTGAATGAATATTTCTGTTGAACGAAAAAGGTTTGCGTTGAAGTTGAATGAATATTTCTGTTGAATGACAATACCATGGGTTGAAGTTGAATAAAAATGCATGTTGTTGAACACAAATATAAGTCGTTGAATGCAATTATACCCTGTTGAAAATAAATATAACTGTTAAATAAAAATATACATGTTGTTGAATTTTGCAACAAATGGCTAACCATAGTCCACAGCCTACAACAGCGGGAATGAAGACCACTATTGTCATGGAAACGGATGATTGACGTCCATCAAAAATCATTTTTCAAACCAGAAAAAAATTGTTGGAGGGCGCGTGTGATCGGTAACAGCTGTAAAGCAACCAACTACTTTTCTACGAGACTATTTGCCGATGATACTTCGCTAACTGCGACTGGTAAAGATCTAGATGATCTGCTTCAACAAATAAATTGTGAAATGCCAGCCATGTATCAGGGTTATGTTCAAATTAATTAACCCTGAATTTAAGCAAGATAATTTATACCCCCTTTCAAACTAGCAGATCAGTATCTTGAGCAGTCTTGCAGTATTATATATCTAGGATTAGTCATTGATTGTTTCCTGTCATGGAATAACCAAATTGATAATATTAGTAGTAAAAATGTAAATATTATCGCAAAACTTAAACGACATGTTAAAACCCAATCTTTGATAAGTATTTATTATGCCCTTCTATATCCTTATCTTACCTATGGTTGCGTATTGTTTTTTTTTTTTTTTTTTTTTTTATTTTTTATTTTTTTTTATTTATACAAAACATTTACGTAACAAGCAGATTTAAAAGGTTACAATACAAAGGAATACATGACAAGATGTTACAACAATACACTACACTAGACATTCCGAGACTGGGTTGGCATTGGCGATTTCAATTTTTGTTTATAGTCTGAAGCTGCACTAATCATTTAGTAACTCTATATAGTAGTTAACAATATATTTTAAATTATATAATACTTATGTTTTATTTTACAGAGGGGATTTTTCTAGATGAAATCTACAGTTTAATTTAACTACAAATTCCTCTAAAGATAGGTTTTTCTGTGCTAGTTTTTGGGTATAGAGGTAATATTTAGCAAAGAGGAGAGTACAGTTTAAGTTATTGGTAATCAGGTCAGTCTTGGAGGTGGAGCTCGTGCCGAAGAGAATTTCCGTTGGGGATAAGGAGAAAGAGGTGCCATTTTCTTTGTTAAACCACTTAATAACTTCCAAGAAAAACTCTTTAGACCAGTGACAATTTGAAAAAGTGTGAATAATGGAATCATTTTCGCGACAGTAAATGCAAAGCATATCATTTTTTATACCAAATAAATGCAGTTCTCTTTTTGTAACAACTATTCTGTGCAAAAGTTTGAAGTAAAATTCTCTCAGCTTGTTTTCTCTAGAAATATATTTTACACGACTAAAAAAAGAGTCAATCCGCACCATGTCTGGCTGTAAATCTCTCTCCCACTTTACGCTTGCCTTCAATACTTGCTTGTCCTTATTTATCAAAAGCCAGTAGTAATCCCTGTTTTTTAATTTAAGTAAATTTATGGTAGTATCCCGAGACAGCTGAAACTCATATTCTGAAAGAAGAATAGTTTTATCTAGGCATTTTATCCTTGCCTTAATAATGAGGGTCTGAGGTATTGCAGATACAACTTGCATGTATGTTAGGAAATTACAACTGAGTTTGTATTTTCGGATGAACTCAGCGTAAGGGAGAATTTTTCCATCCGCCTTCAACAGATCGTGGATAAAAATAATATTACTACTGAACCAGCTCCGATAAAAGATAGTTTGACTGTTAATTCGAATTTCTTTGTTATTATATAGAATCAATTCCTGATCGGATTCTGGATTATAAGATGCTTTAAGTTCAGAGAAAAATAGTAAGATCTGCTTGTAGAAGTTCGGGAATTTTGCCTGCTCGAGGAACTTTTCATCATAGTTACAGTGCAACAGGAATTTTAAGCCACCATATTTATCAAAATAATAGTTTGGTATAATCTTCCAGGATTCACTGCCCATTTGGTCGTTTATTAAAAATCTCGAGATCCATGCCAATTTGAGTGATTTGGACATAGTTTCTATGCTAGGCGCACGTAGACCTCCATTGTCGTAGTCTTGAAACATGACTTTACGATTGATTTTGTCTTTCTTGTTTTTCCATATAAATTTAAATATCATAGAATTAACATCTTGAATGCATTTTTTAGGGATATCAAGAATCGAAGTAGAATGAACCAGCTGCGAAATGCCAAGGCTTTTAGTTATAAGACATCTTCCAAATAGTGTAAGGTTTCGGGACTGCCAGATGCCATGAATAGTATCTATTTTTTGAATTTTTTCTTTAAAATTGTATTGGTCATTTTTTTTTTCATCATAGGATATAAATATCCCTAAGGCTCTTATCGGCTCTTTTGGCCATTTGAATCCGAAAGGTGTTTCTTTGCAATACCTCCAGGGTCCCAACCACATTGCTTTTGTTTTTGATGGATTTAGTCGCAAACCTGATAGGTCACCGAAGTCATTCAATCGTACAATAGCTCTTTGCACGGTGTTCGTGTCCTTGCAAAAGAGAGTGGTATCATCAGCGAATTGGCCTATTTTAAATTCTTTCCGAAAGATAGTTATACCATGTATTTCCTTGTCTTGTCTAATCTTACAAGCTAGTAACTCAACTGCAAGAATGAATAAATAGGGGGACAAAGGGCAGCCTTGCCTCACTCCTCTTGATAGCTTAAAGTAGTTGGTACAAAAGCCGTTGTTTAAAACTGCACTTTCTGAATTTTTGTAAAGAGTGGTTATCCATCGTTTGATATTATCACCAAAATTAAATACCGTAATTGTCTTCTGGATGAAATCCCATTCAATAGTGTCAAACGCTTTACGAAAATCAAGTTGCAGAAGTAACCCCGGAATGTTTTGAAGTTTTGTTTGCTCAAGAATATCATTTATCTGCCTGACATTTTGACCTATATACCTCCCTTTTATAAAACCTGTTTGATCTGGATTAATTAAGAGCGTCAAAACTTTTTCTATTCTCCTGGCTACAATTTTGGACGCAATTTTGTAGTCCATATTAAGTAAAGTTATCGGTCGCCAGTTTGCGAGATCAGCTAGGTCTGAATCTTCCTTTGGTACTAGAGTAACTACACCTCGCTTTTGAGAGATTGACATTTCGCCTTCTTTAAATGCTGCGTTGAAACAATCGACTAAGTCTTGTCCCAACAAGTCAAAGAAACAGTTATAGAACTCCCAGGTAAATCCGTCATCTCCGGGAGATTTTCCACTTGCGAACGTCCGCAAAACATCACTACATTCCTTAAGAGTGATTTCTCCCAGTTCGTCTTGTTCCGTATTTTGGAGTTTCGGTATTTCAAGATTTCTGACAAAATTTTCAAATAATCTGCTTTTATCCTCTACATGGTTTGACGTATATAAATCTCTATAAAAATTTTCAATTTCCAATAATATGTCTTCTTCTTTGGAAATGTTATCTCCATCTGGCCGTTTCAGTTCTTTAATTACTTTTCGGTTATAGTTTCGCTTTTCTAGATTAAAGAAATATTTTGTTGGTTTTTCACCTTGCTCAGTCCATCTAGCTTTAGAACGAAGAATTGAACCTTTTCCCTTGTTTTCATATAAGAAATGAAGTTCCTGTTTTAATCGAGTATATTCCCGTTGCTGAGTTTCGCTTGTATCATCTACATCGACATTTTGAGAGAGGAGATTGTCGAGCTCCTCTAATCGGTCCCCTAGGTCTTGTTCCTTTATACGAAGCTTTTTTTGTTTGTTTTTGGAATAAGGGATTGTAAGCGCTCTTATTTCCATTTTGATAAGTTCCCACTTTAACCTTTTGTCTTCCACATCCGAGTATTTATTTATTATGTTAGGATAATTTTCTTTTATAAGTTTTTTATATTCTTCATCTTCTACAAGAGAATTATTGAATTTCCATAGACCCGGTCCGCGTCTTTTTTTCGTAACAGTCAAACTAAGTTTTACTGCTTTGTGATCAGGAGCAATAGAGACTTTTGTACCTATGTGAGACACACATTTGATTAAGGATTGAGCAATAAGAAAGAAATCGATTCGCGAGCTGAGATTGAGTGCCTTGGACTCATAAGTGAAACTCAGTTTGCTCGGATTTTGTTTTCTATAGATGTCAACAAGCTCAAGTTCTCTCATCATTGATATAAGATTGTTTCGATAAGTATGTGGCTTCCACGCCGCGCCACCTATTTTGTCAATGGCATAAAGAACAACATTCCAGTCACCTCCTATAACTAGGTTTCCAATGTCAGTGTTGGACATTAAATATTCATGTAAAAAATGCAAAAATTCATTCTGCTGTTGTAAATTGTTTGGAGCATAAATATTACATACAGATAAGTTGCCTGCTTCAGAAGCTATGTCCACTGAGACAATTCTCCCATTTTGGTCTTTGTTGAAGTTGTTAACCGTCTGACCATATAAGGGGTTAATTAAGATACAAACACCTCTGCTATGAATTGAGCCGTGTGAAAAGAAAATGTCACCTCCCCACTCACTCCTCCAAACTGTTTCATCACCTGGTTTTGAATAAATTTCTTGCAGAAAGTAAAATAAACAATTCTGATCTTTCAAAAACCTGAAAATACTTCTTCTTTTAACCTGATTTCTTAACCCTCTGACATTTAATGACATGACACTTAAATCACCCTGGTAGGCTATAGTGGCAAATATAGAGCTTAAAGCTAGGAAAAATGCAGCGAGAAATGATACTCATTTGGTTTGATTGAATAAAAATTGAATTTTCCCCAGTGGATACAAAAAAACACACACATAAATACAAAAACATGGTACATATACTATGTGGTCGCAGCATTTTTAGCGCTATGGTACTGATTCGATGAGTTAGTATTGATCCATGCTCCCTGAAAAACGAAGTTTCCTAGAAAAAAAAACTATTCTATGGCGATATATAAGTAGGTCAAAGCTGCAAAATAAGGTCGAAGATAAAACTGATCTCTATTGTTACAAAACTAGGGTGCCATTTACATACAGTTTATCTGGCTCCGATGCGCTAAAGTAGGCCCTGCTTCCTTGCTTCTTAGCAGCTTTTAATTTTGGTAGCATTAAACGTCGTCTGTCGATGAGCTCCTTTGGCAGGTCCTCGTAGATTACGAAATTTGTTCCTTTCAGTTCCTTCGCCTTTTTACGCACCAGTTCACGATCAGTAAATCGAAGAAATCTGGCCAAGATCGGACGGGGATTATTGCTGATCTTTCTCCCATTTCTGTGCACTCTTTGAAACTCGATTTCCCTCGCGTCCTCAATGTGTAATTTTTCCTCCAGAAACTTCCACAGAACCTCACGTGTGTCTTCCGCTCCTTCGCCATCGACGTCCTCATTTAACTCCACAGGGATGTTCACAAATTTGAGGTTTTCTCTTCTACTGTAGGCTTCTAAATACAACAATTTTTGGTTTAATAAACTAGTCTCAAGCTTGTATTGTGTTTTTAAATTATTTATATCCTCGTCCGCCTGTTCAACGGAGCCGTTCAAAAATTCTACACTCCTCTCTAGCTTGTGAGTGAGTTTATCGGTCTCATCGTGTTTCGCTTTAAGTTGTGTGATCTCACCATGTAGAGTACTCACATTGCTCTCCAGTTTGGAAACCGTTGCATTTACTTCTTGTAGTTTCACTTCGATCCTATCTAGCTTTTCAAGTTTCTTTTCTAGCGCCCCAAGTCGGGAGAGAACTTGGTCTAATCGCTCGTTTATCTGTTCCGCCATATTCAACGTAGCTAACGCCTCCTCCTCGTCTCCTTCGATAGATTCGTTTCTTGGCTTTTTTTCGTCTGGAGAAGGGCTGCTTTCCTCACTGAATTCGCCGCTACTTTGTCTTCTCTCCTTTCGTTTGGAACTTTTATGTTTGCTGGCCATATAAAGTGAAAGCAACTCGAATTTCGAAGGGAGCTCCACAAAACGTGGCTACACGCTAGCCATGCGCATGCCCTTTTGTATTGTGGGGTAATAATTACGAAGCTCCATTATCACAATTAGTGAAGCTACAAAATAAGGTTGTCAGAATATTCAACAACGTACCACTTCGTGATCGTATTACTCCCTATTATGTAAACCTTGGCCTTATTAAGCTTTCTGATATTGTAAAATTAAATACATGTATTTCCCATGGGCATACGCATCATTACCATGCTTGGCATTCGCAGTTTTTGCCTATTTATACCACTCCTTGATTCGTGCTATTCACTTGACGCCAATCAGCCATCCTACAACTTTGCTCGGGGTAATTTTACCAGTTCTGACCGACGAAGCGTAGGTTAACGTAGCAGCGATTCGAAAGGACTTCGACCAATTTAAGGATTTTTTACTAGACCAGCTTCGCCAGCATAAAACCGAATTGTCCGCTCAATTTAGTAAATCTAGCGAGGCAGCAGATTCCGCTTTCCAGATATCCAAACAACTGAAATTCGGTGCGTCACATTCAAGTACTCCGGCAACGAGAAGAGCTACAAGTTCAACTCCGCGGTTATTGACAAGTTACAAAGTGCGCTTATCGCCAGAACAGCCGAAGAAAAGGAACTATTAATACGCGAAGCTATCGATCGCTTGGAGAAAAGGAACCGTAAAATCAGAATTGCAGACTCCTCCGAGGCCGGTTGGTTAACGGTGAAACACTACGAGGGTAACGCCGTCGCATTGAGTCCCGAAGACGACAAGAAAATTCGTGCGGCGGAGAAGGAGGCGCCACGTGAACTCGGCCGCAATAGGATCAAACGTAATGTTGAGCGATCTCAGGGCAGAAGTTTGCAATATCCTTCATACGGGGTCCGTTACGCAGGACAAGGAAGCTCGTCCAGGTTTTTCAACCAGCCCTCGCAGTTCAGACAGCCGGACTAACCAAGGGAACACTGTCATTTCTGCAGAAATTCCCGGCGTTGGTGGCGCGAATGTCCCAGTCCGTCTTGTTAGATTCAATCCCATTGGCAACACCAGTAGCACAGCCTCAAGTACCTCTTCGCCTTATACGGCCGCCCGGTCATGATGGCAGCAGGCAGTTCGCGGACGTCTTTCAAGAATTTTCTAGAAACTTTCGCAGTAGTACTATCGAGGAGGAATTGGACGCTTTAATGACAGATAAGTGTAACAATGATTTGCTCGAATTTTTTAGGAATAGCTTGCATGAGTACGAGCTGCGACGCCTATTGTCAAAGGGCGTTTACGAGCGCATATTCAATTTTGGATAGATATTGGTGCACACGAATGGGTTTTGGGTGTCATTAAGCATGGTTATTTTATTGCTTTTGAGGCAACACCTCCTAGCATTTATTTAGGTAATAACAGGTCGGCCAAAAGTCAACCCCTTTTTGTGCCTCAAGCTGTTTTAAATCTCCTTGAATTAGGTCTGATCACTGTAATGTTTTCTCCCCGACCGTCGTCAATCCGCTTACCGTTTCTTTCCAATTCGGAGGGCAAGGGAAGGCTTATTCTCGATTTGCGCCACGTCAATAAATACGTTCCGAAGGCTAGGTCTCGTATGGAGAATTGGAGAGTTTTCATGCAGTACATTGCCCCGGACGGGTTTTTATTTTAATTCGATATGAAGTCAGGATCCCATCATATAGACATTGCTTACCCACATCAACAGTTTCTGGGGTTTTCGTGGCCTCTCAATTCATCAACCGACAGATTTTTCTGTTTCAACGTGCTACCTTTCGGTTTGTCTTCCGCCCCTTATCTTTTAACCAAATCATTCCGTCCACTCGTAAGGCATTGGAGAGCCCAAGGTTTTCATTTCGTTTTGCATTTGATGACGGCGCGTGTTGTGAGATAGATTTGCCTTCTGCTCGCTTCGCTGCCGAGATTATTCGTTCCGATTTGGCTAAGGCCGGAATTGTCGCTAATAGCAGCAAATCTATCTGGGTTCCAACTCAGGTAATGGAATGGCTGGGTTTAATATGGAATCTTCGGGAGGGTCTAGTTCTGGCCATCCCGCCGGCCAGGCTTCAAAAGCTTCTTGATTCATTGCAATCACTTAGGAATCATTTGCTTTACTTCGCTCCGCGTTTTCTTGCCTCCGTTGTGGGAAAGATGGTTTCGCTTGCGCCAGGAGTGGGGAATGTCAGTGTACTCATGTCTAGGTTTTTACAATCTGCTGTTAGTTTTTGGGATTCTTGGGATAACCTAACTTCCTACCAATTTTACCCCCAGTGTTCGGCCGATATTGACTTTTGGTCACGCAATTGCTCCAAATTATCCATTCCGATGCCAGCGATTTTGCATGCGGAGGTCACGCATTATGCCTAGATTCTCACGAATTCGAGCTGTTTTTACAAGCCTTTTCCTCTATTCAGACGAAGCAAGACAGCAATAGCAGGGAATTGTTAGTTATTATTTATGGTCTTAAGTCTTTTTGATCTTTCATTCAAGGCAAATTGCCAAGATTTACACCGACAGCAAGAACGCAGCTATTATCTCCCACAGGGGTTGCACGTCGTCTCACCGTCGTCACGATTTGGCATTACAAATTTTTCAGTTTTGTGTCCTTCACAATATTTCAATCGAAGTTTCTTGGATAGCAAGATTGATGAATGATTTTGCTGATCCATGAGCAGGATTGTTGATTACGACGACTGGTGCGTGTTTGGTGAATTTTTCGAGTACGTCAGTTCAATTTTCGGACCTTTCACAGTCGATCGCTTTGCATCCTCAGACACAGCCAAGTGTCATAGATTTTATTCTAAATTTTGGTGTGCAGGATCAGAAGGTACGGACGCGTTTAGCACCAGTTGGGCAGAAGAAAACAATTGCCTCGCACCTCGGGTGTACTTTATTTCACGTACTATTTTGCACCTTTAGTCTTCTAGAGCGGTTAGGACTTTATTAGTTCCCAAGTGGCCCTCGGCAGTATTTTGGTCTATTTTGTTTCCGACGCACGGGTTTCGTTTTTCAGTTAAGCAGGTACTGGAATTCGTTGATCCGACGGGCATTTTTGCTTTATCGCAAATGATACCATTTTTTCTCTGTTTAGATTTAGATCTTCGGTTTTAGTCATGCGACTTGACGCTTCATAGCGGATCTCATTGATTTATGGTGTGTGCACAGTTTACTAAGGATTCCATTTTCGCAGAAGCGTTTTTCAGTTATTGTTCGTATTCCCCAATGGGGTTTTGCATTCCGCCAAGGGCGATGATTGTCTTTTTTGGCTTACAGGAAGGTTTTTCAATTTTATTTCGCGATTTATCACGGTTTTTTGTCCTGAGGATCGGTGTACTTGTTTTCGCATGATGCGATTATCATTCCTCCAAGGGAGATGTTGCACGCATTGTGATTTAATTCCGCCAAGGGCGATGCAGTGTCATTTGTTTAGCACACAATTGTAGTACCGCCAGTTGGCGATGGTTGACACGTTGACTAGTAGCCGAGTGCTTGTGGTTGTTGGAGCAGTGGTTATTGTAACACGAAGTTATCCAGTAAATTTTCTTAGAGCCATAGAGGCCTAGAAGGCCGTATTTTCTCGCTAATTGATTTTCTGATTTTGCGTTCTTCTTTTCACAATATTTCTATTTACGGGAAATAGTTTTCCGATTATATATATAATTATTTCTTTACAAATCATTTCAGAGATCTTTCCAGTCCGGAGTTGCAGTCCTTAGCAAGACAGATCCCTTCAGTCCTTGCCGGCAGCAGAGCTTCGTCAACTACAAAAGGATACCTCTCTTACTTCAGGAAATGGAAAGCTTGGGCTTCGCTTTTTCCTGAATGCAAGTATTTCCCAGCGGATAAGACTCGTGTTGCTTTATATTTACTCAATTTATTGCAATCGGGCTATTCGTATTCTTCCATCACATCAGTCTTCTACGCAATTAGTTTTTTCCATAATTCCTGTGCTGTACTCTGAGATCCTTGTGATTCGAAGTTTCTGAAGCTCGTCCTCAAAGGTTGCAAAAGGCGGGTTTCTATCTTGCCCGATCATCTTCATAAGTTAGTATCTCAATTTGCATCGTTAGACGCTAGTTTATCTGACATAAGGATGTATGCTTTTGTTTAGTCGACTTTTCGGCTTTTCCTCGTTAAGACGAGGTTGGTAATATTAAGTGCTGTGATGTAAATGTTAGAGATCAGTATTTTTACCTGTACATACCAAAGGGTAAGACCGATCAGTATTATGAGGGATCGACTAGATGGTTCGCTAAGACCGGTAAGCTTACTTGTCCTTACAGTATGCTCGTTAGTATGCACAACTAGCCAAGGACGACGCCAATTCAAGCGAATTTGTATTTAGATCTTTAGGGTTCAGTAAGAGAAAGGGCCATTTTCTTCGGTCTGGTACAAAATTTTCTTATTCGAGGGCTAGAGAAGTTGTATCACTTAAGCTTAAAACGATAGGGCTCGAAACGTCAAGGTTTAAGAATCGGCGGAGCTTCTACCGCTATCAATAATGATTTACCCGATCGGGTTGTTAAGAATCACGTTGGATGGAAGACGGATAGGGCCAAAGGCTTGTATCGTCGTGACGGCTTTAATCATCAGTTGATGGTCACTCTTAACATAGGCATTTAGTCATTATCCCATTAAAGTATCTCTTATCCCCCAGCTTTGTGTTTGAGATGGCTGGTCGGCTCCCTCCAATTGTCTGTAGTGTTTACATGGGAAATGTGTTCTATTCGGCTGAGCGCAGCGATAGAGAATAGAAATGTATTTCCCATGGGCATACGCATCATTACCATGCTTGGCATTCGCAGTTTTTGCCTATTTATACCACTCCTTGATTCGTGCTATTCACTTGACGCCAATCAGCCATCTTACAACTTTGCTCGGGGTAATGTTTTGCATACTACATGTATGTTTTTGTACCGCTATAAACAGCTATTTTCAACCTTTAAACTCCAGAGGTTAAGGTGGTTCTGCATTGGTTTGGAGAATACGTTTCCAGTTTTTTCTCCGAATTAGGAGTTTTTCCACTGGTTTTTCGCATCCGGCTTAATCACCGCTCTAACGTTAAGTAAATTTCAATTTTTCGTACCATTTACAATTAATACTGTCTTTAAAACAGACTTCCCTTACGGGGGCCATGGTTTGCGATGTGCTTACACAGACAGATATTGTAATAGTTTTACTTTACTGTTAATAAAATGGCTGGTCCAGATGGCTGGTCGGCTCCCTCCAATTGTCTGTAGTGTTTACATGGGAAATGTGTTCTATTCGGCTGAGCGCAGCGATAGAGAATAGAACTGCCAACTATTTTATGATCATATTGTAGATAACAAGCCGTCTAATCTCACTATATCCTTGTATCTGAGCAACATAATTACGCCACTCGAAGTACATCTTTACAACACCTAAATCCTAGTTCCTCCAAAATAAACATATGAAAATTTTGTCAAAACAATTATCGGATGCTATTACTGGAATGATATTTCTATATCCACACGCAGAAAGTAAACTAGACAACAATTTAAAAGAGCACTTTACAAATATCATTTTTCTCAGTATTAATTAATCACTGTCTTACCAATCTTGTAACAGCTATATTACTTCTAAGTTTCTATTCCTTTCTTTATTTGTAGTGCTTATAGGGCATATAATTAGTTTACCTATATCTTGCCCTTATCCGTTTTTTTTTCCTATCTTGTTAGCTCCAAAAACGTTTGTAATAAGAAATGGAGTAATTAAATACAATACAAAAAAAATACAAAATTTATTAAACATTTAAACATTAAACATGAAATGAGAAGAATAGAAGAGCTTCCGAGGTTAGCGGTGGGTAGATTCAGGTCCTCATGTTAAGCTACAGGTTAAATCCCGATATTTTCATGGTGAAGAATCAATCAGTTACATGCTCACGATTTATCCTGTGTGTGACACACAAATATTTGCGGGTTTCCACGCAATTTTCCCTTCGCGTGGCTCTCCGGGAACTGAGGCCACTAAAATTCAGTAGATGGTCTATAAAAAAGTAAGAATTTATCTCACAGACTACTGATATTGAAGCTAACAAAAACTGTTTTTTTTATCTCACGAAATTTGTCTTTCCAATGTTATATTTTGTCCTCAGATAAGTTGGTTGCTACAATAGATCCAAGTTTTGCTAGAATCGCTAAAATCAAGAGAAGATAATAATAATTATTATCCCTTGATAAAATATAATCAGATAACTCTCCAAATATGGTTACTCCTAAGTTTTTGCGGATAGCAATCAAAACAACGATTGCATTAATTGTTCACAAAAAAAATTGTTACCCGTATCAGAGTCAACAACGCGCAATACCAAAGTGTCCACGCTAGCGAGTTGTACGGCGCAAGTTGGGGAAACTAAAAATTAACTAAAGTCAAACTGAGGTTACTGTTTAATCCTTAAGACTGTGCTTAGAGTTAAATACCTAAATTAGGGATCGGCTTACTTAATATTAGAATTAGTAGTTGTTTTGTCTGTTCAGTTGTAAAACTCGAACTGCAACTGGTGTAAGTTGAAACGAGCGACACAAACGCAAACGCACACGGAAGCAAATACACGCGTGAATACTACAACGCAAACGGAAGTAGAAGCGCCGACGCGTTTACGCTTGCGTTTACGTTTCACACGTGTGAACCGGAAACACATTCTCGTTCCATGGCTCCACGGTTGAAAGTGAAACCAAAATGGCGTAGTCCGCCATCTTGGGCCAGTGTTCGCCATCTTCCTCCATCATCTTGGAATGCTCAATTTCGCGTGCGTATTTCACTGTGCTAACGCCCTGCATTTGCTTCGCCGTGTGAACCAGTGTTTATTTTTACTTCACTGTAGTGTGTAGACCTGGGTTTGGTCAACATTTCTAAAGCTCGTCATCACGATTGCGCGTGAAAACTAACGATTTCTGTTTGAAAAACCTGCGTCTACACACCGCAGTGAAATCGCGGCTTTAAATTAAATGGAACACAAACTCGCCAATTAACAGGTCCCATTAGGGCCTGGCTAAACTAGTATATACTAGTATATATTGTTCCCAACCTTTGGCGGCTTGATGTTCTAAATGAGCCCACAATGCAAATCAATTTCAAAGTAAGCGCGCGCAAGAGAGTTCTATGATGTAATCAATCAAAAAACGGAAATAAACATTCTTCGATGATAAACCGAAAATGTTGCGCCAAACCCCATCGTCCAAAAACCGTTCGTTTACGGTAACAGTTATTCTTCCTTTCGATGATAAAATAGAAATAACTGATGTTGTAACGTCCATAAGCATTTTAGCTTTAAAAGATCGGATAGAGTTGGCGTCAGGAATCCCACGGTAAGACAACAAGACTATTATAGAAACAAAACGAAGCGATACGACCCGGTCAACCTGCGCCTTTTTGAAGCATTCTACATTCGAAAACACAAAACCGAACTCAATTCCCGTGAAGAATACATTGAATGTAAAGATCTTTTGTTTTAATCAGAACTATCTACAGAACTCAAAGACCTTTTAATTCTCATCACAACTCATCATTTATTGTTTATTACTATCGCCATTATTTGTACAGCTAATTATCTATGTTGCTACCCGGTTGATGTCATTCTTTGAGAATAAATTTTACATGTGCACAGTTGCACTACGAAAAAGGAAAAGTGCAAAAACCTGTTCTTAAATATAGTTCTTGTGCATGCTTTGAAAATTATTAAAATTCGGCGAGAATGCACTTTGCATGTCTAATTAATTCATATTGGCCTTTTTTCATTTTTCGTTTTTATATTTCTCATTTTTCTATAATAATAATAAAAATAATAATAATAATATTTAACCAGGGAGCCCACTATGACAACGTTATTGCAATTAGGTATTATATATATATACATATATTTATATAAGAAATTATATTTATATAGGAATTATATTTTTTAGGAAACATTATGTGTTGTATTGTAATTAAATTGTGGATAATATGATTTAGAAGCCAAATTTAAGTTCGGTAAGTAAGAATTACTTTTAATTCATAATGTGTTTCTAGAGCGGCCAAACGAGGAACATTCGAATTAATATTTCTTGTGGAAAAATAATTGCTTTCGCAGCAAGCAGTTTTTCGCAGTTTAGATAGTCCCTAAGAATGCGCTTATACAAAAAGGGGACTTAAAATTTGGCGATTTTGCGTATTTTGTCACCTACTTTTCATTTCTGGGCCGGTTTGTTCAAAGCACGATTAAGCTAACCCAGGATTAGCGTCAATTTTGAATCCAGTTAAACAACTCAACACTGAATATTTTGAAAATTTTCCAAAGTTTTCTACCCTTTAGTTTCGACTTTAACTTGTCTTCACTACCAGCTATGAATGACCTTTTGAAAACATTTTTAAACAGAAAAATGTAATCCTCGGTTAACTTTTAATCCGAGATTAGTGCTAATCGGCTTTCGAACAACCGGGCCCAGGTGTTTTTATAGTTATAGCCCATAATATATATTAAAAAAAAAGATAATGTAATTCCCCGCTTCAGGGAAAGCGTATATTTACAAGTTTACTTAGACTGCACTTTTCTTTTAGTCCTGTAACAGATATTTTTTTCCAAAGGCATATACAGCGTCTGACGTATTTCGATGAACTGGATTTGGATGACAGAAAGAGATTGTCGTTTTTCCACGTCGTACCTAATTCCATATTTAGAATGAGGTTATGGCCCGAGTGGATCGCTCTTATTCGGGCTGCATATTATGGTGATGTCAGAGGTATGTGAAGGAGCAATCCAAAATTTACTTTATTTAATAAGTTAAGGAGGCTTGAAAGGGATTACAGATGCTCTTGTGTGTGCATGTAACTTACATTCGTTTTACAGGGATGTCCGTGATAGTTGTTTTTCTACTGAAAATAGATCGTGCTCAGCTTTGGAAATAACTTGATTACTACCAGAAACCCACAAGTGGGTTGAAACGTGCAACTGTGAAGTCTCTTGTACGCTTCAAAACAAGCTTCCGAGCATTCAATTTGCTAAGAAGTTGTTACAGCCATATTTGGAAAATCAAGATAAAAATATTAACCAATCAATTCGCTAGAACAACTTGCTTCCAATCTCCAGGGATCGAGGGGATTCCAATTATGGTACTCAACAAAAAATGAATATTCAGAAGCTGTGAATGCGCGTTACACGTTTTAACCCACTTATGGAATTCTGTTACTACTTAATTTTCTTTTCGTATATGGCCAAATATTATTAGATGAGTTATAAAACTTAATTAAAGGATGTTTTGCAAAGCTCGAGTCTTTAGACTCTTTCAAAAGAGCTGTGTTATTACCATGGTAATAAACAATTTATAGTATTGTCTAACAATACTGTCGTTTACACATTGTACACTGTCCCAATATTAATCAAAGAAAGAATTTACTCTTTCGTCATTTTGTAGACACTTTAGCAGTGAGAAACCTTTAATAACGAGCCTCCGTGATTTTCATTGCAGTGCTGGACCATTGCCTCTTCCATTACAAAATGCTTTTTGGATGATTTTTTTATCAACATATAGGTTATCTTTTTTAAAACGTTCTAATGACTTCAGTTTCAACTGTTGGAAACGGAGACAGTCAAACACGACACTTAATAAGTAAACTCCGCCTACTTAGCCCTTTACAGTTTGATCGTCGTATTTTTATATTCTTTCTTACTTTTTTGTTGGGGGGGGGGGGGGATATCAAAATAATCGCACGTTCACGATCTTTGCGATGTGAATAACAAAGCTACTTATTAAACTTTATTTGTTATATTTTTCATTGTCACTAATAAGTCTTTTAAGTTTTATTTTTAATAATTTCAATAACAATACCTCTACTTCACTTGCTACTAGAGAGAATAAAAAAATGAGAAAATGAAAATTGGTTTAAATAAATAAATATATCTTATACACCTAAAAGGGAAGGAAGACAACAAAACAACGAAGTGATAGTAACATGACTCCTTTGAAAGGCTGATACTTTCTCAAACACCGAGTGTCTCGGCGATCGCGCATTTATGTTTGCAGCCCCTATATTACGGGATGCCCATTTCTTAGAAATAAAATTCGATCTGCCTCTTGTTGGCCTTCTTTAAAAGTTAAAGTCAAGACATTTGTTTGCATAAATGCTATGAAAAAAATAGGCCTTAAAGAAAAATGTAAAAAATGCAGTAATGATTCGATTAAGTGTCCTCCTCCCTATAAGCGCCTCCTTTCTAATAAGCGACCCCTTTGAGTGTCGTTGTGTTAATGATCGCCCCCTTTCTAATAAGTCCCCCCCACCTTAAAGATGCTACGCCAAACAGCTATCTTATCCGAAGAAAATGACATTGAAGACATTGAGGTATAATAGCGAATTATTATCTGACTATGCGAACTATTGTTACCGTTGATCTGACTATGACAACGGTTGTTCTGACTATGCGAATTGTACATTTTCTGTTATTGTTTATTAAAGTGCTTTTTCACGCTCGCGTGTTTTGTCAAAAAGGAATAAGCGCCCATCTCCAATAAGTGCCCTTCCTTGAGCTACCAAGAGTAAAAAAACGCCCTGGGGCCGTATTCTCGAAATCCTACCTAAGATATATCTTAAGATATAACTTAAGAGAAAATTTAGGAGCTTCCTAAGATATGTCCTAAGTGCTATTCACGAACGATATCTTATGACCATCCTAAGGTCAGCGTAACTTAGCAGTCTCCTAAGTTTAATGGTCGCGGGCAGTTATCGATTAGTAAAAGTAAACCAATCAGAGACAGTTTATATGGCGCGATCTTATGAATAATAAGTTATGAAAATTACATGAATGAATATTTTGTATTGTGTAAATTGTTGTTGTAATCACAATGACGATACAATAATCTTTATTTCATCTCGAATTTAAGATAGCAAAACCGTGATAATATCTTCGTTTATGGTCAGTAGCGAAAGCAACAAACAAATCCATCATCATTTTAATAGGGTCTACTTCGATATTTCTTGTACAAGGGCTTATTTTCACGAAAAACGGAAATATAACTCTGCAAAGAGAAAGAAATGTGGAACCCGTTAATGACACGAAGGCCTATATAAAACTAACCGTGTTGTTTGACATCACTAGAAAATATTAAATTTTTCTTGGCAATATAATGCTTTAAAATGTTTATCTAATCGGTAACTTTTGTGATACACAATAATCACGCTGAAAATCGACGTAAAACTCGTCAACAATCGAATTTAGCCCTGTCAAGACATGTTTTAATAAGTTAGGAGGTCAATTTTGACCTCCTAAGTTTAGGAGAAAAATTAAGACATATCTTAAGTTAGGAGGTCTTCGTGAATACCAGTTAAGACATGTCTTAAAAATTTAGGAGGTCCTAAGTTTAGAAGAAAAAAATAAAACATGTCTTAAAATAGGAGGTCTTCGTGAATACCAGTTACCTCCTAAGTTATATCTTAGGAGGCTCTTTGGACTAAGGATGCTTTCGTGAATACGGCCCCTGGGCGCTAAATCGAATCATTTTTTTAACAAATGTTATTGAGGCTAAAGTTGCATATTACATACATTACGCTAAATCATTATAGTACACGAAAAATAATTCCAAAAGCTTCCAATGAATGATTGACTGAACAGGTGTGATGACCTCTGACATAAGAGAGATGATGCCAGGACTCGGTTGGTTCAGAAGTTTTTTCTTCAACGAGCGCGGTTATGTGGCCCTGTTTATAGCCGCTCATCGAGGTCACGCAAAAGTCGTGTCTAAACTGATGGGTCTCGGTATCGATGCCTGTCGTAGAATGCCTTCAGGAAGATCAGCTATCCATGCAGCCGTGTACAAGCGAAGGGTGACCTGTGTTAATATGCTAGTAGGTGGGTAACCTGTATTAATATACATTCAGTTGCATAACCTGTGTCCTGCAGTTGCCTGGCAACAATGTGGTACTACTTCATGTAAGCCTATATAGGTGCATGGTAAGCAAAGATGGCGGACGGTAAACGGTACCGGAACCATCGAAAGGACCCTTTACCAACGTTTTTGCTTGCAAAAAAGACAAAGTGGAATGACGAAAAGCCTCATACGCAAATCGAGAGTTTCGGCTCACGGAGCACCCTCCCCCGAACTTCGCGAGGTTCTGCGAGATACGTATTTCTAGTACGAATTTTATTTGTTGTGATAGACCACAATGATTACTTTGGATACGTTTTGGTATACCAACCTCAATAGCCCATTTTAGAGTTGCTCTTAACCTCCTTTTCAAACCGAGGCTAAGTGCAAAACCATTCATATGAATATTAGTTTTCTTTCACTACAAATACAACTTATATCCATATGAATAGTTTTGCACTTGCCCTCGGTTTGAAAAAGAGGCTAAAAGCAACTCGGAAATGGGCTATTCTTGGTTTCCACAACAAATTTCGATTCCAAAATGTTTATGTAATTGTAGAGACACATCTGAGCCAAATTTTGAAGCGCAAAAGTATTTCGTTCAAGAGTTATAAGCGAACAAGTATTAAAAATTTTTAGTAAGAAATCTATGGAGCGGCCAAAAATTCAAAGTCTTAATTACACCAACAATCAAATCATAAAATATTGTATTCGCTATAAGTTCTATTAAATCGTCTTATAAGCATTTATAATGCAAAAAATAACTTTCAGATGAGTCAATTTTATTTATTTTCACGGCTTATCAAAATAGCGTGACGAATTGCGTGACACATTTAAAACCTTTATAAATCGGAAGCAAAACATCGTTAAAACCTGAACATTTTTGTGAAAGATTATACCATGTTAGAAACAGCTTTGTAGGACGTATATTTTAGACAGTTGATACTTTATGACGTCATGTGAAAATACATATAAGCTTTCCAACCTCGACCCCAGGACCCTTTCCGCGTTCAAAATGGCGAGCGGAAAAACTCTTGGACAAGTCGGTAGAGTCTACCTGCTATAGCTCAGAAGGAGGTCGGACAACTAATTGAGAGTTACATGACGTAATGTCGACACTTGGAATTTTATCTTCAATAAATTTGAAGATAATGCTTGTAAGAAGTAAATGCGTGTAAGAAGTAGGCAATTTGCACGGCAGCCATGTTGCATGGCAGGAACAATGAAAATGTTTTGCATAAGAAAGAACATTCTTTCCCATAGGGAAAAGAATCTATTGTTCCTGCCATGCAACATGGCTGCCGTGCAAAACCTCTATTGTTCCGTGGCATTTCGCTTTCCCCACATAAGATCGTTTAGGTTTTTTCACTGAGAATGCATCAACCTATGGACAACATGTTTTTTAAATCAAATGTACTGGAACTTTATTTTAAAGTGATGTATCTTTTGTGCTACAAGATTTCATCCAGTCGTGAAACTCCAAAACAATGGCAAGAAAGGCTTCTAATTTTACATGTTTCCCACATAGAATTTTGGTTGCATTAAAACTCAGAATAATTTTCACTAAAAGGGAATCAATTAGTAAACTAGAGAGAAATAAATGCACTACCTGGTTAAGTTATGGTAGATTTTCACGTTTTAGCCAATGAGGTGGACGGTTTCAACATAGTTAATAGAACAAACTGGTTATGAAACTCAGTCAGTCCTTTGTTATATGTTTTTGTTCTCTATTTCTTTTGTTCGTTTGCCTTGACCCTGCACAAAACACAAAAGGTATTGAAATGCATATGAGCAACTGACCAGTAGAAACATTTGGGCTCACACGTTAAACAAAACAATGTGCAGGGTCACGGTTCGTTCAACATAAAACAAAGCAGCTTTGTACACTCTTTGAAAATTTTTTGAGCTTCATAACCAGTTTGTTCTATTAACTATGGTTTCAACAATATCACAATTAACACCTTTCTGCATTCCCTGCCGTTAGGTTGCCTACTTCTTACTAGGACCATAGTTAATAGAACAAACTGGTTATGAAACTCAGTCAGTCCTTTGTTATATGTTTTTGTTCTCTATTTCTTTTGTTCGTTTGCCTTGACCCTGCACAAAACACAAAAGGTATTGAAATGCATATGAGCAACTGACCAGTAGAAACATTTGGGCTCACACGTTAAACAAAACAATGTGCAGGGTCACGGTTCGTTCAACATAAAACAAAGCAGCTTTGTACACTCTTTTTGAAAATATTTTGAGCTTCATAACCAGTTTGTTCTATTAACTATGCTAGGACCATTACTTAACTGTAAAAGAGAAAGTCTAAAGTTCCCAGGCAGTATCTAGATTGTTAGAGAGCCTACACGACCACCACACTATCGAACTGCTTGCGCTTGCCTTAATTCGGTTTAAATTGAACTATATTACCTGCTAACCCTAACCCTAATTAAATGCTAACCAGTCAGGCTTAGGGTTATGGGTAGTTAATCTGGTAATTACATTATATATTCTCATTAAGGTGTCCGATCGCGACCTCCTTCTGAGCTATAGCATTTAGACTCTACCGGACAAGTCTTCCGCTTTGAAAGAGTAGAAGGCTCTAGAGATGAAGTGGTCAGTTTTCTCCACCAGTGCCCTTAACCGCATTCCGTTAGAAAACAATTCTACTTTAAAGGATGCAAGTTGTCTTGATTTTATGTTTTTGGCTCAGACTGTGCCAAAATAGTCTCCCACGCAGCCGTTATTTGTCTCATCACGCAACGCTCCTCCCCACTAACGGCTGCTGAAACCTGGACCACGTTCCTTGCCCATTGTGTTTGCGATAAATTCAGCGAACCAATAGACCGATTGCATAAATGGCGCCGAATTTGAATAACAATACGTTAGAAAACCTTAGCCTCATGTTGATGAGAGAAATCCTTTGTCTGGAAACATGAGCGCGAGGCTAAGGTTTTCTAACGTATTGTTATTCAAATTCGGCGCCATTTATGCAATCGGTCTATCATGTATCAGCAAAATGAAAATGACGTAAGTTTTCGCGCGAAAAAAAGGCCGGTGGTTTCCGGTTTACGTGTGCCAGACATCCTAGCTTAGTACTGTACACGACCCGAAATGATCCCCGACCCCAATTGATTCTCGACCCCAAATGATCCCCAAAATCGACCTAAACACGACCCGAAATGATCCCCGACCCGAAATGATCCCCAATTTTTGTCACACGCGACCTGAAATGATCCCCGAGGAATTAGAGGAGTGGAATGGGAAAACATTTCTATCCCGAGGATAAGATTGCAGCGTTTTGATTCCGTTTTTCGGTTAATGCTAAATGCGAAGTTTTTCGGCTATAAACGCGAAATCTTTTCAAAATGGCTAATCGACTGCACAAAGTTATTTTCAGTTGTATTAATTGCCTGGAGTTTACTTTTTCCGTAATAACGTGGAGGCCGTTATACCAGACAGACGTAACTGTAGTGCTAAAATCAGTGCTTCCAGTTTCGTCCCAGTCTCGTCGCAGTCTGTTTCGTTGGACTTTTTACCGGAAGATCAGTCGGATACAACAATGTCGCGGACTGCGTAGTTTACAGCTGTGATTCTATTCTGCTTTTTGAAGAGCGTCATCTCGGGAAACGAAGACAAACCTCCAGATGCGAATTCATACATGCAAAAGGTTGCCGAGGTAAGTCATCTACATTAGAATTAGAGTCCTTAATATAAGGCTTTCTTTGGAGAAATCAGCGAATAATCTATATGTGTGACAGCGTAACAGTTGTGAAATACAAATCATCAATAATACGAATTTTAAAAACTCGATCATGATTCGATGTCTAAAATGGCGGATTTACTTATTTAAGTAGAACCAAATAAGTATCAGACTCGGGACATGTGAAATTTGACTTTTAAACCGGGCCTAACGAAATGCTATTTGCACGATTTTATTTAAACCTCCAATTTAAACTCTAAAGTTTCTTGAAAATTCGTTAAAAAGTAGTTACAATTATTAAATAAATTGTCCAAAATTTATAAATACATAAATAATTCCGCGGGGATCATTTCAGGTCACGTGTGAAAAAGTTTGGGGATCATTTGGGGTCGGGGATCGTTTCGGGTCGTGTTTAGGTCGATTTGGGGGAACATTTGGGGTCGGGGATCATTTCGGGTCGTGTACAGTACTAAATTTTCCTTGGTGTTATGGCAGATGGAACTCCAAAAAAAAGTCGTCGAAGATAGCTCTAAGTGCTTTACGTGTCCATCGCTTTCAGTGTACAAAAGAAACCACTTGCATCCATACGAATTACAAAAACAGAGCTCCATGCTGGAGATTCGAAAATTTCAAACCGGATGCAATGACGCCATACGTTTGACAATGGAGGAACTGCCTAGCTCCGAGAAACACGTCAAATTAAACGCAGAATAAACTATGAGGAGCTAAAAACAATTGCACAAGATGCCACTATTCCAATATAGACCGTGACTATCGCATAAGACTTGGATCTTAGACTCTTAGCAGTGATGAAGAAACACTATCTCGCAAGTTATGCTAACCGCAGACTTGCGCTCACATTAAATCACGGATTTAATGTCACCTTTTCTAACAACTTCGCGAAAACATCCAACTGAGTAAACGATAAAACGCAAGCCATGATTGGAGAAGTCACGCTTAGAGAATTTGGCGCGAGCAAGTTCCGAAAATGGCACTGCAACTGTGATTGGCTTATATCGGGCAAGGAATGTGGTCCAGGTTTCAGCAGCCGTTAGTGGAGAGGAGCGTTGCGTAGTGCCAAAATGGAAACTGAGAATTTTATTTCAGATACGAAATGTTCTTTGATCATTAGTTTTGGGTTTTCACTTAATATGTAAATTATGCCTTTTGGCTTTTCAATGTGACAACAAAAACTGCCAGCAGCTTGTTCCGCATGCACAGTGTGAAGAGCCTAAGGAATACTTCATAAATTAAAAAGATACCTGGTGTGTTTATCACCCTAGGTAAGTCCAAAGGGAGAAAGAATAAAGAGAACTACCGTGAGAACTGCGTCCGAAGAAACACGTTCTTGACTGTCGCTTCTCAGCTAAATAGGAAAACCGGCTGGAAACTTCTGGTCATGCAGCTTAAAGAACGCATGGAGCGACGGGAATGCGAAGACACATTTAAAGGCGAAGTTCCCTTGAAAGAATTTCAGAAGTATGACTCGAAATTTCCAACATATTTGAAAGGTAAGTGGCAATGTAAATACCCTTAGGCCACTACTATTTTTGAATATGATCAGAAGAGAAACGTACAGTATGGGTTGATTTCTGCGTTGATTTCTGCGTTGATTTACCCACAAGTAATGGTCCAGGATGCAGTTGGCCACGATGGAAACGACTTTGAACTTGAAAAAAAACATTGCCCTGGCCAATTTTTTTAAAAGTTTATCTCCTTGTGTCTTGGAGAACTGAACTCGCTAAAACTAGGATTAAATGGTTGATTCTCTCTTGAAACATTCACTTGATCTCTTCCCTCTTGCTGTTCTGTAATCATTTTCACGACTGGTCCCGAGGGACTGGTCCCGAGGGAAACAGTGAATTTGGTTACCCGAGAATCATGATGTCGAGATTCGAGGGAGACAAAATTCACTGTTTCCCAAGGGATCAGTCATTAAGTGATTTGTTATAGAGCTTTCTTCGTCGTGAAAAAAACACAGTTTGAAAAACGCGCCGAGCACTCGAGGCAAACATCAATCGCATCATAATCATGCCACCTTCTGTCACGGTCTGATCACGTGCACAAGCGGGCAACAGTGAAATGTTACCCTCTGACGTCAAAATTGTTGCCCGCTTTCGCAAATGTTGCCCACTCATGGACGTTTGGCGGGAAACAGTTTGTTTGTTAGATGTCATGTCACCATGAATCAACCAATGAACTCGCCAATGTATTGAGAAAAATACCCATGACATAGCTCCTTAAAAAAAGGAAACAAAGAAATTCGAACGTTGACCCATTAAACATTAAATAATTATAATAAATACATTATCTGTTAAATACAAAATTACAAAAACAATATGGCATTTACTTTAAGTAATGCTACACATAAGAACTATAGTACTAAACTTCATTGTTCTGCGGCATTGGCTCTTTCCCACATAGAATATCTTTGATTTCAAGAATAGAGGAGGGGCTGATGGTTCATAATTATATTTCATTATAAAAATACAGAAAATCCATTTGCGTCAAATATATTTTAGGAAATGTTCGTGCTTAACCGATCAGAATAGCAGAAGACAATAGCTACTAATTTTGCTTCTTTGATGAAATTCTCCAAAAACAATAACTTTTAAAAATTGCATGTTGTGCGATTGGCTCTCAAAATACTTGAAACCTTAAAAAAATAAGACTTAATGCACGTTGAACCCTAACTTTTTAGCAGTTTTTGAGTCTAGGCCAATGAGATCACTAGTTGTAACAATGAAAATAGTTGACATTCCATCGTGCATTGCCGTTCAGCACTATCCTTCTTTTGCGGATCATTACTTAATTAATTTTTGACCCGGTTGATGGAATGTGTGACCATTCAATAAAAGCTCTTTAGCGGCACTTTTTTTCATGCGCTGTTACTTAGTTTCCTTCAACTGAATTCAGTCGATTCTGGACGGTCTTGGTAGTAAAGTTATTTAAAATGATAAATTTTCTTTTTTCAGGACCTCTCGGCAAAATTTACCTGTGTACTGTTCTTCATATGGAGCCATTTCGAAAACGGCCTATCCCAAAACCGTGGAAATGATGCCTTCGGATAAAAAGCTATTTATTTAATATCTTTTACTATAACGTTTAAATAGCAATTCCACCAAGATATCGTTTTTGTTTGAATTCATATATATATGTATCTGATGAGTATATTGCTGTTATATACAACTCAAACAGGTTTTTAAATAAAAACTTATAAACACAGTACCTTTGGGACTACAAATTGTAAATTGCTGCCTGAGTTGTATCGAGCATACACCAATATCACGCTAGCACGGCACAAAAATATATTTGGTTTATTGGGAAAAAGAGCCCAGCATCAAATTCAGCATATCGATATCAGTAAAACTACAAAGGTTTGTAAAGATTGCTAGAAAACTGACGAAGATATGAAATTTTGAAACTGAGCATTTTTACAAAGAAATGTATGGTGGAGGGTATAGATCAAGTTCTCGTAGTGTTGAGTGGTCCTCTACATTTAAACGTTTTTTTATTTTATCAAGTTCTCAGCACATATAATCACATTACATAATTTTGTCTCACTTCATACTAGTTCCAGCAGCTCACACACCTTATTCACTCTCCATGGTGTATCTCATGACCTTCCATACAGCGCGGGGACGTAACTAAGGGGTGGTCCTGGGGTGCCCGTGACCCCCCTCCCCCCCCCCCCCCCCCCCCCCACTTGTGAGATAATTTTTAGTAAAACACAGCGTGGATGTCGACATGATAAAGTACCCTGGGCGTGACACAGTCAGTGTGACCCCCCCCCCCCCCCCCCCCCCCCCTTTGACAAATCCTAGCTACGCCCGTGCAGCGATCGGATGTTTTAACCAACTGAGCTACCAGTGACCAGTGACGAGCTATGCCATTTTTACTAAATTCAAAACCTCCATGAAAAAAGTGAAGAAAGTCGTACACTAGCCGCAAAGTGACCCACACGGTTTGTAACATGCAGCAAGTTAAGGTGAATACTGCTGCACCCTTCCGCGTGGGATGCTGGCCCATCGCAAGGTTACCCAAACAAGGTTTCTCTTGCGTTTCACAACTGTGTGGAGATGGATAATTGGAATAGACTTCTCTTGTGTTAGGAAGCAAAAAGACACCAGCGACCTTTAGATCCATGGCTAGACTGCCTGACCTTCTCTATACGGTAAGAAAGCAATACCACTTATTAGCCGAGATCGAGGTTCGTACTGTAAGTTACGCACCGAGACTTTTCCACTCGACTTATGGCCCAAGCACGCTATAGCATTGTCTTTAAATCGGATATAAGGAAATCCCTTTAAGTCAAAAGATGACTGACTTCATTTGAAAACGGATGTACGTCAAAAGAAAGGAAAGAGCAAATTTTATTGGATTCAAAAATGATTTGATCGTTCTCGATTCGGCGTGAGCTTGCGTGGCTCTTGAATGAAAACTACATCAAACGAGTTAATTTCTTCTTCCATGTGTCAGATTTCCATCGTCGATCCTACGGAATACAAGGTAGTTTTCTTTGTAACGAATTCTTAGTTACTGGCGTAGACAACTCAGGAAAAGAAGAATAATGAAAACGCCGAAATAAAATCGCCAAAACAAACGTTTTTGTCAAACTGAACAACTTTTGCAAACGGATTCTAGGCCAATGCTGGCTTTTTCAAATTATTGCGGGCCGTACTGATAAATACGGACCGGAAAATTGACCAATCATAGCGCGCGTACTAACTAAGAGATATAATAATGGATGCTACACTGATGCGTGTTTGTTATAAAAGTTACTAATAAATGATTTAGCTGAATATTTTTAACTTGACACCGTAAAAGAGCCAATAAATGAAAAGCAATACACTAAACAACACAGCACTAAAGTTTTTATTATAGACCCATGAAATCTTAGAAGTCACAGATGTTTAATTAAATTCAGGGATAAATTTGTAATGTACCTTAGTTCTAAGAAGTAAGAGTCTGGAATAAAAAAATTAAAAAGTCCAGAATATGAAAAACGTATAGTCAAGTAAGAACAAGAAGCCATCTTGTAACAAAAAAACCTCATCAAAACAGAAATGATATGACAGCTGACAAGCAAAATTTTAAAAAACTGGTACTTGACATGAGGAGGGAGACTCCACGATTACGTCACCTTGCAACGAAACCTGAAACTCCAACCACTGAAGCACATTTCCGCCCTGCGTGTCACACGTTTGAGACATGAGCAGAACCTCGTTGGTGGTTAAAGCCTTGTTCCACAAATTCATGCCACTGATACTTCCCATAAAGCTTTGCGACCAGCTAAAGCCATTTGGATCTCCTGGATCAATATCTTGCTCTTGACCAACAATTATCGTACCTCCAGTCTGGATCACGTGATCTTCTTCGAGTGAGGTACCAACGTTGATGACCGCACCGTCCAGAGAGAGCCACCAGAAACCGTCAGTATTCCTCCAGGCTAAACACACGTGATGCCAAATTCCGTCGTAATAGTTTTCCAAGGAAGTATATCTTTGCAAGAAAAAAAATCGATAACACTTTTAGCAACATGTGATCGTTACTTGTGTAGCTTAAAATCTGACTATTCAATGACAAAATAGATGAAAAAAAGTATTTCCAAAACTTAAATTTTACTTTTTTGGACATCTTTTCTTAATTTTTAACCTGAAAATCAAAACCTTTGACAAAGCATCAGATCAACATTGAAGAAATCATTTGATTGCTAATTATTTCCCAGGGCAACATATTTTGTTGGTTTGTTTGCTGCTGTCAACCCCACCACATCCAGGCCGAAGCAAGCTAGCCTGAAAAGCCGAGGCCGGTTAGCTCTGATAAGCCAGATCATTCGTCTGCGTACATATGTTTAATTCGACAATAGCTGCTTCTGAGCCGTCGTTTGCCTCGGTTTTAAATTCAGGTTTCTCTGCCTCGCTTTCATAAGTCTTGCATCTTGTACGTTCCAAAACAGGATGGTAATTGACGTCATCTTCACAATGTTAAAGGAAAGAAAACTAATTAAAAATCGACGTTTTCTCGTTAGGTACATCGATAAACAGCAGGAGCCCATCCTGTAAACAGCTATTTCAATTAACGTTGTCGGATGAAAGCTCAAAGCCACAAGCCTAGACCGCAAGGTAGTATGGGTAATGGTAAATAGTCATCCTAGAATCTGGTTGTCAGTGCGGGCGCGACGGAAAATGGGCGACAGTACTATAGAGGTTTACTTCCGTTCTCTAATGGAGGGAAACAAAATCAAACACGAATCTATTGACTTCGAAGCGTTCCTTTATTTGACAGTATGGGGAGATTAAAGTATAAAGCAGCCACAACGGCGACGGCAGCGAGAACAGCACAAAACAATAGGTTTAATGAGCGAAAACAATGCCCCTGTACGTGCGTTGTACATCTTGGAACATTTCCTTGCCGTTCCCTACAAAACCTATAACGTCAAATAATCAAATTATAAGTTTTGTGGAGAATAAGAACACGCAACGGTTGTTTTCTTTTTCTATTTCAACTTGAAAGCCGTCCCTACAAATTAAGTTCTGGACAATCCAGTCACGTTAGAAAAACTAAACAAACTGGAACAACTGCAAAGTAGTTTAAAATAGTACAAACCCCTTTTATAAGTGACGTTTCCTTAATGTTGCAGTCGTCGTAGCTCCCTGTCATGTTGTTGATTTTGGTGAATTTATACATAAAAATCCCATACTACCTTGTGGTCTTGGCTTCAAGATTTCATCCGACAACGTTAATTGAGACATCTCGAAAGCTAAAATTCGTCAACCACTAAAACCGTGAAAGATGTAAACAGTTATTTTTACTTGCGTGAAAATGGCATGTTCGCTTATAAAGTTACTAGATTTCCGTCTACTTATGCGAGCTACCTTAGTTCGTCGTGGATATAAATCTTATCCTTATGTACTGCAACTTCGTTGATGCAATTCGGTACAGCATAGCTAAACGGAGCGCCGATGTCCGAGTCGGCGGTTTTCATCCAAAAGCAGAGTGTGAAACTGTTAACTGGTTCGTTAGGATCCGTTGGCCAGTTCAGAGAGACGTAGCTGGTTAAACCTTTCTCTGGAAAGGTCAGGTCATAACTTTGTGGTGCTACTACAGGGCAATGAAAAGAATGACAATAAGAGTATTTTGTAGTAAATGTTTATAAAATGCATTCGAGGAGTTCTGAGGGAGGATACGGTCTACAAGGTGGTTCTAAATTTTGCGCCTGTAGATGAAATCCTGTAGAGTGACTATTCAAATGAAGGCTTGCGTTCTTTGTTTTCAGCGGGAGAGGGGTAGGTCGAGGAAGTAACTTCCATACATTCTCTTAGCGATGCTCACACAACCAAGAAATCATCCAGACTTTTTTAAGCGGATTCTATTCTTGTGCGTGCGCAGTGGAGGCGGGCCCTGGTGTTGTTCTTTTATTTTGATAGTTCACGAATTTATTGAATTCATGTCGCTTTTCAGAAATCATGTGCAATTCCCTACACAGAGTTTTCCAATGTCAAGACACAGAGCCGTAGAGTTGATCGGTCAAGTATTTATGTTGTGGTGCAATTTTGTCCTTGATGCAAATTTTATTTTCCTTTGTTTTTGGGTATGGAAATGTATGATAATGTATGTAATGAGTTTTAAACAAAGGAAAATAAAACTTGCACCAAGGACAAAATTGCACCACATCATCTATATTTTTTTTTTGCAAAATGCATGTAGATGACGGGTTCAAGGTATTGAGTTTTCAATAGTAATTGTGCTTTGAACTGGAATTATTGAGGCAAAAATCATATGCTATCCTGAGCTAAATAAATGCAAATAAATATTATGAAATCTAATGTTTCAGTTTATTTTAGGTCCGATCGAATAAGCTTTATTTTAACATTAAAGCATGCTAAGATTTGTAATTTTTTTATTTAGTGGTTTTGATACAGTTTTTGTAGCGATTTTATTAACACCACAACCTCATAATTGTGTACACAGTAATTACTCGTGGCGCAACACACGAGTTGTAAATCCGGCTCTGAGTTTTCTTTTTCTTTTTTCGTGTCACATTAGTGCATGCAAATTTATATACGCACATTTTAGTTTATGTCGACTACTATATGGCTTTCAGCCATGAAATACATACCACAAAATCTCTCCGTGTGTTGACTGGAGAAGCAAAACTACAGCGTACAATTGTGAGTTTACAAGACAATGCAAGGCGTTCATGGATGGATAGGACCGTCTGATATTGTGTTCGCCGCTTATTCCTGTGGGATTTTTGTCCCGGCAATTTTTTTGTTTTATAAAACTTGCAACTTGCTAAGCGATTGAGCTTTGAAGTGTCGGCTAATGTAGTGTAGTCTTACTTTTGAACCCGTGAATATATACGCGAAAGCGAAATGAACGGGTTATCGGTAACGGTGGGTAATTTAAATTCACTCACTCGCTCGCTCCTTCCATCAGCTGTAAACATAGTGAGTTATGCTTTGTTACGAATGCGTTTCGTAACAAGACCAACGTGAATCCAGCGATAACAATAATTAATTTGATGTAAACGAATATAAACAACAAAAAGCTTAATTATGACTAAATTTTATTATTTCAAGGTAGATACGCATCAAAACGCGTGCTTCGATTGAAAAATCCTTTTAGATCGATTTTAATGTTGCATTAAAGACTCCAAATGCGAAACATCTTTGAGTTGAGTTCCTCGATAGTGTAGTGGATTGAGGTTGTGGCTCAGTGCTCGCAAGGCCCAAATTCAAGTTACGCTCGGGTCCTTTTTTTTTCTTGTTTTCGGACTGGACATTATGAGAGTGATGTACTGTTTTTTTTTTTCTTTGCTTTCGTTAAAAATCTTAACGTTTAATTTATAAAGAAATATATCGAACCGTGTCTGTAAAAACATAAGCTTATCGAAATATTGCGTTACGCGTTAGCGTTTCTTCTTCACGGATGGGCTCTTAGGACCCTTTGATTAGACATAATTTTAAGCTTAAGTTTCTCCGTAAAAGCACTCAAAACACTCGGGAATCAATGCTGCAATGAGACAGTTAAAGGCGCCACGAGTTCAAGCTGTGTACAGCTTCTTGTTCAACAGTACAACTGTTTCTTATTCGACAAAACTGGTCTCGTATCATGTGCTCCAGCAGTTTAGCCGTAAAAATCAGTTTGCACAACAAACTTGATCGTTTTAGATGACTCGACTTGGACTCTTTTGAAGTTCGCTATCCACACGCTCAACACCAAAGCACACAGATCGCGCCGCCATTATCGAATACAAAGCAAAACAGAAAGATTAGCCGTTACCTTATTCTTACTAAATTTCACGCGTACTTAATTTCGCGAAAATTTGTTACCAACAAGTCCGTGCCTTACAACCTTTATAATTTACGTATTGTTTTCTTATATAATATGGTATTAAATTTCGCGATATTAATTTTTGCGCTCTTTTCTTTTTCGCGAGTATTAATTTTCGCGATTTTTTCCAAAACGCGAAAATCGCGAAATTTAGTAAGAATAAGATATTTCTCTCGGCTTTTCGCCGATATCGCACCGTTCTAGATATAGATTTCTGTAAACACCGCTGACCACGATGTAAGTGGACCGCTTTACAAGCTGTGAGAGCATCGTTACTCGATCCCATATCTCGTTTCAATTATAATTTTTAACTTTTCGACTTTGGGCACTCTTGGAAGTGAAAGGCTTAAATAAAACACAGTGATATATATATTGGCCACGTACCATCCACAAAGGCTTTGTCACTTTGACCCTTGAAAATAAAAAGAAAGAAAGAAAGAAAGAAAGAAAAATAAAAGAAAGAAAAGTTAATGTACAGTATATCAATCGTATTAGGTATTCTGACTATTATATTAGACTATCAAAGAATGGAGTGTCATTAGAATGTGAAAGATATATTGATAATTTTACTCAGTACAGTATGGCGTCCACAGGAAGCCCAAGCGTAACATGAAGTATGATGTACCACAGGAAATCCAAGCGTAATGTGTAGTGTGGCGTACCTCAAGAACTTCGTAGTAAAAGACGCCTGGTTCAACTGCATAACTCTCAGGTGAAGTGATTCGGTTTGCGTCATTCAGCTGGCAGTTGGGCATTCTTCTTCCCCAGTTATTGCTAATTGGTTGGTAGTTATATGACAAACATTCACTGTGTGCTAAGCACCTCGTACCACATTCCAGTTCACACGTCACGTGATACTGAGCAACAACGTGGTTGTTCAGTGCATAACCTGAAAATGCAAACATATTTGAGCAAACTCACTTCCAATTTAAAAACGAGAAACTGAACTGAAAATATCATGTATTGTTCTGCTGTGAGAACAAAACTTGTTAAGCAAAATTCCAGCATCAGTGGAATAAGTACTCGACGGAAAATGACCTGGGGTTTCACCGTTCACATAAAAAACGTTGTACTTTTTCTATATGTATCTGTGGTCTCACTTATTATGCGATGCAAGGAGATTTAACGTTTTGTTCAGGTTTTAAAGTGTTAGGTCCTAGCATTTTAGACTAAAATAAAAATGATCCTTAAAAAAGGTAGTATCACCCGAAACACCTTACCTGGATACGCTTTTAAAAACGTGGATCTGGAAGACTCGTCTCTTTGTACGCTGTCACTAACAAGTATATGGGTGGCAGACAAACGGAAGAATACAAGTAAAAGGCTTGAGAAATCCATGCTTTGATACGTGAAAAATAAAAGTCATGAGAAGACTACCCAAATGACACAAACGAACGTTCTAATTGTAGTAACTGAAGAAAGGGAACAAACAATATTATTGTAACATTGATTTCTTAATTAAGCTGGGAAACAGAACACCCTTTATGGAAAAATTGATTAAATAGATCATATGTAAGTGGACCGCTTACATATGAGTAAGTTACAATCCGCAAATGCACCCGCTTTTGCACTTCAGTATATTGTACTTTGCGCTTATAATTATCGAGCAGGACTTTCCTGCGTCTGTTTGTTAAGCTGTTCGAGGTGGTTGTAAAATTCGAGCATTGTAGATGAACTGCAATCTTGCATATCTCCTGCAATAGCAAGATGTAATTGTTACAATAAAAGCTATAACTAAACCTTAGATATTGAATAGATTAAAATCCGTTAAAACTATATTAATTGTCTTTTAGAATGCTAATGTTGTATATGTTGTGGTTCAATTTTATCCTTGGTTCAAATTTTATTTTTCTTTGTTTAAAACTCATTATCATACATAACCATAGCCAAAAACAAAGGAAAATAAAATTTGAACCAAGGATAAAATTGAACCACTACATATACGCCCCGCTATAAAAAATATTGTAAAACTCAACTATCTGACACTGTAAAATTTTTACTGTGTTAATAAATAAAATTAAAAAATTAATAAAAAAACTAGTAAAATATAATAGGGGTCCGGCAAAATCTAAATAAAAGCTACTCAATTAAAAGAACTTTCCCATGCACGGTTCTGTTCATCGTGCTGCATGTACAAAGAAATTCTACTATTTTAAGTGTTTGCCACCATTCAAATAGGGGTTTCTAAAAAATATTTTAATGTGGTGCTGTTTGTTCATTTCATTTTTTTATTTCTTATTTATTTCTTATCACTTCAGTTTTCTCCACTGGTGAGGAAAGTTTATAAACCGTGATAAATTTGCTATTTACCTTCCTTTGCCTGTTTTAGTTTCCAAAGCCACTTACCTGGATTTTGATAAATCAACCCGTGATCGCCTAAAACATAATTATGAGGGAACACGTTGCTGCAGCTGGACACTTAGCAATGTGAACATTTAAGCTTTATTCTTATAACATAATGGATCTGCCAATATCATAAAAGGAGAGCTAAATACAACATCCGCCGGATTTTTTAAGTATATAGGCTTATTTGACAAGCAATTAGAAAAATCGGTTAGTCGCTTGAAAAGAATCTACTAGTATTTATAATTATTTTTGTCTCCGTCGAAACACAATACTGCTTTCATGTTTTGTATTGAGCGTCGCCCAATTTTACCCACTTGTCTCTACAATATCTTGTTAAATTGTTTAAAACATAAATTGCATGTCGTTAATCATTCTTGTTCTTAAAGGGTTCTAAAATTTCGCTCTGACGAAGGGTTAGCGATCGAAAGTCAGGTTTTAAATTTCTTCACGGTGGTCAATTCATCTTATTATCAGTTCTGTCCAGCTGCTAAAACCAAATTTTCATGTTCTAAAAAATGAAATGTTTCATTTCTATCTGAAACAGTTTTCAAGTTTTTTTACAGTAATTGATAATGATAATAAAATACTACTGATTACCTATACCTGGTATTACCGTAACTTAGATAGAAAGAAATATTGGGATGACAACTTTAAGCCCGCTTGTCAGTACCTTTATGATATTGGCAGTCGACTGCAATCAGTGAGAACTGTGCTATAAAGCCACAGTCTTCCGTCATGTATGTAATGTGTGCACTTATGGAATGTGTGTTGTACTTTAGAGTTGAGGGCCAGACCTAATGTTAATTCTCAACTGCGAAATGCCGCGTTTGTCACCGTTAGCTCTGTTAGCTGCGAAAGTTATATTTTAAGCCTGGTTTAGTGAGGAGGATTGAGGTCCAAGATCCCAACTTAAAATGTTTCTGTTTATAACATCATTAATGTGAAAGGTGATTATCCCTTGAGGGTAACCGTTCTGAAGAAGAAGTTTTCGAAGCTCATCAAGGGCAGATTGCAGCAACAATGAAGAGGAGCAAATCCTGTAGCAGCGATAAGTGAGGGTGCGGATGAGATTATTTTATATTTGGCATGTTAATGAAAACAGGAGACTTTTTATATTCGTTACTTTCAGTTGGGCAAATATATTCAATTGTTTGTTTTTTATCTCATTTCTGTTTCAATCTATTCTCATTGCCGTAAGGATCAGTTTGCCGTTTTCTATTTCAAGATTTTACTGATCCTGAGTGGGGCACCAAGATGGCCGCTCCATATACATTTCTTACAAAAGATTAAAAAGGCTGCGTTTTGGGGGGAAAATCCGAATCTGGATTCTTGAATCCAAAAAAGGATTTTGCGTTTTTTTTACTAAAATCCAAAAACGCGGATCATGAATCCATTGAATCCATACTTCGGTGAGGTTTTTCATATCAAATTTCAATTCGGTTTTTTAGATTTATGATCTGAGCGTTTTTTCGTTTTGTTTTTTTTTTAGAATGGATTTGAAAAACGTACATCTGACAAGCGGTCTCGTTCAAATTTACTCGTTCCGTTCGCTGTTCAAGTTGTTTCTTTCACGATTTCATACCATGGACAATTCAGGTAAAACTTTATTGCCTAAATTTTGAAAACTATTTGTCGAGCAGACTGATAAACACAAGAGAGTCGAAATAGGTTCATTTGAATACCAACGGTTTTTTATGTTAAATGATCCATTTTAGAATTTTTCGCTTTTTTTGGTCATAAAAAATCCATATGATCTGAGATCAAAAAAATTTTCCCAAAAAAAACGCAGCCTAATACTCGTTCGCCTATAACTCTTGAACGAAACGTTCTTGCGCTTCAAAGTTTGGCCCAGAAGTCTAGTTTTAAACTCTATACAATTCCATAAACATTTCTGAATTTTGAGGCCGAAGGGGTGGTTAAAACCGACGATTCAATACAGACTAAGAAAACAATGGGTTTTTATGAGAAACTGATAATTATAATAGATAATACAAGCTTTGGCTCATCATCGTTTACCCGTTCCAAATGCAAAGAAACATAGATTGGGAATACTCGACAGCCGAAAAAGAGGACATTATCAACGCGATTTACTGGTGTTTCTCGTTTGGAGTCCTTTGATGATTTATTTTTTTTTTTTGTGGTTTTGCGGGAACTAATTTTTGCGATAGGTAAAGACTGTTTTTTCTTGCTGGGAGCTAATGTTTGCGATTTGCAGGAAGTCGAGCTCAGACCAACGTATGTAAAACACGTTACGCGTTAACCAGTGTCACCTTTAACGAAAGAGACGCTTTTAGTAAATGGGCACCAATACGATTCTACATTATATACGTGTAAATGTTGATCAGTTTTGAAAATAATTTCGACGGTGGAGTACATTTTTGCGGGAATTTGTTTTTTTGCGGGAACTATGACTTTTTTGCTGATCGTGAAAATATACGCAAAAATCGCAAACATTTAGTTTCACACGGTAATTACGTTTCAATGCCATCACTGTCATGCAGCATTGGCTAGTAATTGCCGTCACAATTAATAACGGTAACAGGACCGAGTGGAGTCCACGGCAATTCGGTCTGTAATTATACGAGTGCTGGTAATTGAGCCTTCTTCACTGTATACAATGGATTTAAAGTGAGTCCAACAAGCTGGCCGAGAGGTCAGTGAAGAGTATGACAAAGAAGATGTCATCAAAGGGCTCTAAGAGCCATCCCGTGAATACGAAAGCGTGGATTCTCGCGCGCATCTGCTAGCGAATTTAATACCATACATGTAAATGCTCTACCGCCCCTGAATAAAGTCGTTGAAACATCTATTGGTATTGTGTTCTATCTTTTACAGTGTTTCTACGCTATTTGAGCGATTTTTAGTCCATTTATCTCACCTTGTATAATATAACTGAAAGGAAGGAGAGTTCGGTAGCTTTCTGCGTTCGACACGTGCCCACAAATGGCTCATTTTTCGCACAAAAATAGGTGCTGCTCCCAGTCTGACTGGTCGTCCTGACAGTGGAATAACGTTAAATTGCATTTCTTCGAACAAATTGAACATCCCTTGTTATTATAACGAATAAGCAGCTCCACAAAATCACATAGCACTGCAAAATAGGCGCCAGAAAGGCGTGAAGAACAGAATAGACCTCGGATGCGCGGTCAGCACTGGGCACCAGAGTAAAATCAAAGCATGTTCAATTTTGTCTCAAAATATTGTCAACCTGTGTTACCTGTCTGTTGCAACGATTTTATTCAACGATTTTATTCAGCAATTTTGATTTTGTATATTGCTTAAAACGTTCAATTCGAAATTCTATACAATGTCTTATATTTTCAAATGTCATTAATATGCAAACAATACGCTTGGGTTTCCTGTGCTTAAACAAAGAAAAATTTGATCAAAATTTCCCCAGTGCGAACAGGCCCTAAGGCAAAGAAATGAACCAAAATGTAAAACGCACATGCAGAGGCATTGTTGTTGCTCATTAAACCTATTGTTTTGTGCCGTTCTTGCTTCCGTCGCCGTCGTGGTTGCTAATAGAGAGCTTTAGCAACCACAACGCAACGGTAGCGAGAGCGGCACAAAACAATAGGTTCAATGAGCAAAAACAATGCACTATGTACGTGCGTTTTACATTTGAAAAATTCCTTTGCCGTTTTCTTTTCGCGTTGCCATGGCAACGAATGATGACGTCGTTTGGATACCACTTTGTTGACTGATAAAAGATTTACTGGTTTCAAGTAAAAGATTTTTACCCACACCATTGGGCTAGCTGTAATGGAATGCGAAAAGACGAGAGGGCTGAACAATATGGAGCCACCTTAGGAGCGCAAATTCGTTTTTTAATGACGTATTCTTTGGCGTTGCCATCGTGATTGCTAAAGCTCCCTAATGAGTAAGCAGGAGAGATAATGAATTATTTTGGCAGCCACGCTCCACCATAGACTTGCCCTTTTGAAAGCGGAGAATGGCCTGGGGACGAGGGTCCCTAGAGCAGCCTCAGCAGCCAGGCCTTTTTAACCGTCGGAGACTAAGCAGGTGACAACAAAATCTAACATGGCGAACCAACATATCCTCGCCACCTTGTGAAAAATCGAAAGTAAAGTTGTAGAATCAGAATGAGTGTTATTGCAAGAGCTTGGGCAAAATATCAACAACTTCTTATAACACATCCCTGGAAAACACAAACTATAGGAACAGGTAAGAAAGAAAAAAAAACATATATTATATGTTATGAACGATCATTAAGCTTCAATTTTGAAGTGAGAAGTGAAGAGCACGTTTAAATCATATTAAGACTTAAGGTATTTGACCCTATTGTCGGACACTTTTGCGCCTATCGCTTCCTCTAATCATTGAGCAAAAATATTTGTGATTTTGTTGTCCCATATAAAACGTCAAGTGTTTAGACTTCAATCCATCGCTAATCTCGGGTTTTCAAAAACTTTTCCTCGCAAAAAGGGAGCTTGCCAGTTTATTCGCTAAAAACCCAAATGTCGGACATGCAAACCTATTGTCGGACGCCTCTGAAATGTTTGTAAAATTGAATCATCACACGTAAACCACGCGCTCGCACTGCAAAACAAACCTGGCGATCTCAACCTGACTCCACTGCTTCGTGACTGATCTCAGTCGGTTGTAAACAAGAAATGAAGTCTTCAAAACACAGGCAAGGCTGTTTAAAATAGTTTTTAATTGTCTTTTCCATGGTTCCGTCGCGTGCGTCCGACAATAGGTCGCTGAAACTCCGAGAGGATTGTACGAAGGTTTGAGCATATAGCGTTGGCCAAGAAGCCGCTATGAATCATGGGATACAAAATGGTGGCCAGAGACGGTTGTTACGAAGTATGAAGTAAATCGGAGCTTGTTTTCCACTATTTTTTGAAGTTTTTCTGTGCGCGCAAGGAATTTTCTATGCTTATTTTACGCGCCATATTTTTGTTCAGGTGAGGAACAAGTCTTTTATCGTTGTTTTTCTTTTTCAAGAAATAAACAAACCTCGTTCGGTAGAGTCTTAGTTCTGTGTTTATTACTTGTATTCCCATGTTCTTCGGTTTCTGCCTTTATATAGACATTGTGGTGACTCTTTTCTCGTGTCCGAGATTAGGTAGTGTCCGACAATAGGGTCAAATACCTTATAGACTTACATGTAAAAGGACTTACGACTATGTCACAATAATTTGGATGTTTTTAGTCCAAAACTGTGCTAATATCTTTGGTAAGTAGCTTTCTTTACTTATTTACAGAATTATCTCTAACCATCAAGAGGAAGATACGAAATGAATTATTTAATATTAAGGCCCCGTTTACACGGGTCCGGACAAATTTTTGCACGGACGAATTTTGTTCCTAGCCCACGTGTTTACATGGATCCGTGCAAATTCTGTTACAGATTGCAGTGGTGTTTACACGGAACTTGCACACTTAGCCGTTCAAAAACAATTCGTCCAGTTCCGCCGGTCCCGTGTAAACGCAAGGTGGAACCGTGCAAGTTTTTGTCCGTGCAAAAATTTGTCCGGACCCGTGTAAACGGGGCCTAAGAGTATAGAAAAACACAGCCATTTCAGCTTCCTACCTGTTTTCCAAAGTCAAGGTGGGGAAGGGGGGAACTTTAGTCTCCATTTTTCAAGAGGCAATCCATTTTCATGTTGGTCATCACTAGTCAAAGATCTTTTATATTTATAGTTTCAGTGCACTTGATTAATTGTTAGCAAAACTAGGTTTCCTTTGAAACAATTTGCCTTTTGGCTTTTTAAGAGACTAATACTAGAAATTGGTGATTTAGTACCTTTGAGGTCAACACACCCATGCTAGTTGCGGCAAACAGTTGCCATTAGTTGTTTACACAAAGGGACTGGTTTCAGGGACTGAACTGTTGTTGTTTTGTTTTTTGTTTTGTTTTTTTCATTTATTTATGCGGTTGTACAAGAACTTAAGTCTTACAAGCAGTATACATGAGGACAAATAAATGTTGAGCCACGTAGCACTGGTGATACAAACAAGGAATGAGAGAATTAACTCTGTGTGAATTACACTGTACTGTGCTAAGGTCAACCCATAAATTTCCCAGTACTGAGCGTTAGCCCTAGTAAGGAAATAAGGGACCACACGAGGGAAAGAAAAAAATCTTTTACCTCGGTGGGATTCGAACCCACGACCTCCGGATTAGACCTTCCGTCGCTCTACCGCTTGAGCCATGAGGCCGTACAGGAGCAGATCGTGGGTAATAAGGTGGTAATTTGTGGCAATGAGAATGTGAAGGGTACAAATAAATGTTGAGCCACGTAGCACTGGTGATACAAACAAGGAATCAGAGAATTAACTCTGTGTGAATTATAGTGCTAAGGTCAACCCATAAATTTCCCTGTACTGAGCATTAGCTCTAGTAGGGAAATGAGGGACCACACGAGGGAAAGAAAAAAATCTTTGCCCTCGGTGGGATTCAAACCCACGACCTCTGGATCAGATCTTCCGTCGCTCTACCACTTGAGCCACGAGGCCGTACGGGAGCAGATCATGGGTAATAAGGTGGTAATTCATGGCAATGAGAATGTGAAGGGTACAAATAAATGTTGAGCCACATAGCATTGGTGATACAAACAAGGAATCAGAGAATTAACTCTGGGTGAATTATAGTGCTAAGGTCAACCCATAAATTTACACACGAGGACAGTCTGATTTGGCTCTTGGTTGGTTTATTAAATTCTTTTTGCCGGGTTGGGCGACTAGTCAGATGCGCAGTACACATTAAAGCCTGGTGCACAGTACTGGTGATCATGGCCGTAACACCGTGCATACACACAAAATCATAGTTTCGATTCATGCTCAATATTTGTGCATCGAAATCAGAAAGGCACATTTAAGACACAGTTTAGGCATTGTGTATTAAGGTGCTATTAATGCACAATTTACGCACGCTTTAGGCACAGTTTGTGCACGATTTAGGCGTGGCTCAGATCATGTTTTCTGGGACACAGTCCCCCACCGGCTAAATTTCTGGTCAACTGGGAATGAAGTGGAAATGACTTGTAAAATGGGCATCATGACAGCTAGTAGGAAGTTGCTTCTGCAGAAGCTCACCTGTTAAGATAAATTTATTTTTACATTAGGTGTAATCTTAGTCAAGGTTTTGATTGTTAATACACTGTAAGTTTTCACTTCAGTCTTACTAGGAAGTTTTATTGCTGTTCTATTTACTACATCTGAAAAAATCTCAATTGTGCATGGTTAGACTGCAATACATGTATCTTCAACAACTTAAAGTTATGGCCAAATCTTACATGTAACACCATCTGATTTGGAATAGTTTTACTAGAGGAATTTTTATCCAAATTTGTAATCCAAATTTTTATCCAAATCTGTAATCACCAGTAGCGTGCACATGGCCATAAGGAAATTACAGGGACAAGTCACCATGACTTGTTGCTTCAATTTAAACCTTTCACTCCCAGAGTCAATTATGGAGACATGTAGTGTAGTTCTAACTTTTGAGTCTGTTGATGAAATCCTATGGTGTGACCATTCAAATGAAACCTCTTCAGCAGTACTTTTGCATGGTACCATTTGTTTTTTAATATTTTACAAAATGAAATTTGTGATTTTATATAAATTTTTATCTTGGCACTCTTGGGAGTTAAAGGGTTAGTTTGAATTTGTGTGACCAGTCTCAGTGACTGGTAGCCTGATTCTCAGATGGTCCAAGGTCACTTGCACTCACTCCCTCCTCTCCCCGTCTGATTTCCTTTATTTGAGGGCTTGTTCTTGACGTCATCTGACTAAGTGGTTGTGAGACATTTTTTTCTCTATCAGGAATCTTTTTTTTTTTTTTGCGAAATTGATAAACTTTATTTAACACAAAACAGGAATATTAAGAATGTGACTAAACACACTCTGATTGGTGGAAATAATTATTTAACTGTTAGACAACGTCAAGAACAAGCCCCCAAATAAAGGACATCAGATTGGGAGTGGAGAGTGAGTGTGAGCGAGCGAGCGACCCTGGATTGTCTGAGAATCAGGTTAAGCGACTGGTCCCATTACTACATCTGTACATTTTTCCATGAAAATAGGTAGCTCACACAAAGTGACTAACTTCCGTGACTAGTCACCTTGTGTGTGCCAAAAGACATTAAATGTTGTGTTGTAGAGACTTTTAAACTTAATAATGTAGTAGTTTAGGCTGAGGAATGGCCAGGATGGGAGGACTTTTAGGTTCTGACCACCCCTCCTGTCCGGATTTCCAGACCTCTCCACCCTCCACCCTCCCACAAGAATTTCAATCACGCTATCCATTGGGTGGGGGGGGGGGGGTGGATTTATTTTTTTTGGCATAACCCAATGGATTGCAACTGGAAATGGGAAGAGGAGGGTATGGGTACTGTTTTAATTGTGTGATGGCATGCATTAATTACTATTTAGGGCCTCATCTTATGAGCCCAAGTGAACGGACTAACCCACTTAAGTTACTGAAATCTAAAGTGTTAACTAGAGTCTATGTAAAATTTTCAATTTGTTCATATGAGTAACCAAATCAGAAATGGAATACCGTGTGGCATGAAATTGTGCTAAGTTTAATTTCATGGATTGCTGATTTTTTGCATTTTGCTGGAACAAATTTTCACGAATTAGGATTCAAACTTTATCGCTGGGAACAAATTTTTGCAGATCTTGTTTTTTCACGTATGGTACTTGTATATAAACACAATGAAATATGTTGTCTTGTTTATTTTTACTTTTATTTTCTATATTTTTACCACTATATTATTAACAGCTACCCTTCCATTATCTTTAATGGGTGGTGTAAATTTACATGTAGCATTACAGATGCCCTTTAGAATGGTGCCCCTTTGGATGACACATTTTTATAAACTGAACAGTTCATACATGTACATGTATGTACCTCCTTGTCTGTAGTTTTTATCAAATGTACCCATAAACCACAGAGATTCATGGTTGTGTTGTAGTTGTAAAGAAGAATGTACATGTAGTACATTTCATTATTATTTGTAGTCAATTTAATTAAAATTCATTGATCTAAATAGATGGAGCTTATTTTTGTGGGATATAATTTCTTGGATTGTTAGAAAACCCAATGCATGAAGTTTGCAAAAATTAGATCCCGCGAAAATTTCATGTCACACAGTAGTTGATGAAAAAGTCATTGAACACCATGTACACGTGATGTGTCCATTTTTCAGGTGTTCTTGTAGCTGCTGGGGACGTCATTACTCAACAGTTTGTAGAGCAGAGAGGCACCAATCATGATTTTACAAGAACAGTTCGTATGGGTGTGGTAGGTTTAATTATTGGTCCTGTACTAAGATCATGGTACCTGACACTGGACAGAATTGTTCCAGGTGCTGCTAAAACTGCAGGCTTCAAGAAGATGCTGTTGGACCAAAGTCTGTTTGCTCCATTTATGATATGCTTCTTTTTTGGCGTCTCAGAGACACTTGCTGGCAAAAAGCCCCGTGACATTAAAGACACACTTCAGGACCGCTACATACAGACACTGATTGCAAATTACAAGATATGGCCACTTGCGCAGACACTTAATTTTACTTTTATTCCGATTCAGCACCGTGTTGGGTTTGTCCAGATTGTAGCAATATTCTGGAATGCATATCTGTCTTGGATGGCTAATAAGCCATCAGTCAAGTCTGCCTTACATGTTAAGGATGCTGTAGACTTGGTTCAGGGAGAAGCTTAATTTTATCTTCTGTTAGGTCAGTTGATCTACTCAAGGAGCCTCATTGAAACTACATGTACAAATATGAAAATATTCGAATGTGTTAGTTCTTGTGAAGCCTTTAAGGCTGGCACACACTAGGGGACATGTTGCGGGGACATGAAGCGGGGATATGTTGCAGCGACAGTTTTCCTCGTATGACATCCCCGTTTTTGCGAAAAAGTTCTGTTGCGGGGACACAACAATTTTGTCAGCTGGTTTGAATTCGTGTGTCATGAAGCGGGGACAAAATGACCCCCATTTCGATGTCGCATCGTTTGCACTGCTCTTGCAAACTGTCCCCGTTACAAAATAGGTGTAGTAGGCTCCTTTTTCTTCTCTTCTTTTCAGCCACTCGTGTATCCATCGTTTTCGGTCAACATAATTACCCATTTTTTCATTTAGTAACATCATTGACAGTAGTAGAAGCTTCATTTTCCTAACCATAGAGTCCGCCAACTTTCATTGCTCGTATACTAATTCCCAGGCACCCTCAGTGATTTCTGTGATTTTTATACCTCAATCTGCTTTGTGTGCACCAGCTTGCGTACTGTCCCTGCAACATGCGCCTATGCTGTGCACACAAATTGGCTTGTTCCCGCTTTATGTTCCCGCAACATGTCCCCTAGTGTGTGCCGGCCTTTAGGCATTAAATTTGCACAAACATGAACATAGTATTTTGTTGGTGCTTGTTGAGCATTTAGGCACTTGCACAAATGTGAAAATAATTGATGTTGTTGGTTCTTGTCAAGCCTTTAGGCATTTGCATAAAATTAAACATAGCATTTTGTTGGTGCTTGTCAATCTTTTAACCAGGCCCCGGTTGTTCAAACGCTGGATAGTGCTATCCACCGGTCCGGATAAATCACTATCCAGCGGATAACACAATGGACTTTGTTAATACTTATCCACTGGATAGTGATTTATCCGGTGGATAGCGCTATCCACCTTTTGAACAACCGGGGCCAGGTATTTAAAAGTGGGTGTCCTGGAGGCAATTGCCTCCCATAAATGTTGTAAAAGTGAGCTACACAGTTGAAAAAGATTTGAACTGTGAAATACATGTTATTCAGTTAACACAAACGTTTTGAGCTTTGCCCTTATTCAGTGTTTTTCAAACTTGTACCAAGTACCATGAGGGCCATCAACTTACATTTGAGCAGTACTGTAAATAAAGCTCTCATGTCCATTTAATTCAGAATCAGAATCAGAATCAGTTTTTGTCATTTTCATATAACTTTCATAAAAATTATGTGACACAATTGTGAGTGTAATGGTGAAGTTTTATAGATGAGGACACTTTGTGATGTCTATCATGGAGTAGTGTGACCTTCCAATAAGCGCCGTCTTTTTTTGTAAGAGGACGGCAAAATTTTGTGTGACAGTAATTGTGTATGGCAAAATTGTGGACGAAAATTTGCCTTCCTCTCGTTCAAGAAGTCTACGAACAGAGTACAGAAATGCTAGTTGAAGATTGCGTTGAAACAAGTCAATAACTTCTTGCCACGCTAGTCACACAAGACCACTTTACCGTCCTCTTCCGTCTGCCTTCCTGTTCTGTAAGTTCTAAACGGCGCTTGTGGAGTTCTGGGAAGGATGCAGCACGTCTCCTGTTTTCCCGCGCTTTATCGTGAAATATAGCGGTCCCTGAGGACGATGCAATCATCTGATCATCTTTGTTTTGAAAGCGTAGTATTTGTGTATTCCATAGTATTTTGTGTGTTGCTTTCAATTGTTTTTAACATACTTCCAATACCATCCTTGTTGTGGAAAATTGTTAAGATCCAAAGGGCCGAAATTACCTGGGACTTCTCTCTTCTAGGGTAAATTTAAGGCCAAGGGGAACTGAATTTTTTTTGCGATGGTCCCACCTTGTAGGCAGTTGTGGTCCGGATTCGTTACTGCTAAAAAAGAGATCACAATATCCTGTTTTTATCCCAGAAACGTTTTTTTTATTAATGTCGTGGCTTAACTTGGGCTTTGCATTTTATTGATACTGTCTCTTTTTATTAATATACTAATTAGCTGAGTTTGTCTCCAGGCAAAAGCTTTCTTTGGTTCATCCATTCATTGAACGTCCCAGGTGAGCAGTTTAATATCTTCACAAGAAGAAACTACAGTAGAAACAAAACGAAAAAATAAAAAATGTAAATTAAAGAAAGCAACTACACGTATAGGATAATCAATAAAAGTGGAATGTCGAGGTGACTACATTTATATCAGTTTTAGGGACTAAACCAACTTTTAGTTTGTTTTACTGCATATACATGTACTCTCAGCCAAAATAATGCAAACGTTCTGTGATTTTAGACCATTGGTCTGCTGTGGGGGACCTCCGTGTAAAATTGACAAGGGGTGCTCGTCGTACCTTTCAAGGGTCAAAATTTGTAGATTGGTACCGCTTAAGGTGCTAAGAACACCGTTAGAATTATCGCGGTACCTTTAAGGGTATTGGGCAGTAAAAATATGACAAGAACTATTTGTCAATCAACTGGCTTTAATTGTCTCTATCACTATTACAGCCATGCTCCGTCACGCGTGACAAGTAATCCACAAGTTCTTTGTAACGTTCAAGATTTGAATGAAACCTTAAAGATCTCTCTGGAAAACACTTTGAAAGTCACGAGTTAACAGAAAAATAACTTCGCTACACGCATAAAAAACCTAATATTATTCGGATATGTAACATTTCAAATAAAATGATATTTTGAAAAAATTGGCCAATTTTTTCAAGTTGCAATCCATTTCCATCCTGGCCATCCGCAGCCAAGGATAACGAATACTAGTTTCTGTGCACTGGTAGAGTATTTGTTGACCAAACTGGACCATTATTTTAAGGTTGCCATTGAAACAAATATGTTTTTTGGCTTTTCAAAGTGATACTAAAAATAGGTAACAGTGTCCCTTTAACCAGGGTCGAAAACGCAAGTAAAGACATGTAACTCATAATAAAATATTACAGAACCATACATGCATTTTCGTAGACTTTCTCAAAGTACTTTTTTTTAGCTCCCTGGCGGGAACTCAAACAAAACTGACTTTGAGAAAGTCTTCGTCGCTCTCCTAAGTCCACTTGAGGGCAAGTGTAGCATTTTCTATGCAAGAAAGCACCACCATGACCCAAAGAATAACGCTGATATACATGTTTAGATTTATTTTAAAAGCTCTTTAACACTTCAGTGTTTTGATGCAAAAAGTAAATCCCGAAGAGGTTAAAAGATATAATGATTTACCTGTATATAAACACTACATGACGTCAAACACTGACGCTATTCAATTTGGAATTAGTTAGGATGTACCGAAAGTCCAAGGACGGCTACCAAAATTGGACGCGTCTTTCAACTAAGGTCCAATTTGGCAGTCAGTTTAATCAGGCCAAGAAGCGATACCTGATTAAAATTGGCTCACAGAGGATATTTCAAAACCGGACACTTGGAACCAGCCCTAAAAAGGTGTCCACCTCATAGAGTGTTTAATTATAAACAATTCACCACCTTATAGAGAGTTTAATTACAAACAATTAACCATCTTTTAGAGAGTTTAATTACAAACAATTAACCACCTTTTAGAGAGTTTAATTACAAACAATTAACCACCTTTTTTGAGAGTTTAATTACAAACAATTAACCACCTTATAGAGAGTTTAATTACAAACAATTAACCACCTTTTAGAGAGTTTAATTACAAACAATTGACCACCTCATAGAGAGTTTAATTACAAACAATTAACCACCATATAGAGAGTTTAATTACAAACAATTAACCACCTCATAGAGAGTTTAATTACAAACAATTAACCACCTTATAGAGAGTTTAATTACAAACAATTAACCACCATATAGAGAGTTTAATTACAAACAATTAACCACCTTTTAGAGAGTTTAATTGCAAATAATTAAGTGAAATTCGACTAGAACCACTCAACCACTGATGTTGGGGTGTCCGCCTTACAAGGATGTGCGCTCTGAGAGAGTTCTATGTACAATCAATAAAATAGACTCGATGGTCTTTATTAATAAAAGATTATATTAAAGCTTAATTCAAGCTTTACAGCTTGTGGGGTCTTGTATGAGTCAAAGCTAATCATTGACAATTATTATGAACTGTTTTTCTTATCAATTGTAAACTCGACTTTGGATGTCAATTGAATTAGATCTAACTTACTGACCTTCAAAGCATCCAGCATTGCCAACGAGCACAGTTCATAGACCGGGAGGGACTGGACAACAAGACAAAGCTTAGCCTGGAAGGAATAAGGAAACGGATTTCAGTAAAACAGAATGCAAAGTATTACCAAATGTTTTATACTGACTGACAGGAGATTTGTCCTTGCTCCCTTCGTGACTTACACACGGTGTATTTTACCCGGAGGATTGCGCCCAACATTTTATTATTTCCACAGTGTCTCATTCGCAGAGACCAAAAAGGGACCGAGGGGATTTTTTGGAGAAATTGCCCAAAGACGTAGATGAAGGCGCAAGTTCTCTCTTCTCTGTTGCGTCTGCTCTCAACTCGCTCATCAGATACTTTCTAGCGCCCTGCTAAACCTCTGATGATACAATGATTTAGGGTGCGGTCCAACGCTGTAATTTAACTGCGTGCAACAAAAGTTCCTTTAACCCATAAATACATATTTTCAGAATCGACTCTATGTACGTTGAATAGTTGAATAGTGAAATATTTCTTGTTTTTAACTTCGCGTTAGTGAGATAAAGAGATTTGAATTTACAAAATGTTAATAAGAAAACGTCAATTCAGTATGAGTCTTGATTTGACGTCACCCTGTTAGGACAATTAGCATTTTGTAAATTCAAATCTCGATAACTCACTAACGCGACGGTAAAAACATGAAATATTTCACTATTCAACGTACATAGAGTTGAATAGATGTACATAGATGTATTTTAGAGTTAGAGGCTTTAAGTGGAGACCTTTCGTTTCACGTAGGGTATATGCTACAAAGGGCCACATTTTGTTTTTCTTTTGCGTTACTTTAGCCTGCGGACAGGCTTCCAGTCGGACGGCGGGGTCATAGCCTCCCTTCGAGCCAGGAGCCTGTTCGCAGGCTAGCGTTACTTTATGTTCGTGACTACTCAGTGCAACTGTACAAACCTGAACAAACGGGAGC
>JAJLRJ010000011.1:21469526-21647026 GCA_024195265.1 Dendrophyllia cribrosa | reverse complement strand
GCCAAAGAGGCACCTGCTCAACGGTTGCTGTGTTCTGTGCTTGATTCACAAGTGACTGTAAAATCCCATATCGTCTGCAAGGCAACAACACATAAATGTTTATGGAGAGTTTTGAAAGCAACAAACATTTTATGACATCTGAAACTGTGGCACACTGGATGTTATCCCAGGTTTTGCAGATAGCCATTTTTGTTTATTTTTAGCGGAAGGAGGGGGGTGGGGGAGCCTCCAGGCGCTAAGCATTCGAGTAGAGTAGGTTTGGAGCCTAGTGCCGACTTGGCGTGGCCGACATTGGTGATCTGAAAACCTCTCAATGGGCATCACCTCATATTCGATTACGCGTACATCGTTGTTACGTTAGCATACGAATTTAGGTAGAGAAGTTGAAAGAGTTTGTTAAAGGTAAAAACATACCCACTTTTTAGCTATCCAAAATTGCTGGGTTACAAAAGCGTACAAGCATTGCACAAAGAGTATCTATCGTATCGGGCTCAAATTTCCAGAGAACGCTAATTGTGCTATGCTCTATCAATATGCGGAATTGATTTTTCTTGTAGCTCGATTAGAAAATAAGGCATACTGAATACAATTTACTTACAGCCTCGCCTTTCGCCGCTTTACCAAAATTGAGGTAAGAAATTGAGGTGTTAAATTTACGATCAAAATTTTAAAACGTACCGTTGTCTTCCACCATACATCATCTTTGCTGTCTGCAAAAAACTTGCCCTTGTAATGCCTCCCCTCGCACCCGCTTCACTTCCTGCGCCACCACGCGTAATTGCCTGGGAATTAGAAGGTGGTTTATCTCCGGCTTCCAGTAGGTCATCCCATGTTTCAATTTTGTCAGATTGGTCTCGGATCCTAACAGATATAAGTCCGTCAATAGATCGATCGACAAATCAAACAGTAAGTCAGTCAGATAGTTAATAAATCGATCAATCAAAGTTAACACTATCTAAAAATATAACGGCAAAGAGTACATCTTTACGAAAAAAAAACTAAGGGCTCCAAAAGCCATTTTATAAATACGAAACAACGCAAGGTTAAGTCCACAGATCGATTTTAATTCAGTTTTTATACTGAGTTTGAAGTCAAAGAATTGAAGAGTAAAACAGATTTAAGGTGATTCCCTAGAAATAAAAGTTGACATAAGATTTTCTTTAAATTTTTCCTGATTGTTTCCCACAATATAGTGATCCGAAATCTGCAATAAAAAATATAGGTCACCAAGCTCGTTTTGGAGATATAATTGTTTCAAGTTACCCTTTGAATCCTTGCAACTGCACTTTTGAAGCGTTTATTCCATCAGCTCACACTACGTTTCGCAGGGACAGGAAGCACAGCTTTAAAGTAATTCTTGAAAAAACAAAATAGACGTAATGTATTGACCAAAAGGAACAATTTGATGTCTGTTTCATGGCACAGGCACACGTTCTTAAAAGGTATTAACTAACAATATTCGTCGGGTGCGTGATCTCGAGGATAGAATTTTGTGTCCACGAGCGATAGCTAAGTATGACTTTTCGCGATAACTGATTTTTCTGACATGATTTTTTATTTTAAAGTTTTACATCACGAAGAGGAGGACTGAAAGAATGAAATTATGCAAAAAAAAAGATATGTCACCAAGCTCGTTTAGAAGAAGACAACCTCTTATTTACTAAGAGAACTGAATCCTCAAAGGAACACCTATTGCTTCGGAGTGCGCGCGCGCTCGTGCACGCGCAAATGACGCAAGATATTATGCGCAGTAGCGATGCGCAATGCAATACTAGGGAATCACCTTAAAACAACCAAAACATCTAAGCGTGACATAAATATGCATTGTGTGAAATGAGACTGTCAAGGCAACTGTATGGCGTAAATATGATGGAACGAGTGAAAATGTACATCTCTGTCCCGTATCCCCGTATACATTTACGTACACGCAAATGTTTACCTTCACCGTGATACTTGGTGGTTGCAACCTTAACTCCATTTTGGAACAACTTGGGTTTAAAGTAATGCAAAGTGACTTGCTTTCCTCTCGTGTTTGCCGAAAATGTGCGATCAAAGTGAGAAACGCGGAGCCAGCTGTCTCATTCATTCGTCAAGAATTGAACCGAGTGTACACTTTATTCGTCGAACAACAACCGCAAGAAGAAGAAGAAAAGCTGGACCAGGACAAAGAAAACCAAGAAAGATTCAAGCGAATGTCGAAGTCACCTCATGGTTCACAGAAACCCAAAGTGTTCAAGAAGCGACCCGCGCTCGCCGCTCGCCGATCTCTCGCATCAGAAGACAAAGTACACCGGAGTATCATGTTAAGAAAATGGGCGGAGGTGTCAACGTGTGTCAAAAAGTGAGCTGTCAAAAAATAGATCCCAAGGGCGTAGCCAGAACTTTTTCAGAGGTACGCACAATCAGTTTTCAAACACTACCCCTAACAAAAAGCTTCCGAACTGCTGTATGATCCCAGGGCAGTCTCTCGCCTGCTGGCGCCCGCGCTGCTCGCCGCTCGCCGCTCGCACATCGCGCAAATTCGCTTTTCGTCCCTAGTGACTTAAGCGGAAAAAGAGAGACTGCTCGCAGTCTAAATTGATTCCCGAAAAACACATAACAGCGCTTTTGTTAGTCGTGCCTTGGCTACGAGCCAAGCCGTACGACTTATAAAATGGGCTCCAAAAAGTGAAAAAGTTCACTTTTTTCAAGTGGTTTATAGCCTGAGGCGAAGTGTTAGGGACGTCATGTCAGTTGATATAGCAACTTCAAGCTCATGGATGATTGGATTTATTTACAACATAAGAAAAAGGAAATGACGAAACGAAAACATATCAAGTAAGAGGAACTTACATTATTGCCGGTTTTGGCGAGCGTTCCATTCGATAACAATTTCGTTTTCTTTCTTTTCGAGCAACAGATAAATGGAAGTATTAAATATAAAAGTTAAAGTTGACCTCTCATGCACGAGTGATTGCGAAAGACTGATTAAAGGTTTCAAATGACGTACAGTGTAGTAACGTTCGTGACGGATCACCTAGTGTGATCGGAAAAGCGACTGTAAATGTAAAACAAATCATAACAATATATTAAATTAATTCTCGTACTTTAGGGGCACTTACAAGACCCTTAAAGCTTCTTAAAGCACGACTTCACTACTCGAAGAGTTGTTGTTCTTGTTGTAAATAAAAATATAATTCTCTACCTTAATTTACGACAAACAAAAGACGCCCTGGACTCGATAGCTCCGGCGCCTGTTGTTCCTGTACGAAACAAAGACGAAGGTGAATCGCTGACAACGCTTGCACGTGTGTTCATGTGCGGTGACATGTGATTGTCATGCTCCATACGGGACACTGTGGCGTCGGTAGAAGACCGCTGATTTCCAGGTCCGCGGGAAAGAGGTTGAAAGTAGCACATGTTTCGGGTATGCCTCAGAGGCCTTCCTTTCTGATCTGTGAAGACCTCGGTTTTAAGTGCCTTGAGAAAATCCCTCGATAAAGGAGCCTGGAAATAAAAAGTTAGCCTGTTATCCTCCTTGAGCAAAACCTACGGGCGAGGAGGGTGGAGGAAAGCGCGGGAGCCCCTTCCCCTTGTCTCGATCCATCACTTATACTTGTCCAAATTATCTCACCTTGGGTTTCAAGTATGTCTGAAAGAAATCAAGTGCAACTGAAATATTTTATTTACTTTTCGTTTCTCTGCTCTAACTTTTAACCAGATCTACTAATCACTTGTTTTATTTAAAAGAGAATTGAATAATAACAATCAACCCTTTTACTCCCAGAGTCAATAATGGAGACATGTAATGTTGTTCTAAATTTTGAATCTGTGGACGAAACGTTCTGATGTGACCATTCAAATGAAATCTCTTTGGCAGTACTTTTGCATGGTACCATTTGTTTTTCAATATTTCACAACATAAAATTTGGGATTTTTCTTAAATTTTGATGGTTGACACGCTTGGGAGTTAAAGGGTTAAGCATGTCGAATTCCTGGTCTGTCGCCTACCCTGGTTCGAAGATCTCTTGTCCTGAGATGATAAATGTAGCACAACAGCCTGTACAGACAACTAAGTTTACTGCTGAAGTTTCGGACATAGCGATCGTGGACATCTCTATAAAAGTCAAAATCAAGACCTGTAACTCAATAATCTGCAATTTGCTGATTGGATTAGCACATAGCCGCGGTTTTCAACCAAGGTTATCACATAAAACCTAGAACATGCAAAACAGGCTTTACCCTTAGTTTTTAAACTGCAAAAGCCCGGAATGTTGAGCGCAATGATACCTTCACTTACTTCTGATCAATAATCTCGTCTTTATGTTCACACTTAATCTCACTTGAACGCGATGATATCTTTACTAACCTATGATCAACGATCTCCTCTTGAATTCGTGTTCAGACTAAATCTCACTTAAACGCGAAAATACCTTTACTAACCTATGATCAACGATCTCCTCTTGAATTCGTGTTCACACTTAATCGCACTTGATCGCGATGATACCTTTACTAACCTCTGATCTATGATCTCTACTTCGTGTTCAGACTTAATCTCACTCGGGTAGACAGGAGAGGCACTCGAAAGACGCCCAGGAGGCCTCATCTTGTTCAGCATACTCTTCAGTTTAGCGGGTGATATTGCTTGTGGTGTGTGCATTTGACCCTTGTGCTCTTTTATCGTCTCCACAACCTACATAGACCAGGGATTTTAGGTGCTCGTGAGCAGGTTAAGTTCTAGCTGAGTTTCAGTTGAGTTTAAGTTGCACTGATGTCCAGTATTACACGCAGTCAAAAAATTACAAACGTCCTTATTCATAAATTATTTTGGGCAGTTATAAGGATGACAAGTTTAACGAAAATAATCACACGGCAGGATATTTAATCAACATCACAAATATAGGTGGTTTTCACGTTACGTCACGGCGGCCATGTTGGTGCACACCTACAAAAGAATTTTAATGAACTTCTTTTGTTGTGTGGACCAACATGGCCGCCATGGCCTTTGTCATTTGAGTCCCACAGGACTGAAAGTCACGTGAGTGAAAACCATCTATAGAAAAGTAACAATGATTTGTATGCTATAAGAAATACCAACTTTAACAAAAATAACAAAATATGTAAGAGAAAGAGGGATAACAAAACGGTTAATTAAAAATAATAAATGTAAGAAAAGGAGGGGCCCAGCAATTTAACAAAATAACTATAGTAACAGAAATAACAAAAATTAGTAAAATTGCTTTGGTGATTATAGAGATTCCGTTGCTATGTCGCTATTCTTGGTTTGCAACCACGTGACAAGGCGGCCATGTTGGTGGTCAATACAATACAATTTTTGCATGAAAATAGAGTTTAGTTCCCAGCGGAGAGAAACACTTTTGTTCTTGACCACCAACATGGCCGCCGTGACGTCACGTGTAAACCAGCAATAATCACCTCGCGCTAGCCTCGCAATTTATGGATGTTTCCATGGAAAAAATAAATTCTATGAAAGAAAATGCAATTCCGAAAAGTATTGAAAGATGCAACTAATTTTCAAAGGCAAGACAATATCATTATAAACATTGTGCTAATTATAGCGAAAGATATTAAACTCGGGTGGAAATGTTTCGAATGTCAATACAATTTTAACGTTTCTCGTTATTTGGCTTTATTTTTCTCTCTAATAATCAATAATTAATTATACTAATTATACTAAATAAAATTGTTCGCCTCACGCTCAGTGAATATCTGGCGAATGTTCACCAGATATTCACTTCGGCAAATAATTGTTAAGTAACAGTTTTAAACAAAAATACGAGATGAAGAACATATCGAAAATAGCTCAGAAACAGTAAACATTTGCTTCTAAGTACTACTAACCCTTCCACTTCCGGAGTCAACTATGGAGACATGTGATGTACGTAGTTCTAACTTTTGAGTCTGTTGACGAAATCCTATGGTGTGACCATTCAAATGAAACCTCTTTGGTAATACTTTTGCATGGTACCATTTGTTTTTCAATATTTCACAAAATAAAATTTGGGATTTTTCTTGAATTTTGATATTTATCACTCTTGGGGTTGAAAGGGGTTGTCACTAACTGTTTTCAAGTTCCCACATTTTCGTTTCCAAAATGAGCTAGAACACACCGTGATTCGCTCTCCTCTTTCAAAAATAGCTAGCTAGCTATTCAATGAACACTATTCGACAATACTTTCCTCAGGTCTGGTTGTTTTAACGATATTTGTGATTTTTATGGAATTTAATTTTGACCACTGTTAATTTGGAACGGTAAGAGGATTAAAGCACCTCGGCTGTCTTACCATGTGCATAATATTTTCCTTGTTAATACATTCTTGAAATGCTTGTCCCGCTCGAACGGCTGATAGTCGTTTTCGACACTGAAACAGCTTGGCTTTTATTTCACCTAATCCCCCTTGATCTTGAATTGAGAAACAAGCTCTCTTAATGGATCTTTGTGATTTCTGTGGTAATCAAAGCAAATACTTTATTTACAACCAAAATAAATAAAAGCAGTTTTCACTTCAGCAATTAACTGTCTTAAAACCAAAACTAAAGTTAATACCCTGGCCTATCACAACAGTCGCAGACAATTTAATGAACCAGTAAGAACTTGAAGCTATTAAGTAATACTCCACATAAGAACGATAGCAAACTTCATTGTTCTGCGGCATTGGCTCTTTCCCACATAGAATATCTTTGAATTCAAGAATAGAGGAGGAGCTGATGGTTAATAATTATATTTCATTATAAAAATAAAGAAAATCCATTTGCGTCAAATAAATTTAAGGAAATCGGAATAGCAGAAGACAATAGCAAATAATTTTGCTTCTTTGATGAAGTTCCCCAAATACAATATCTTTTAAAAATTGCATGTTGTGCCATTGGGTCTCAAATTACTTGAAACCTTAAAAAAATTAGACAAAATGTACCTTGAACCTTTTTTTGAGTCTAGGCCAATGAGATCACTAGTCGTAACAATGAAAAAAGTTGACATTCCATCGCGCATTGCCGTTCAGCGCTATCCTTCTTATGCGGATCAATACTTAAGCCTGGTTTCCATATAATCGCAACGATCGCAGCGATCGTTACGATCGACGATCGCTGCGATTCTTGCGACCCTTGCGATCATATGGAAACCAAAACGTTGCGATCCTTGCGATCCTTGCGATCGTTGCGATCGTTGCGATTGCGATCGCAGAGATAGAAAAATTTCTATCTCTGCGATCGCAATCGCAACGATCGCAACGATCGCAACGTTTTGGTTTCCATATGATCGCAAGGGTCGCAAGAATCGCAGCGATCGTCGATCGTAACGATCGCTGCGATCGTTGCGATCGTTGCGATTATATGGAAACCAGGCTTTAAATACAAGTAGTCAGCGCCAAATGCGGAAAAACGCATGCAGGCATGTCGCGTGCAGACATGTCGCGATTGGTTTTGGTTTTACTTCTGAGTAGTTGAAAAGGTGGCGCGAATATTTTTAACCAATCACACAGCTTAGCGATGCAAACTAAAGCAATCACGAATCAAAGTCCTTGTATTAATATACATTATGCACTTTTCAACGGAACTTTGCACGTGTACATGCATTATCGGTAAGTGCAGTCTAGATTGTTCACATTTGGCTTCTACTTATTGTTGGAACTCTGGTCAGTAGTTGCTGTTCTGTGATGGATTTAACGCTGGGTGAAGAGAGACAACGTGGAGCAAAGGTTTTTTGTCTCAGGAGACAACACGACGGCAGAGACCAAACTTTGAACCACAGACCTTCAGGTTGAAAGTCCGACGCGTTAACCACTAAACTACCGCGTCTCCACTGCGTGGAAATGTAGCATAATTGGAAATCCACGACTTACGTTTGCCTTCATTTATTTGTTAGATACTAGGCCGGCCAACGGATGAGACTGATGAGAGCGCGAGAAAAGTCTCTGGCACCCAAGGTAAGACAAAAAACATTGAGAATACTTTCCACCTATGGAAACAATCATCGCACCTCCACATCGCCTCTTGAAATATTACAGTTACTAAAGACTCATAGATGTTAATTCAGGATCCTACCTTGTGACCTGTACGTGTGGCCGCCCTTTCTTCTTCTTTCTTTCTGTCTTGTTCACTGGGGTCAGCAATAAGAGCGCCATTTTTACACTAGCACATTAAACACAAGAAGAAAATGTTAAATTTGCATGTTGAATGCAAGTCTGCGCGACAAGACAACACTCTCCCCCCCCCCCCCCCCCCCCCCCCCCCCCCCACCGCGAAAAATATGGCGAAAATTCCGATGTAAAATAATTTCTTAAAATTAATCTATTTTAGAGAAATGCTCAATCAAGCCGTTCATTACCGTTACTGAAACTCTGTCGATTTGAAAACGCTGTCAAAAGTGAGGCGTTTCGAAAACAATCCAACTTCATTTACCTTGTAGACTCCCGAGGAAGTGCTCCATTTGAAAATATGCGCCTACATTAAAATATTCAGAGGCACTCAACGAGCCATAATCACCAAGAAGTCTTTAGAAAGCCAGATCATGTTTGTGTTCAGTTTTTACGATGTAATGCCGCTATCTGTTCATATGCGTTACAGTAAACACCCGCATAAAAGAACAAGTGGATTAAGAACCTTCAGCCTGAAATTTGGTCAACAAAGCACCATATATATAAGAACCAATTCAGCCTGACAAATGAAACATGTTCTTATGTAAAAAAAACATAGGGTATCAAAAATTTGAAAACAGTGGGGCTGATCTAAGTATGTGTGCTGCCTGACCATTACAAACACACAGTATTTCACAAAAGGGATTGGAGTTGGTAGAGTAAATTTGACTTCGTTTTGTTGAGAGTAGCCTAATTTTCTTTAGAGTTTTTGGCTCAATATCAATTTGTTAATTAATACAGTTAGTTAATATTATACAGTACAGGCTAGTTTTATGGTTTCATTTAATAAAACAGTGATTGAATATTAATTAAACCAGTCTCAGTAATCTTGATCACTGTACCTCAGTTCAAGAAACTATTTTAAGAACCTCTTAAGAACATCTTCAACCTGATTTCTCACTAAGCACCCAATATATAAGAAACGCATCAGCCTGAACCCCAAAATCATTTGTTCTTTTATGCGGGTATTTACTGTAGCTGAAAATTCAACGGGCCGAAAGTATAAGGAACAAATTCCTTTACTCCCGAAAACGTTAACTCAAGTATAATTTCCAAGAATTATCTAAGGGAAATCGAATAAATAGTGCGATTCGGGAATAAATCGCACTACTGAGAAAAAGATGCGATTTGGAGCAAAAATAGTGCGATTCGGGAATAAATCGCACTGCTGAGAGCCAATCAAATTGCAAGGATCACCAGTGATTTGCCTCCCAAATTTTTTAGCTGGACTTTCTAAGGACAAAAATAGCATTTTCAAGCTCTTGAAAACATCAGGTGTAGTTTGTATTGGATCCATTTGAAACGTCAGTAATTGTAATCCAAAAATCTGAGGGTGATATGAACAACCCCAACAGCTATTTGGCGAAACAATTCCTTGGGTGCGCCCGAAAAGTTTCCGATCCATTACCAGCATAATTTATCCAAACTTACTGGTGCCTGTAAAACTCATGGCAAAAGTTGCGTGAAAAATTTACAGCCCCAAATATCTGATCAGCAAAAACTTGGCAGCAAATCAGTCAAATCGTTTGCCAAAAGGACGCATTTTTAGCTTCCAGAATGGGGACGTTACTTTCTGAATTCACTAAAACAACCGTGTTTTACCTTCTCTGATCCTTGATCACCGCCAACGGTTTTCACGACAAGATCTTTGACATCCAAACAAACATCTCCAACGGAAGCGTACGGGACATGAGCCGGTGTATAAAATCCTTGAACACTTTGTTTAACATTACGGTTATACTTTTCTCGCCAATGATCGTCGGATAGTTGCGATTTGTAGTGGCAATCCGTTCGAATTCGGACTTTACGCTCGCCTGGCGCGACAGAAGACGGCGAAATTTCAGTTCGAAAATTCTGCTTTAAGCTACGGACGATGTCTGCGTAGATTTGGTTATCTGATTTTTGAAGCACGACCATTGTAGAATCACCCTTTTTTGTTCAAGAGAAATTTTGGTACAACGCTATTAAAAAACTTTGCTTTGTTTAAGAAAAGACGCACTCAAACAAAAGAAACGAAAAATTTTCAAAACTTATGGTTGTCATAAGCACGTTTGTTGACGAATAACGAGACGTCATTCTGGAAAAATCGGCGCCCGCAGTCCATCTCTTTACGGTAGAAATTGGAATTAAAAAATTTGGTGGCTGACATGGCCTGCGCGCTTGAATACATGAAAAAGTAAAAAGTGCCCATTGTAACGTAAAAACAACGCTTCGGGCTTTGTCCTTTTTCAGTGGATGTCTGTTCGTTATTAAATACGCTACGACATTAAATTTTAAATAACTCTGTCTACTGCACGCGCGCGCGCGACCTTCAATAGAGGTGAAAGTAAGAATTGCGGGCGCGTGTTTGACAGGTCCAAACTTTGAAAATGAGGCGAATATCCGGCCGTTTCCTTTCCTTGTTTCCGCCGCAGAGCTTGACGCCGCAAACCTGCGCGTCATCCGTAGAGTGTCCATTAGAGTTGAAGTGCTCTGCGACGATAAAACCGGGTGCACTCTTAGTGATGCTCCTGAGATGTTCGCCAAAGCCTTTCCTTAGAGCGCGCATGGTTTCGCCGATGTAAATGGCAGAGCAGCGATGGCAGAAGATGCAGTATATACAGTATGTTGCCCAGTTTCCGGCCACTTTAGTTTGTAATCGCTATAACTCCTTTGTTTTGCACGGAAAATTTCTCAATTTCCTTTCAAAGACAGTTCATTTACTTACCTTTAAAACGTTAAATGGTTGGCGACCTTCCCCAAGTATTAAAGAAATTATACCATTTTTCGCAAAACTAGTAAGTTGCCCAGTTTCCGGCCAGCTAGCCCAGTTTCCGGCCACCGACTTAAAGTAAATTTTCCTTGAAACCGCTCGACGTAAACCGACTTGTAAGTCCCTTGATAATAGTGGTCGCCTAGTTATAAATATCAGGTAAGTTTCAATATTAAGCTTTGTCGCCTACTGTTTTACTATTCAAAATACGTATGACCTTAGTGACCCGGAAGCGTGTCTTCCGCAGTTTGTTGACAGACTACTACAAAAACAAATCATGACTTACGTACTTTTAGTCACGCTATACATGCATAAGCTGTTGTTAATTCGTAATCTTTGTTACACTAACACATGTATCTTTAATTTCTCGACCAGGAAATTTTAATATTCGGTTCTTTCACTTAATAAGAAATAGGTTTTGAGCAATGTGTCTTTTAGTGGCCGGAAACTGGCACACTAGGTCGAAATCTTCGCTGAGAGTTGACTGCTAAAATTTCAGGAACAGCCCTATTCCAGCTGACGATGATAGATTCCCTAATCACTTTCATCTTTAATCTAATATTTGTCCAAAAATTATGAAGCTCCTTGAGATATTTCCTGTGAAACGAGCTATTTGTTTATCTACGGTAGTTTTGATGTGCAGTGAAACGAGCCAAAATTAATCGCTAAACGTTCAATCACCTGGACAAAACATTTCCTTCCTCAGCCGTTCCTTGTTCAAAAAGAACGCCAAAACCACCAATGTGTAGCGGAAATGTTCGTCTTTCTTTCGGAACGCTTCGGTGGACGAAAATTTAAAACTCCGACGAACATAACCGACGTAATTGTTTTTTGGCCGGAAACTGGTACTGGCCGGAAACTGGGCAACACACTGTAAGGCCATTTGAGCATGCCGTCTTAAACCGCAATTAGTAATGTTTACTACATGAGCGGGAGTGTTGTATCGGCCTATACAATCACGAGGCGCAGCCGAGTGAATTTATAGTGCCGATACAACACGGACGCGAATGTAGTAAACAACTTGTGAAATTCACATTCCAGATACAACTCACTAGTGGTTGTATCTAATTTACATTCCAGATACAACTCACTAGTGGCTGTATCTAATTTACATTTCAGAAAACAAATAGCACAGGTCGAAATAATGAATTTACTAATCTTTAAGAGAAAATTAAATTTTACTTAAAGGTATCGAAAATCTTTAAGTTGAGACGTAAATACTCTTAAATGTATTAAAGTAAGTAAGTATCTTTAATATGTGTATAAGAACCTTTACGTTATCTATAATTCAAGTTTTCAACAACTTAAAGACCCTTAAAGGCAACTTAAATTGTTCATTACTTGCTTTAAGTGTTGTCAAGTAAAGGCTTATTTAAGTAATTTACGGTGCACTTAAAGATAGTCGAAATTGTTCTTTAAGTTTTCTTTAATGAACCTTTACTTGCACTTAAAGTCGTTATTTCGTCCTGTGATAGTGTACTATTTGTTAGTACCCTTATGAATTATTAATGAATTTTACAAGTTTATAATATTGCTGTGATTGACGGAAAGCAGCACTTCATTGGGTTCTATTGGGTAATATTTTCTTGAAAGGAAGGGCAGAAATTTGGATTACTTTGTGAAGTTGGTTTAGAAAACAACACTAAAAAAGATAAGCGAATGGTTAAACCAGGAAACATTGTTTCGGACTCAAATTATAATTTTTTTGCTCAACACATACGTGCCAGCGGAGTGGCGTTTATCTAACCGTGAACGAATTGTGGCTTTTTTTACTACAAATACCATATTCAGATATTCCACTTTATAATAATGGTCATAATGCTCTCAAAATACATTAGATCAACATGACGTATATCCAGCGATGGAGGTAAATTTCGCATTTTGAAGGAAAATGAAAATGGCCGCTGCCTGCAATTTCGTGTTTTGGGGAGAAAAATGCGTGAACTATTAAATAAAAAAGGGAAAAGAAAGAACAAAGAGAAGAAAGGAAAAGAGAAAAAATATTGATCACATGATTGGACAAAACTGAAAGGCGCAAAAAAGCGTGTAATTTATCCGCACACGCTTAAAGAACGAGGTATGCATATTGTGGTTTCTTATTTCAGTTATTGCTCGTTTGTGTGGCTCGCCTCAAGCACCGGGTATGTTTTACCAATTATTGGGCTTCTAAAATCGTGTAGAAATAATGAGATTCAATTTACGGATCGCATTTTATTTTTTTTTTTTTGTAGGAACGAAGAATTTGTGCGCTTCACGTTTTTTTAGAACGATGAATACTTTTCTCTTTTATAGCCCGGCGTTTTGCGCTCATGTTAAAAAAGACGAGAAATACGTATATCTTATAGCCTGTATTGCGGTTCACGGTTGAAATAACGAGGAATACTTGTCTTTCATGGCCCGTTTTTCACTTCGCGTTTTAAAGAACGAGAAATACATTGATCTTCAATATGAATAACTAATTCTAATGATAAGCGATGAGCTCGAACACTTGAACGAGTATAAGGGCCTGGTCGCACCACAGTCAAAAACAAAAATCCGCCCGTCTAAAAATCGGAAAAACAAAAGAAACCGCTACGGTGGGACACGCTTTTTGTGGAATGTTTTAGTTTTTATGTCATTTTGCACGGGCTAGTTTTCGTTTTTGACTGTAGTGCGACCAGGCCCTAACTAAAAATCTGTTTTGACAAGACAAACATTTACAAGATAAAAATTACATGATAAAAAATTTAAATTTTAGAACCATCAGCAAATTACTATCACATTAACAACCTCCGGTTATTGAACTGTTTCATTTCCTAATCCCAAACAAAAAGGATCGAATGTGTTTGTAATTCAAATTAACACCTTGAATACATTTATATTCCCGAGAGAGAGGGGGAGGGGGGCTCCAATATCAGATTGAAGTGGGTTATCGTCGGAAATTTCGAAAGGAGCCCATAAAAGATACCAAAAACCCATTTTATTGGTGAGGTTTACATTTATTTTAAAAAGGATAAATGTTCAAATATTATTGCACAATCATGATATTTTCCATAATTGACTAGTAATAACTTATGATTATGTTGAAACACTTAGAGTCGGTCCTTAAAGCGAAGTCTAATGGACTTCAACATCTGATGTTTTTCTAGTCTGTGTTATATTCCTTCTTGACACTGTTTACAATAAATAAATTTTGAAATTGGTTCAGACCGTGGTTTTGTTAAACACCGCACAAGCTTTGCTTAATACCCCGACGGCCCTTGTTCCTTTACCGTGGTTTATTATTTAATGAATATGCCGAAAGAGTTTCCTCTTTAATTTGATGCGTTTTCGCTCCACTCACAAAAGCGCACTCTAACTGGATGAAAAATTGTAGAGACTATTAATATTTTGTACGTCTCTATCAATGATATGCATCCCAGATTAAGAATTGTTAATAATTATGAATATCACCATCCTTTTATCTTTATTTTCATCGAACTTTCAAACACGCATGTTCCCGCACATTCATAAGCCGCCCTCAAGCAGTTATTGTGGCTAACAGCGGTATCGTAACCTAGTGGGCCAGCCGGCGGGCAATTTGATTTAAGGTATTTGCCCAGGGTATATTTGCCCTCTCAGAATATCTTCCAAAAATGTCTCAGTAAGCATCCTGATGTCTAATTTCAAAATCCAAAATTTCAGGTCAATATCTTAAATCGTTAAGAAGATATGGACATTCAAAATTTGGCCTTTTGACCATTTTTGAGCATTCTGATTGGTTGAATTAGGTCACATGACCCTTTGGCGGGACATTCAAAATATAGTTTTTTCAAGTGTTTCTGTACCAGAACTGAGTTGTGCTAGCGAATTCAAACGAAAAGCAACTGATTTTGAGGATTGAAAACATTCTTTTAATATAATTTTGATCTGTCAAGTCAACAGTTGAGGGAGTTTGACAGCTGTCAATCATGGGGAATTACCAAATGAGTAAATCACAAAAACGCGTTTTTCTCATTCGGATTTTAATATTTTTCGATTCTGTTTTCAGCAATGCATTTCAACAGCTAATTAGCACAATCGTGTGGTAGGGAACTTGAGTTGCATTAATGTATGAAAAGTTATGGGAAAATTTGGTTAAAAAAATATAAATCAATGTTTTTCTCGGTAAATTTCCCTACCACATGATTGTGCCAATTGGCTGTTGAAACGCATTACTGAAAACGGAATCGAAAAATGTTAAAATCCGAATGAGAAAAACGCGTTTTCGTGATTTACTTATTTGGCAATTCCCTATGATTGACAGCTGTCAAACTCCCTCAACTGTTGACTTGACAGATCAAAATTATATTAAAAGAATGTTTTCAATTCCCAAAATCAGTTGCTTTTGGTTTGAATTTGCTAGCACAACTCAGTTCTGGTTCAGAAACACTTGAAAAACTATATTTTGAATGTCCCGCCAAAGGGTCATGTGACCTAATTCAACCAATCAGAATGCTCAAAAGTGGTCAAAAGGCCAAATTTTGAATGTCCATATCTTCTGAACGATTTAAGATATTGACCTGAAATTGTGGATTTTGAAATAAGACATCAGGATGCTTACTGAGACATTTTTTGGAGGTATTCAGAGACGACAAATATACCCTGGGCAAGTTCCTTAAGAAGCCGCGTAATTTCTGTACGCTACCTTCACTTAATTAACAACATTACTCATGAACATTATAAAAATGCTGATGGCAACAACTTACTTCCAGTTCTAAGCTGTTAGGAGCTGGGCAAAAACCTCTACAGTTGCATAAAATAGCTACAATCAAGGACAAAAAAAGTTATTGGGACAAATATTACAAAGTGCTCCTATTAATTACTAAGTTAGTGTGACGGACCAATGAAGCCATGTTTTTCGTTTCAAGCCCATCTCAGCAACCCTACCCCTCCCCCCGAGACAATAAGGAAATCCACAAATCATTTTTATTACACGGGCTCAACATTGTAAGGGGGTAGGGGTCGGGAAACGGACACATCGTTTGTGCGTACTGTGTTTCTGTCGCGTGCATTGAAAAACATCGTAAATGCAAATTCGTCCCAACACTATTGTCCTTGATTGTAGTTTCAACTGCCACTTCTGTATCGCTGATGGATCTAGCATTGCTTGACTCTTTTCTCCCACTTTTACTTTGAGACTGTCCCTTTTAACATTATTATCAAGCGGTATCGACGTTTGATGGTCGCTGTCCATTTGGGGGTATCTATCTATCTATCTATCTATCTATCTATCTCCCTTTAATTGCCTCCATCTAATCAGATGATTATTGCAATTGGTCAGCGGTCTCTAAGAATAAATTACAATATAATTGTAATTAGTAATTAAGAGTCAGTAGTTAGTGACAGCAGCTCCATTGAGGTTTGCCAAGAACACCGTCGTGGACGGAGCCCGGACTACCCCGGAAGGCAGAGCATTCCATTCCTTTATAGTGCGAGGAAAGTATGAAAACTTATAATACTCTGTCTGTAAAAACGATATTCCATACGCATATTCATTAACATGACGACTTTGGCGATCCAATGGTGTAAGATGTTGCTCCTTGTTGATCTGGGGAGGGACCATCCTATTTACAAGTGACGGGTGTGATTGTCGTACCCTTTAGGGGTTAAAATCCGTAGTTTAGTACTACTAAATTTAGGGATGGCCGTATTGGAAAATAATAAAATAACTAAGGGTGTGCTGACGGAACAAGTTATTGTATCAGTTGGTCGGGCCATCATTGGGATGTAAACTTATTTTGGTCTCTCCCTCCCTCCCTCCCTCCATCCCTCCCTCCTTCCCTCCCTCCCTCTCTCCCTCCCTCCCTCTCTCCCTCCCTCCCTCCCTCCCTCCCTCCATCCCTCCATCCCTCCCTCCCTCTCTCCCTCTCTCCCTCCCTCCCTCTCTAGTAGGCAGGCAAACTGTTGACTACATTTTACTATATTTTATTATTTGTACATATTTTTAGTGTAGTTGTACAGTATTTCTGTTTCTATACGGCTTTCATGTAAAGAAGTTATGTAACTTATGAAATTACCGTATTCAAATAAAAGTGAATCAATCAATCAATCTCTCCCTCCCTCCCTCTCTCTCTCCCTCCCTCCCTCCCTCCCTCCCTCCCTCCTTCCCTCTCTCCCTCCCTCCCTCTCTCCCTCTCTCCCTCCCTCCCTCCTTCCCTCTCTCCCTCCCTCCCTCTCTCCCTCTCTCCCTCCCTCCCTCTCTCCCTCTCTCCCTCCCTCCCTCCCTCCCTCTCTACCTCCCTCCCTCCCTCCCTCACTCCCTCCCTCCCTCCCTCTCTACCTCCCTCACTCCCTCCCTCACTCCCTCCCTCACTCCCTCCCTCCCTCTCTTCCTCCCTCCCTCCCTCCCTCCCTCCCTCTCTCCCTCCCTCCATCCCTTCCTCTCTCCCTCCCTCTCTCCCCCCTCCCTCTCTCCCTCCCTCTCTCCCTCCCTCCCTCTCTCCCCCCTCCCTCTCTCTCCCTCCCTCCCTCCCTCTCTCTCCCCCCTCCCTCTCTCTCCCTCCCTCCCCCCCTCTCTCTCTCTCTCTCTGTCTGTCTTACCTGACAGATGCCAATCAACCATCCACTCCAATCTCTTGTAAGCGTCGTTTCAAAAAGTTTGAAATCGCTTTGCTCGATCGATGACCAGCCCATACAAACTTTTCGGACATGAAATAGTCGCATACTGTAGAATTCAAAGCTTTTATGTTTTCGGTAGCTGAAGGATAGAAGGATGCTCTTCTGGGAAAATCACTTTTTATCGATTTTAACACGGCAAGGAGTTAAAAATGCTAAAACCGGCTCGCATGCATGCATGGACGTTTGTTTTCTATAAGCTTTTATAACTTAAGCTTACGTTTGGAAGGACTTTGTTAGGTGCAACTTCTTTCCATGGAAGGTTTCATTTCTCTTGTTAGTATTGCTTTCAAAAGCTAATTATACGTTACATGCAAAGACACGTCAGAGACGAAACTAAAGGGCAAAAATACTTGGGAAAAATCTCCTTTGATTTATTTTTTAACTGGAATCAAAATTGATGCTAACCCTGGGTTAGCTTAACCACGCTTTGAACAACCCGCCCCAGATGGTTATATTGATAATGTTTTTATCTTAAACAGGCACTTTACACGAAGAGGGAGACTCCACAATGACATCACCATGCAAAGAGATCTGAAAATCCGACCACTTAAGGACATTTCCGATCTGTGAGTCACACGTCTGTGACATGCGCACTACCTCATCTTGATACATAATGTAGTTCCACAAATTCATGTCACTGATACTTCCCATGAAACTTTGCGACCAGCTAAAGCCATCTGGATCTCCTGGAACTTCATCTTGCTCTTGACCAACCAATAATACGCCTCCTGTCTGGATCACGTACCCTGTTTGAAATGAGGTACCACTGTTGATGATAGCACCGTCTACGGTGACTCGCCATTCACCATTGTCGTTTCTCCATTTAACGCACACGTGGTGCCAAATTCCGTTGTAATAGGTTCCCAAAGAGGTGCTTCTACATGTAAAAGATAAAGATATAGATGGCTTTGGCGACTTTAGATTGGCAATAGACCATTTTACAGGTGTCTTCTTGGTGTCCTGGCATTTGAGTGGAAGCGAGGCTAAAGTTGACCTTGTTATGATACAGACCTTAGAGCTTTTCAGATGTATATGAAAGGCAGAAAGGTTTGTATCAAAGCAAAGTCACCTACAGCCTCGCTCCACTCAAAGGCAAGGTCACCAAGCGCACAACTGTAAAATGGACTATTCTGTGGATTGAAATTATTACAGTTTGACTCTATTGGGCAGCACCGCTCTTGATACACCTTCACTGCCTTCCTGATAAGTGATATATTCTTTTATCAATGTTGTGCTTAAACATTTTCTTTGCATAACTCGAGAGTATCTTTCTGAACTCCATTTACTACAAATACAAGAATCCATTAGGTTTCTGTTTTTTCATGTTAATTAGGGCTATTGTTATTTAAGCTCCACCGGGCTTACAAAATTTATATAAGAAAGGAAAAACGAAATGAGTTTTGGTATTTGCAATAAAATGACGCCATCGTGGAAATCGCCTTTTCAATCACGAAATTGAACGTATTTAAATCATGGGTGAAGTTATTCGACATGGAATAAAATGAAGAAATGATCCTCGCAGTGGAAAATACTATCATGAATTATGAACTCATGAACTATCATGGGTTAATATGTGGGAAGCGGTCACTTATCAGTTCATATACACCCGTGATGCTCCCGTAAGATCGTTCGCATGCGATGAACTTCCCGCGGAGAAGGAGAGGGGGTACTCTCTATAATGGACTAAACGGTGAGGCTACCCCCGTAAGGATACCTTTTTCAGGCTGGAGGTGTATAGAAAGGTAGGGATTTCACGAGTTGAAGTACAGAAAAGGGTAAGGAAAATTAACATTTAGGTATCTAAAATTGCCTGACGAAATGTCTACTCAAGGGTATACAAGAGGAATGCAGCGTTTCTACTACAGTTATGTGAAAGGGGCAACATTATCTATGGAAGGTTACCTTTTCTGTCAAAAACTGTATATAAAATGGAAAGGGTTAGGATCTAGGGGAGGAGTCTCTGTATAAACAGTTGTCGAGTACCACGGTGTCCACCTTTCGTTGCATTTTGGACAACTGTTAAGGGCATGTTGAAATCAAGAGAAAACGAGACAAAGAAACCCATTTCTCCATACATAAGCCTATTAAAATCGATTAATAGTTTTGTGGTCATTTTTAGCTGGATACCTGGTTGGGCTGTTTGACTGTGTGATTTCTTTTTTAAAGACGCGCGGTCATGGGAACAAGAAAAAGAATATACTTCACTAAACATGGGCGCGAACTAAAAGTTATTTTACCTATACGACTCACCTTGATGAGTCGTGGATGTAAATGTAATTCTTCTGTACTGTTAGTTCATTTTCGGCTCCCGGCACAGAATAGCTAAATGGAGCGCCGTAGTCCTGGTCAGAGGTTTTCATCCAAAAAGACAGTGTGAACCTTTCAACTTGTGCGTCAGGAATTGTTGGCCAGGTCAGAGAGACATAGCTGGTTAAACCTTTACTTGGAAAAGTCAGGTCATAACTCGTTGGTGTAACTGCAGGGCAATAGAAACAATATGGTAAATTCTGCTAATATGATCGTACACGATTCCGGCGGGGTTTAAAATGGTGGGTGAGGGAAGGGGCTTATGTACAGTGTTATGCGGTCTTAGCAAACGCTTTGTAATAAAAAAAAACATTGAACACCCATGATCAAAACATGATCACTGCAACAAACCGTTGAGAATGGCCGTATCTGGGATTCCAGACCTCTTTTTAAATCAGTGTTAAAGGGGAAGAGTCACGGCGATTTGGTGTCATTTAAAAGACAGAAAACGTTTTTTGTATTTACAGAAACCAAAAAATAATGGTCCGGTGGTATAATAAATAACCATAAAATGTGCTAAAACTGTCGATGGGTGTCTCGAATCATATAAACGGAGTGGATCTGAATGAGTTGCAACTTGAAAAAAGTCAGCTTAATTTTTTTCAAGTTCCCACATTTTCGTCTCCAAAATGGGCTGAAAGAGACCACGGTTTGTTCCTCTTTCAGAAAATTGATTGATTTTGTTCTTTTGGTGCTTTAGTATTATTTTGTAAATTTTAATTTCGGGATTTGAGAGCCACTGGAAAATTAAATATCTCCTAAAGCGGTATTATACGCATGTTTTGGCAGATTTATACTGCAAGTATGCTTGAACCTACAATTCTCAAAGACTATTATATTTATTCTTTTTCTGGAATACGTTCAATCGAAAGAGCCTGTCTTAATGACCAATGTTTCGAATATTAACACTAAATTCTTCTGTAGGGCCATTGTCGAAGAAAACGTTTTTCAGGGTCCCTGCAAGTATTTCATAACGACAATGTTCAATGATTCAGTTAAGAGTTGGCACAGGGTGTTAACAAAATTGATATAGGTGTCCACATACCATCCATAACGCCATTGTCACTTCCTTCCTGAAAAAAATATACAATAGAAATAACTGAATATTATTATATAATTCAACTTGTAGCAATTAATGACTCTGTTAATGAGATAAGAGAATGAATGAATAAATAAATAAATGAATGGATGAATAATTACGAAACGGAGAGAAGAACGAACGAGCGAACTTGTAAAACCAAAAATGAATGAATAGATGAGCGCAATGTGTAGTATGGCGTACCACAGGAAACCCAAGCGTAACGTGTTGCATGGCGTACCTCGAGAACTTCGTAGTAAGTGACGCCTGGTTGCATCGCGTAACTCTCGGGTGACGTGATTCGGTTTGCGTCATTCAGCTGGCAGTTGGGCATTCTCCTTTCCCAATTGCTGATTGGTCGGTAGTTAAATGACAAACAATCACCGTGTGCTAGGCACCTCACACCACAGGTTAAGTCACACGTCATGTGATACTGAGCAATCACGTGGCTCTTAAGCACAGTGCCTAAAAACGAACACCTTATTATTGAAATTGACGCTTGTGTTTATTAACGTATTTGAAATTAATGCAACTTAAATTAACTCAAATTGAAGGAGGAAATAGTCTAGAATATATGACATTAAGGCGAAAAAAAACGGTTCAATTTCCAAATAAAGAAAATTAACGCGAGTGTGGAGGTGTCGTATTTCTTTCGAGGAGGATTACTGATGTTAATCAGTCCGGGAGTATGCCAGTTTTGGCAGAAGCGGTGACGTCACGATTCCATTGTTCCGCAAAAAATACGCAAAAATCGGAAAAAATAATCGCAAGAAAAAAGGGAGGTTTTTCAAAAGCTGTCCCAGATCCCCTCGTTCAATATCCGGGACTTCCAAGCAAGCCATCTTGAAGAAGGATCATTCTTGTGTCTTCAAGGGAAGTTTCGTGCAATATTTCGGATGTTTTGTGATAAAATAGCGAGAGTTTCAAACGGCCTTCGAAGACGCCGCCGCCATCTTGACGGGCATCGAATGTAAGTACATGTCTTTATGCTTAGTTTTCAGTATCTTGCCGAATTTTTTCGAAATCAAGACTAATTTTCCTTAAAACTACAACATGTAAGTGATGTTCAGGCAAAGTTTCATAGATGGCAACAACCTAGTAAAAATGGCAACCACACATTGAAAATTGCCTACGGATGCAAAGGGTTACTGTATAGATGGCAATGACTTATTCGGCCCTTGTAATTTTAGGTATAATGTTTCGCGTTTGTTTCTAGTTTTCTTCACAGGCAATGTATTCATTCACGACTCTCATCTAGAAATAACTTAAGCTTAACTGATTCAAATCATGTCTGTGAAATCAGTTTTAATCAGTGTGAGTAGGCTAAATGTGGACTAAATTTTCTGTACATGATGTTCGATACTTAATTGTGCCAAATGTTGTTTATACTTTACATATCCCAAATACAAATCAGGAATGTTCAGATACAAATGTTCAGCCAAAAAGGGGTAATGACATCAAATATATATCAATTTATTATATACCACCCCTGTGCTGTGGCATAACATCAAACATGGATCAGGACAAATGCAGCCCCTGTGCATAAGCCCACATTAATGTAAATCATAAAATCTTGAGATTCCCTCGCAGTGAAATAATCTTTTTTATATTCATACATGAGAGACAACTCACAAGATAACTGTTGCAAATTGATGTCAGATACCACCATCATTCATTGAATTTAATTTCCATTTTTTTTTTGTTACAGGTACAAGAAGGCCTTAAAAAACAAGGTCATGGATATTTATCAAAATTATGACTACAAAATATAACAATAAATAATATTGTTGTTTTCAATCTGATGTGCATTTCTTGTATATACTTGCAAGTGTTGTTCAATATAAACATGGAGAGCTAAAAGAACTTTGAAAATCTTTCCTTGTGGTCATGGCAAGTGTAGTAATCAATATTTTTATCAGACTGCGAGCCGTCTCTTATTTTTCTTTTAGTTAGTCGAGTGAGCATGTGCATGGTGGTGGGCAGGTGGGTGGGTGGCGTGATGTGGTCCAGAAAAATTTTATAGTGGTCCAGAATGCACCAACGTCTATTACTACACACTGGTGAATGCTGGTCCGGCACGAGACCGCCGCCCAACCCCAACCCACAGAGGTCCGGTACGAGACCACCAATTGAAGAAAGATAAAACCCCTGTATATAATGGCGGCTCAACGTCTCGACTTCAACCCAAGGAACCACGATTACTTTGGCGATGCATTGCATGGTTATAAGATGAATATCCCTGATGGTTATCCAATCAGGGACCTCGATTCATTCTTCATAACTAATCGGGCGGCTTTTCTCCAGAAAATTGCACGCGAAGTCACAGAGCTTGGCGGGGTGAAGGTCACTTTGTCATTCGATGTTCACTTTTCAATGGAAGGCGATGATAGACGACGAGAAATTAATCACTTCTTTTGGAACTACGAGGCGGCACATTTATCCCAACACCATCAAAACTCAGGCCAAAGCATGCCATCATCAATGTAAAGAACAGAGACAATCATTGTCTCCGCTGGGCACTGCGATCGGCATTGTTCCCCGCCGAGGTGCATTCAGACCGGCCAGGCAGTTATCCCATTGATGATGGCCTAGACTTAACTGGAGTTGATTTTCCAACGCCATTGAGTCAGATTTCCAAAGTTGAGCGACAAAACAACCTTCCAATCAACATTTATGGATACAAGAACAATAAGGTGGTTGTGATCAGAGTCAGTGAGCTAGAGGATCCCAATATGCGAAGGATTAATCTGATGTTGCTCACAAACACTCGCACCTCACATTATTGTTTCATCAAGAGCATGAGCAGGCTTCTGCACAGCGAGTTCAACGTTGGGCGCCGCATGCATCACTGTGACAGGTGCCTCCAAACCTTTTCTTCAGAACGGGTTCTCACCGATCATCTCTTCTATTGCAGGGGAGTCAAAGGCAGACCGATGCGAACTGAAATGCCAAAAGAAGGCGAAAACTTCCTCCACTTCAAGAACTTCCAGAACCAGATGAAGAAGCCTTGGGCCATATATGCTGACTTCGAAAGCATTGTCGAAAAAGTCCACGGTTGCATACCAGATCCCCAACAGAGCAGCACCACTGCAACATCCGTCATAAACCCTGCGGGTTCTGTATGTTAGCTGTTCGCTCTGATGGAAAGACAAAGGGTCCTTATCTATACAGAGGAGAGGACGCTGTGCCAGTCTTTCTTGACAGTCTTCAACAGCTGGAAGGAGTGATCAGAGACGAGCTGCAACACAAGGCACCACTCTCCATGAGAAGAGCAGACTGGACAGAATTCGACAACGCAACAGATTGCCACATCTGTGACAAGTCTCTCATCAAGGATAACTACAGGGATGCCATTGCGGTCTATAACCCAAACACCGGTGATTATGAGGGCTTCGTTCATCGCCACACAAACAAATGCTACCAAAAGACATTCAAAGTCTTTATCCAGCATTTCGATGGTGAGATGGATGTGTTCCCATTTATCGGGCCATGGAATCAAAGGAAGGCACCTCCTGATAATCCACCAGAGCAAGCCGATTGCCTCTACTGTGGGGAACCCCTTATCCAAGACTCTGTTCGGGATGCGGTCAAAGATCATTGCCACATCACAGGCAAATATCGGGGTGCGGCTCACAGTGCTTGCAACATCAACTATTTCCGAACCAACCCGAAAACGGAAATAATCCCGGTAATCTTTCACAACTTGAAGGGTTATGATGCACACCACATCATGAGTGGAATTGCGGATGTGAATTCAGATTTGAAATGCATCCCAAACAACATGGAGAAATACATCTCTTTCTCCCTCGACAGGCTTAGGTTCATTGACAGCTTGCAGTTCATGCAGTCAAGCCTCAGTGCCCTGGTTGAAGCAAACAAGCCAGAGTCCTTCACAATCACGGCAAGCCACGAGAATAACCAAGCCAAACGCAGCCTTCTCCTGCAAAAGGGGATTTACCCATATGAATACATGGACTCTTGGACTCGATTCGATGAGATCTCTCTCCCGCCGAAGGATGCCTTCTACAGCGAGCTCAAGAAGGAAGGCATCTCAGACAAAGAATACGCCCACGCGCAAAAAGTGTGGGAGGTATTTGGATGCAAGACGCTTGGAGAGTACCACGACCTCTACCTTGAGACAGATGTGCTTCTTCTGGCCGATGTTTTCGAGAACTTCAGAAAAACATGTCTGCAACATTACAAGCTTGACCCGGCACATTATTATACAAGCCCTGGCCTCTCCTGGGACGCCCTTCGCAGGTATACGAAAATCAACCTGGAGCTGCTCACAGACGTCAACATGCACCTCTTTGTTGAAAGAGGCTTGCGAGGTGGCATATCAATGGAGAGCAGGCGGCACTGTAAGGCCAACAACCCCTATCTTCGTGGCCACAACCCCAACGAAGAGTCAAGTTACATCATGTATCTCGACGCGAACAATCTCTATGGATGGGCCATGAGTCAGCCTCTCCCAGTTGGCAACTTCGCATGGTGCCCTGTCTTTCCAACACAACACCAGATCAGGAGGTGGAGGCCAAACAGAAAGATTGGTTACATTCTTGAGGTTGATCTTGAGTACCCCGAGAACCTGCATGATGGGCACAACGCTTATCCTCTTGCCCCAGAAGGGCAGGTCGTTCCAAAGGCATGGATGTCACCATACCAAAGGGCCTTGGCAGAGGGACAGCCAGAAGACAAGACGCAGAAGCTGCTCCTTACCCTGAACAACAAATCCAGGTACGTTTTGCATTACAGAAACCTCCAGCAGTACCTGGATCTTGGAATGAAGTTGACGAAAATCCACAAAATGCTCAAGTTCGAGCAGAGGGCTTGGATGGAGCCATACATCTCCCTGAACACCGAGCTCAGAAAGAAGGCTACTTCTGATTTTGAGAAGAACTTCTTCAAGCTCATGAATAACTCAGTCTTTGGTAAGACAATGGAGAACCTCAGAAATCGAATCGACATGAAGCTTGTCCGGGCGCACGAGCGAGACAAGATGAGAAAGCTTATCTCAAGCCCACTGTTTTCCAGAGCAACGGTCTTTGGGCCCAAACTGGCGGGGTTACAGATGCACAGGGAGAAAATCCTCTTCAACCGGCCAGTCTACACAGGCATGTGCATCCTTGATCTCTCCAAAACACTGATGTATGACTTCTATTACAAACATCTCAAGCTGAAATATGGCCAGTGCGTAAACCTACTCTACACAGACACAGACTCTCTGCTACTCGAGATCAAGACGGATGATGTCTACAAAGACATGGAGAACCTTCGGGACGAGCTCTACGACACAAGTGACTATCCCAAGGACCATCCACTCCACAGCCAGCTTAACAAGAAGGTCATCGGCAAGATGAAGGACGAGTGCGAGGGTGTGCCCATCTCAGAGGTAATCTGCCTTCGCTCGAAGATGTACAGCATCTTGAAAGACGACAGCAGGTGTGTTAAGAAGAAGGACAAGGACGGCAAAGAAATCAAAGCTAAGCTGGACATCAAGAAAGCAAAGGGCACCACCAAGGTTGTCACAAAGAAAGAGATCACCCACCAGAATTACAAGGAAGCTCTTTTCGACCGGCGAACCTTCAAGCACGGGATGGACAGGCTCAGAAGCAAAGGTCACCACATCTTCGGTGAGCACATCACCAAGACAACGCTCTCTCCCTTTGACTCCAAGCGCTGGATCAAGGATGATGGCATCCACACGCTGGCATATGGTCACAAAGATATCGGCGGCAACTGAGTGCCCGGCGGCACAACCATCAGCTCCTCACGAACGAAGCCTCGCTTAGGCCCGTCGTAGAGATAATAAGCCACTGGCTCATTCGACTTGGTGACAATCCTTTGTATTTGGTAGACCTTCAAAGACCAGATGGGATCAGTCGCACGCCTACCACCACCCTCCATCTCACCGGGGTAATAAAGATATCTCACACTCACCCGAGCTTCTTCTCATTCACCCCAACAGGCCTAGCATATGGAGTCGCGGGCTTGGAGGATATTGCTTTCTCTTTGATTGCATCCTTTGGCTTCTTGCCAGTGAGTCTTGTTACTTCATTGTTCAAGGCCGAGACAACATCTGGCAGTCTTTTGACCCAAGCAGTCGACCGGCCAGAGGGCATATTCATTTCAACGGCATACTGATAACCAAACAGCCTTTCAGCCAGGGTTCGGTTGAATCTCTCCACAATTGCTTGGTCTCTGTGGATATCAACCCGCCCGCGACGAATGGTCGTTTTATTGTTTTCCATGGTCTTAGTCACAGCCCCCATAAACTCTTTCCCAGGGTCAACTTGCAAGAGTTGAGGCCATTTCAAAGGCCCACGTCTGTAAATCTTCTGAAATGCCCTTGAGACGTCTTCAGACTCTTTCGAAGTCAGAGGCTCTGCTGCTTTGTAACGGCTAGCCACATCAACAAGGGTTAATGCGTATTTGTAAATCTTTCTCCCGTGGGGAAGTTTGTCGTGGGGCAGGAAGAGAAGATCTGCTTGATGCACTGCATTGGGTGATGAGACATCAAACTTGGAACGAGGGATATGGCGTGGCGCCTGGAGGTAAACTTGCCAAAGGGCTTGTTTGACCAGCCATTTCTTTGCGACATCATCAGAGACCTTGGCCGCTGCAGCTAGCTTTTTCACAGCGGCAAGACCTTTCCAATACCCTTTCGGACTGTAATAGATCTTTGAGAGTTTGGAGTCCATATGGGGTATATTTAGAGTTTATGAATCGTTAATCTGCAAGGTTTTACTGGAAAAAAGAAGGCGCAGCTTTTCAAGGATACTGTTAGCAGCTTCTTCGTCCTCATCAAATTGCTTTACAAGGTCGGGAAAAAGACTTCGTGCCATTTCATACACTTTAATAGCTGCTAGTACAATTTCCTCAGTTTCTTGTGTCGTGAGTAATGTTACCCATTCGTTGCATAATTCATGATATTCTTCCGGCGCAGATGCGGGTAATTCTTCAGCAAGTTGCTGAAACACTTTCGCTAGTTTCTCAGCTTGTTTATCTGGGGGATATGTTGGAAAAAAGCGAAACGTTGCAACAAACGCGTCACGAGCTTCTTTAACAGAGTGTGCGTCCATGGTGGTATACATGGTTTTTTATTTCTTCAATTTAAAGAAAGCGATAAGCCGCATACCCACCCGCAAGCAGGGTGCCTCCAATGAACACAAGTTCACCATTCTGCTGTTGTTGGCTGGGCTTGTAGAAGTCCGAGAACTGAGGCTCTTTGTTGTCTTTGATTTGTTTATCTGGTTGTGTTTGGTGCATCTGGTTATACAAGACCAGGGCTTGGTCGGTGGTTTGAAAGTTTTTGCTAGCTTGGTGTTTCTCCCGATCGTTGGCTGCAATCCAGTCGAGGAGCTTGGTGCGGTCCTTCTGGTATTTGGTGTAAGCCGCTTGGTATTGTTCAAGGGCGTGGTCGTGACGGATTTTCTCATCCATTGCTGCCTTGCCGTTATCACCAGACATATATTTAGCGAGATAATTGCCGCCAGTGAAAGCGGCCGCATTGAGAACAGCGCCAAGAGCCATTATTGCAATCGAAGCCATTGTGTATACATATGGTTTTACATGTTGTCTGGGAGGATTTTCTGGTCCTCGAGATATTTCTTCAGCGCGATGCTGCCAGCCATGACGGCTGTGAACTTGACGTAGTTCATTAAGCTTGCACTGGGGTCGGCAGTGAAGTTCTCTTTGATGGTCTTTTTCCCAATCCAACCAATACCAGCGACAAGGCCAGTGATTGTTGCGGCGTCGAGGATAGACTTCACAAGCTTGTTGTCAGACATGGTTTGTGCCCAGTATACATATGCTTTTTTATTTTTCTGACTCAGACTCGACCTCGGCCTCGGCCTCTGCCTCGACCTCGGATTCGGACTCGGGGCTCCTCGACTCGAACTCGGGGCTCCTCGACTCGAACTCGGGGCTCCTCGACTCGAACTCGGGGCTCCTCAACTCGAACTCGGGGCTCCTCGACTCGAACTCGGGGCTCCTCGAATCGGACTCGGGGTTCCTCGACATCTGACTCGGACTCGGCCTCGGCCTCGGGCTCGGGCTCGGGCTCGGGCTCGGGCTCGGGCTCGGGCTCGGGCTCGGGCTTGTTGTGCCTATTCAGGGCTAAACCGCAAACTGTATCAAAGGCGACCGAAGTAAGTCCAAACCAAAGAAGAAACACACCTCCGATTGCAGCAGAATTCATCAAAGCTTGGAAAGGATTCATGGTCAGTATATATATATATGTTTTTTTTTTATTCCATGTTTTTTATTCCTTGTCTTACCGGAATTCGAGATGGGGGTGTTGCAGCGGGCGTTGCAGCGGGTGTTGCTGGTGGTGTGTTTGCTGGCGTGTTTGATTTTCTCCCAAGCCTTTGCATTATTGCTTCGCGCTGGTAATAAACACCAGCAGCAGAGACAATCAACCCAGAATATAAACGATTGAGTTGCTGTTGCTGTCACTTGTTGTGTCACTTGTTGCACCACTTGTTGCAGAATTGTTTTCACTTGTTGAGGATGCAGGCTTTTGTGCTTCGGCCTTTTTCTTTGCTTCCCGGGCCAGGCGGTTGCGTGCTAGCCTTTTTCCAGAAGCAACACGGCCGGGGTTCTTTTCTGTTGCAGGCTTTGTTTTCGGAGCCTCAGAGGTAACACGGTCAGGCGTTGGAGTTGGAGTTGGAGTTTCTTCAGGGATCGTCTCGAGTGGTGTGGTCATCCTGTATATATGTGAATTTTATTTTTTACAAGATGTGACACGTGTGCTGCCAGGTTGGTGCAAGGTTGCTGCCAGGTTTCTTCAAGGTTTCTGCGAGGTCACCCCAGGTACCAGCCCAACTTCATCAAGGCCCTCAAGCGGATAGCCTTCACTGTCTCTGGTTGGATGTGTGGTTGGGGATTCCAATTCTATCAAGTCAGGCTCTCGTTCAAACTTGATGCGGTTTGTTGTGATTAGAGCAGCATTGGCAAGCGCCAGCCATCGTCCGCATCGCACGGCAATAGCCCCAGCAAGATTTGACAGCTCCTGGTTGATGATGTAGTTGTTTTTGAGTTCTTTCTGCAACTCCGCCACATCATCAATCGTGACCACCATACCAACGCCTTTGGTCACGAGCATGATGGCGGAATCAATTAGGGATTCGGTTGTCTTGTTGCCAACTAGCCCTGTGGGAGGTGCGGCACCAGGGGTGGCCTCCAGCATCTGCATTACTTCGTTCAAGTCAACCTGGTCTTCAGCGGCTTCTGCCATCATCAGGGTATATATGTGTTTTTATTTTTCGATAATTCTCTTGATGTCTGGCAAAAGGGTTTCAAGCTCTCGTATAAGCCCCGCCATGGTGTCTGGCATAGAATTCAACCTCAAGGGATATCTGTTGAGAAGCATGAGGCGCAGCTCTTCCTCACCAGAGGCTTTGATAATTTTGTTTTGCGCATCAAGTGTGTGTTTATGCAATTCATCCAAAAGCTGTGAAAGCACAGTGAGCTTGTGTAGACTGGTTGGCGCATTCATGGCTTGTATATATATGTGTTTAAATCTTATACTCAATTCCATACGGATATCTCAGAGAGAAAACCAGGTGGGAGAATTTGCGGGATTTGAGCCTTGCGATAAACTCTTTGTACTCCTCGTGGGAGAGCTCGCCGGCATAGTCTTCGAATATGGCTTTGGTTGTCTTGCTGGAGGGCGTGTAAAAGAGCACGATCGCTGCAATGTTGTCACGATATGGCTTGGCAATGCTGGTGATCTGCTGGGTCAAGACCCACACGGATATGCCGTCATGCCTTGCGCTGAACCCAAGATTGACCAGTTGACCCGTTCGACCTTTGACATCTTTGGAGGCGGCGCAGTCATCGAGAATGAATAAAGTGTTGGTGCCTGTGAAAAAGAAGCTCGCCAACTTTAACCAGTCTTCGATTTCATGCTGTTGGCAGACGATGACGAAGATGTGTGGATCGCGGTCCACGAAGCCATCGTATGTCTTGTTCTTAACAAATGTGGGGCAGAATAAAACGATGTAATCAAAACAACCCCTAAAGGGGCCTCGCAGTTGGGAGAGAAGATACTGTGTCTTGTCAGAGTTAGTGGGGCCAACGATTAGTGCGTTGAATGGCAGCTTTCTTGGGTCCATACCCAACACCTATATTAGTTGGTTTGCAAACTGGCGGGGAGGGTGCCTTTGCCAGAAGTCTTTGTATTCTATAGTGTGACAGGAATCCGGAGGATGGCAGGGGAGCCGGTTTGGGATAGAAGTTGATCTTGTTGTTTGTTGTTTGTTGATTTTTGGCCATGGTATATATATGCGTTTACTTAGTACTGTACAGATTCCAGCTGCCTGCCAATAATATTCATCTGTGAGTCAGAGATGGTGAAGATGTGGCAGTTTGCGTTTCCCGAGCCTGTGCCGTTTCGTTCGATCTCGAGTTGCACGCCATCTTGTGTGTTGACGAGCCGTTGGCCGTTGCCGTGCAGGGATGTGTCCCCCATAGACCGCAGGTCAATCCATAGACCAAACTTGTTGCCTGTGAGATATTTGGTCAAGTTCATGTTAGGCCTGCCGTCCGTGTGTGGCTTGAAGTATCGGTATATTTCATTCCACATGTCTGTACCACTGATGCCCTCGTTGTAAAGCCTGTTTGGAACACCGTTGACTGTGACCTTCACTTTGGTGATGTCGGGATTGAAATAGTTCTCAGAGTCCCTGGCACCCGCTACATAGGGGTTGATGAACAGCAAGAGGATGCCCTTGAGAGACCGGCGCTGTGGGTTAACCCTAAGATTCAGCCGAGTGTCACCACCTTTTGAGAAGGGATGCACCCGATCTCGCATTACGAGGTCATAGGCGAACTCCTTACCACTAGTGTAAGTGCTTGTTGCTTCGTCGGCCAGACTCTTACTTCTGATCGTCTCATACTCCAGCTGGATGTTTTCCAACTTGTACACGAGCTTGCTTGTGTCTGAGCCACGGACAACTTGGGATGCGGGGGCGAGGGTTAGTTCGAAGACCAGATCGTTATACAGTGCTTGAGGATATATAACACCGTGGTCAGTTAAGATTTGGTGATCCAACTTGATGCGATACTTATTCTTGTATATTGTCTCTAACTTATTTTCAGCATCCACGCCTGAGGTCTTCTTGTCGCCAGCACCAGAGCGGATCTTACACAAATCCACACTCTGGATGCCCTCCATAAGCATATTTTCCCGCTCATCGGTTGATCGGAAGAGATCTTCGAAGATCTTGTAGATGTCGTACCCAACCGTGTCCTGGACAGTGGTGGCTGCAAACTTTACAACGAATCTGTCCACCAGGGCCCGAGAAACATTTTGTACGAGATAGTTGTTTGCATGGCCGCCAGCTAGGTTGATGTTGAACACCAGGGCAAGTGAGCCGGACACAATTACATCGTGCTCGCCCAGCTTGGGCACCGAGACGTACAGTGTCTCACCGGGATTGGCCTCAGATGGGTTAAATGTGATGCGCTTGACGGTTCGCTCTGCTTTCATGGCGCCCAGTGTCTTTTCACTGTGAGATGGAAGTAGATTCGGTTGCACAGCCATGGTATATATTTGTGTTTTTAAAATTTATATTTATATATCATCATGGCTGAAGGCGGATATGATATACCTGGTGAGAATGAGAATACAGGGCTTGACTGGAACATAGACCACGATGATGACGATGATGACGAACAAGAAGTTGACACAACAACATCTTTTCAACCAGGTGGCTCATCCACCCCATATCATGGTGGTGAACAGCATGAAATGCATACAATGTCTACTGAGCAGAGGGGGTTAGTTCCTGACATCCCTAATCTTAGTGACTTCACACATGAAGAAGACAAACAAAAAATGCTTGATAGAGCTAGGGACTGGATAAGAAGGCGCTTTCCAAAAGTAGCCTACGACAGATTAGGCCCAATTAATTACGGTAAAAAACCAGGAAATGAAGGCAGAATTGTTTCCTTTGGGCCAAAGGGTGGCGAGACTCCCATTTTCAAACAAGATGGGTCTGGCCTTCTTAAATCATTCACAGACAGTAAAAAAGCGGCTCTTGGACCAAGGGCTGAAGAGCTGGTCTCTGAAGCCAATGCCTCAATAAGGGAAGAAAGACAAAGATTTAAGGAGGCAGAAAAACAACTGAAGGAGAATGAAAGGGTTGCTGTGGAACAACAACAAGCAGCAAATGAGGTGCAAAACCTCAGAAACAGAGTTGAGCAAACTCAAGCGAGGGTGGAGGCTCTGGAGCAGGAACACGGTTCAAGCGTTAAAAATCAAGCCGAGATAGACCGCCTAAAACTGCTGAAAAAGAATCTTCAACGAGATTTTGAAAACCAGAAAAAAGAATTAGGGGCCCTGCAAAAAATACAAAAACAACGAGCCCAAGAACAGGCAAAGGCGGACAAAGCCAGAACACGCCTTTCTGCTATGGTGAAGGAAAGAAATGAAGTTGAAGCAGGGCTAAACTCAACTAAACCCCTTGATGAGTTAAACGAAAGAGAAGCCGAGCTTGAACGACAGAACGCTGAAGACAAGCGCGTCATAGAGGATGAAAACACGTCTCCCTCTGAAAGAGAAGCCGCGGAAGCCCGGGTTGCTGAGCGAGAAGAAGAGCTGGCAAGGCTCCGACCACAGGTTGAGGAGAGGGAAAGGGGCATGCCTTTGAGAGAGAGGGTTAGAGAAATCTTCAAGAAATACAGGTGGACCCTGCAAGCGATTGTTCTGGCAGCTGGCATAACCATCAGCGCTGTTGTACTCGCCACCTTGAACGGCCTGGCAAAGGCCACCAAGGCTATTGGAAATGGGCTTAAAGAGCTTGGCAAAAAGGCAGCCAGCGCGCTGCCTGGCCTCATTGGTTCAATTGTGAGCTTCATCTTCAAAGCGGCTGGGTCGGTCATCTCCCTTCTGGGTGAACACGCCTGGCTGCTCATCCTTGCCGTGGTGGCCTTCCTTGTTGAAAGGATCACCAAGCGTTCGAAGTCTTGAACACTTATCTCGACCAAACGAAAAGGCCTGCCAAAGCAAGCGCACCCACAGCAACGACTGCCTTGGAGACGTGATGTGAGTCGGGCTGTGGTGTTGGATCTGGTGTGGGTGTGGGTTGTGGTGTTGGCTGTGGTGTGGGTGTGGTCCTTGGTTTGGGCGCGATGCCCTGTGCCTGTGTGGCCTGTTTATGTATCGGGTTTGATGGGTGACTGTTTGGTGGATTGATCTTTGTTGGACCACCGTCCATGTGGCGAAGGGAGGCTTTTTTTGTGCCCAGATTAACACCACTGTTCACACCCAGCTTCATCCCTTGCGTTGCCTCCTGCAGATTGTTGTTATACCCGATCACGCTCTCTGTGTTGATAATCATGCGCGAGGGCATGAGCCAGCTTCCGGGTGCTGTCGCAAAGTCTAAGCGCACTTTCGTTGCTTGGATGGCAAGCTGGTAACGCTGTACGCTTGTTGCGATGTCGTTCAGTATTATGGCCTCCTCTAGATGGGTGAGGAAGACTCTCTGCGTTTCGAACGCCCGGCCTCCTCTTCCAATTATGCTGCTGCGGGTTTTGGCTTGTGAACCAAGAATGCAGTACACAAAGGCCTCGATTGATTGGTTCAAACGGGCGAGCCCTGGCTGTGTTAGCCCCTGTGCGTAATTTGGCACAAAGTGCTCGAACTGGGTGTCCGCCCCTTGGTCGTTGCGGACGAAAGATATTCCATTTGCACGATAATTGGGGTCTTTTCTGTCAGTCACGCGCTCATCATTGAACAGAGCTAGATCGGGGTCTGGATAAGTGTAATCGGTAGAAATGTTGCCCTCTCCATAAGCCTCAATGTAGACATTCCCAAGACCGTGGTTCTTACCGTATGTGTAACGGAAGTCAGAACTGGGGTCGATACCGAACTCTATGCAAATCTTCTTGTACGCGTCGATGTTGTACTTGTTGTCTTTCTGGTTAAATGGGGGGTCGTCTGGCAAAGCACTCACGCTTTGTTCCCCGCCCATCTGGTAAAGAATTCGCCTTGTTGTGAAATAAACGTGAAACCGGTAAAACGACCGGAGCTGTGGGGTTAGGGATAGACTGGAGTTCTTATCGAATAGAATGTCACGCGAGATTCCACAGCCGGTTGTTGCACACCACAGTGCGAAAGAGAGTTGTTGTGGCCAAAAGCTCATATGAGGGCCACCTATCCACTTTCGGCCATATTTCGCGGTTGTGAATGAAATCTGTGTGTCCCTGAAGATATTTCTGTATTTCGTGGTGAAATAATCAGTTGGCGTGACGTAAATCTTTTTGTCTTTGTCGTTCAAGATTGCGCCAATCATCATGTCTTTGTCTATTGTGGTGGAGAAAGCAACAGCCGGGATTGACTTTTCTGGTTGCCCCAACGATAACTGATAAGGGAAACCACCATCATAGACAAGGCCAAGAGCGTCTCTTTCAGCGCCAGTCCAATCGTTGTGGGGCATTCTTGTAAGGAGCGCCCATGAGCCAGGGCCCTCTTTGTAAAGCACTTCCCCCGTGGCGGTTTTGTGGTCGTCGCCAAACTCTACTTGAACTTCAAAGTGAGACATATCGGCGCGCGGGAAACGCCTTTTGAAGTCTGAGAGCGCCATGGCCTTGGCCGCGGCAGAGAGCTTGGCAGCCTCCGGCGAACTCAACCAAGCAATTTCAGGATCAGGGGGTGGTGGCTTTGGCGTCACATGGGTATAGGCGTTTGGAGGTGAATAAAAAGGGGGTGGGGCCCCGTAATTGTGGCCGCCGATGTTTATACCAAGATTTGAATTAGGATTAAATCCACCGGGCCGTCTGCCAAACATGATTGTATATATTTATATTTTAAAATGTTTTCCTGTGTATATATTATGTTTTTCCAATAAACTTACATATACACACCATGGTTGTGCTTACAGTTACCACAACTTCGAACCCCTACACTCTGTACTTTGATCACGTGATCCAGAATGCACACTACATCCGCCTCCTGTCTGCCTCGTTTTACAATTCGTGGCATAACTTGGCAGAAAAAATGAAAATAGCCGCAGTCGTTTCTGGTGATAACCCAAAGACTACCATCATAGACATTGGCCTTGGGTTTGTTACTCCTAATAGCCTTGCAGACATGATAAATGGTAAATTTAAAGAAAAGGGTATTGCTCTGCAGGCAAAACCATATGAATTTGGCGTTCTTTCTATTTTAAACCCAGGACAAAAATACATAATATGGGTTTCCCCAAATCTCTCAAGATTGTTTCATATAGACATAAAAACATATCCTAATTTTACCATAAAAGGTTTCAAACTTCCAGGCACATACTTTGTCTACTGCGATCTGCTTGACAAAGAACAGAACCTTCTCAATGGCAAACCTTCAAGCTTATTGGCTCGTTTTGATGTAACCGGAAAACCTTTTGAGAAGATCAACTACCAAGGGGCCCAACATGGCGTCTGGCATATTGTAGATGGCTCTGGTAAACATGTAAATGACATCACACTGTCGATCAGAGATGAAAAGAGCAACCTCGTTGACTTCAAAGGCATGCCCTGGGAATTTGAAATTGAAATAAAATAAACTTATATATACTCGCATCTGTCATGGTTGTGTTGACATTTGTCACGACTTCGAACCCTCACACGATCTATTTCGACCACCCACTACCGAGGCCCAATTACATCCGGCTCCTGTCTGCCTCGCTCGCCAACTCGTGGTTTAACTTGAAAGAAAGAGCGGTTATCTCAGCACCTGGCAGTAATGGAAGGATTACCGAAGTATTCTTAATTCCGGGGTTTTACACAGTGGATAACATTGTAAAAGATTTCCTTGATATAAAAAATAATAGACCAGTTATTGATCTAACAGCTGATACAACCACAGCAGAAGGAATAATGTTAATTAAAAGTCCCAATAATGTAACGTTTAGTAAAAATCTGATAGATTTTCTGGGTATAAGTGGCACACCGTTTTGGAGTGCAGTTGTCAAAGGGTTTACATCTCCAAGCACTTACTTTGTCCACTGCGACCTGGTTGACAAAGAACATAACCTCCTCAATGGTAAGCCTTCGACAGTTTTGGCTCGGTTTGATATTCGTGGGAAATCCTTTGAAAAGGTTCATTACCAACCAACACAGCAGAACGTCTTGCGTGACGTCTCGTCTAGTGATTATGTAAACAGCATAACACTGTCAGTGCGGGATGCAAATGGTGACCTCTTCAACTTCAATGGCAGGCCCTTAGAATTTGAAGTTGAGTTAAATTAAAAATCATATATATACCCACGCCATGAGTTCTGCCAATGTGCTTCCATCGGCCCCCGAATACCGCCATACAGAAAAGCTCTACCCAGTTTTGCCAAATGGTGAGATCACTCAAATCAATGCAGAAGATTTCCGGCTAAAAAAAATCTCTGACTTTCTTAAAGAGCTGTCTGACGAAGCCGAGCATTACCGTCAGGTCGCAAAGAAATATAAACGAACCCAAACCCTAGTTCATTACTCGACGGTTGGCCTTGGGTCGCTTTCTGTTGGGCTTTCATCAGGGGCCCTAGCCACTGCATTGACTGGGTTCGGAATTATTGCAAGTCCAGCATTTGCCGGCGTCGCGACCCTCTGTGGGCTATCCTCTGTTGGCTTTACAGCTGCTAACAAGCGATTAGAGCGTAAAGTGACCAAACACGAGAAAATCTACACACTGGCCCTGGCTAAACGCAACTCTGTCTATGAACTGGTCTCAAAGGCTCTGGAAGACAAGAGGATCAGTGATGCAGAATTCACCATAATTACTCGTGAGGTGGAAAAATATCACGAACTCAAAGCTGCAATCAGGGATGGTGTTAAGGCTAAAAAAAACGTTGGCACTCAAACACAAGCGCCAGACCTCGAGAAACTCAAAAACGAACTTCGCAAGGAAGTCAAACAAGAGTTTCAAAAAAAGATAAGTCTTCTCACCGCAGCATCCAAATCCGATTTGAGAGATTAAATTCAGGTTTTAATCTACAAATCTTAAGGGAAAAATCCCGCCCATAAATTCCGAAGCGCCCCCAAAAAACTTTTTAAAAAAATAAATTCCGAAGCGCCCCACAAAAACTTTTTCAAAAAATAAATTCCGAAGCGCCCCAGAAAACATTTTTTCAACAAAGTTGGGGCGCTTCGGTATTTGTGGGGCGCTTCGGTATGTTCGAGAAGCTTCGAAAAGTCGTAATTTTCTAAATACGGCCCGAGACACAACAATACCAGAAGCCACGGAAACCCCCAATTGAAAAAATTGTAATCTCTAAATATAAACATGACTGAGTTTGACATACGGCTCAATGAACTTGACAAAGAGAACAACTTTGCCCTCCTTCGCTCGCTATACGGCAGCGATTACAGAAAAGAAATACACCGCTTGTGCCTGCCAGAAAAATTCTATCAGTTATGCGAAGATATTGGACGAGCAGAGATTGGAAAGCAATATCTACAAAAACATTACAAAGACATGCAGATTGAACGCTGGGACCGAAGACTGCTGTCTTGTTATGACTGTGGTGGCTCCTTTTTGCAATCAATCAATTCTTGTGAACTTTATTGTAAAAGATGCGGCCGTGTGGAAGTGCTCGATGATGCTCAGGCATGTACACATCAAAACAATTTCCACAGACCAAGCCATCGGTCGGGACGAAGTTATGCGTTTGGTTATGCTTTGAACCGGCTTATCAAAAAGCTCAAATTTCTGCCTGTACAGTTGACTCTCGATCAAATCCATGAAACGAAACGTATCTTCAAACAAATAGAAAATCGGCTTCCGAGAATATCTTATACGTTTGTGATCTACAAAATCCTGAACATTATAACACCGCTTGAAGCCCCGCAACGAGCGATTATAAATTACCTGAGACAACAATGGATGTCTGATGCTATGATAATCAAAAACGAACATTTATCGGATAATGCATTCAGAACTCTGGAGTAAGCCTTGCCGCTTGCTCCATTAGAAAGGCTTCCAAAACGGCCTTGTCATCGCCTGTGTTTGGAGTTGTGACAGAGTCCTCGGTGTAAGTATAATTTCTGATTCTTCCTTTCAATTTTGATAAATTATCATGAAAACATTCGATCGGTCTTTGAATGTCCCTCAAGAAATCTGTTTTTTTAAACTCCCAAATTTCAGTGAGATCGAGCAATTTCCAAGCGAACATTGCGACAGGTTTCGGCCCTTCTCTACGCGGGTTAGAGAACGCTTCTTTCATAGAGAGTAAACGTAAAAATTCATCATTTTCGTCACGGTCTGTGAACGTCATTCGTATTTTGCCATAAGAAACCCAAACTTCTTTAGCGGCTATTAAACCCATGACGTGTTCAAACAAAGCAATTGTTTGTGTTGCACCAAGATCAATAAGTTCGGCTTGATTGTTCTTGATGTTTTGTTTGCTGAATAGATAACAGACCCCCCCAGGCAAGAGTTGATTTGTTTTTTGTCTTGTATGTTTTCCCGGCGTTGAGAAAAGAATTGTGAGCTAAACTTGGTTCAAGCTGGTTTAAAGAACACATTCTGAAATAGCCGTCAACAAACAAGCCTTTGGAGACCATGTCACCACTCAAAGCAAGCCCTGTTTGTATCTGATCGCTATAATAGCTAGGAATTCTGTTAATAGCTATTTTTCGCTTGAACGGACATTTAAACTCCAACAAGCTTAATGTGTTATCTTTATTCATGAAATAACCGTCTGGGCTACAAGTGACCTTTCGATAAAGCGGATGCTCTCTTGCGAGATTAAGAGAGATGCTGTGACCAAAAACGGAAACAGAATGTTTTTGCTCAAAATATTTGCGAATAAGCGGTTCGAACAGATTGCCCCAGGTACAAGCCGCATTCTTATGCATAACCGGGGGTTGAATTTTCTTTAAGAGCAAGCTTCTTCGCGTTTCGAACGGCGAAGTGGCTGTTAAAGCAGAAACTTCAGAAGCCCCAATTGTATTTTGTCTGGCTGAGAGCCAGTCGGCGCTCTTTTGTTTCAGACCAGTGTTCCTCGATTTGAGAAAGTTCATGAAATCTTGTGTTGTCGCCATCATTGGTATGTAAAGGGTAAAGGTTTTTTCAATTGGTAATCAGTGAAACAAGTTGCTGTGGAGATAATGCTTCGGCAATTCTAAGTATATCTGGAGGGATAATGTTTTCTTTTGGATTGGGCTTCACCATTGTATTAGAAGCCCTTCCAAAAAAATATTTGGAGTGGTGGTTGCGTCGATCATAAAGAGCTTCTTTTTTCTTACCAATGACAATAAAGCCGCTTCTTCCTCGCCCCATTATCACAATTTGTGATATACCATGTGTTTACGTTTATTCAATTGGTGGTCTCGTACCGGACCTCGGTGCCATGTGGGTTGGGGTTGGGCGGCGGTCCCGTGCCGGACCAGCATTCACCAGTGTGTAGTAATAGACGTTGGTGCATTCTGGACCACCATAAAATTTTTCTGGACCACATCACGCCACCCACCCACCTGCCCCCCCGAAAGCCGACGAAGGAGGCTGAGGGGGGGGGGGGGGGGGGGGGGGGGGCAGGTGGGTGGGTGGCGTGATGTGGTCCAGAAAAATTTTATGGTGGTCCAGAATCACCAACGTCTATTACTACTACCTGACCTCCGGTTAAAACTGGTGTATTATAGTATTCGAGTTAGAGTTTGAAAAATGTAACTCGCTTTCTTAGTTTTCCAGGATATACACCTTACTTTAATGAGTCTATTGAAATTTTTAATTACCGTATATTAGCTGTTCTTCGAACGCTAGAACTTTTGCCAGTTCACTACCCCATGGATAAAAAAATTGTTGTTGTTGCATGCAAATAATCACTGAACTCCAGACAGTGGAATTGTTGGAAGCAAAAGGGTTTGAGCCGGTGAGACAAAAAATCAAGGTCTTACTTCTATCACTTTCAGGGGTTCTGTCCTGGTTAACCGGTACACAAGGACAAAAAATTAAACACAGACACAATACAAGGGGAATATACAGTAAAAATCTGCGTGTAAGAACCTTGTGGTTTAAGAACCTTGTGGTTTAAGAACCTGCTGACAGAAATCCATGTTAGTACCCATAAGAACATGTTTTACCAAAATAGATCAAGCAGGAACCTTCTTATATGTGGGTTACAGTTAAATTGTGATAAACATTTTAACCAAGGAGTTTGACTTTTGAGATTGCAAAATTATATTACAAGAAAATATTTTATTTTATTTATTTTTTCAACTCTTGTTGTAGAGATAAGACTACATATACATTCTGTCATCAGTTTTGTTAGGCTTATTTATCATAATACAGTTGTCTCGAATAAATACTGTATATTTAAGGAACAAACCCAAGTTTATTTATTTTTCTGGTAATCTACAACTACTGTATATCTCCTTCATAGAAATTAAGAACCTGCTAAGCCTAAATTGCCAATAACTACCCCAAAATACAAGAACCTATTTTGCCAGACGTAAAAAATGTAGGTTCTACTGGGGTTTTTACTGTAATTGTGAAATCCCTTGTGAACTCGTACACCAGGGCAGAACCGCATCAGAAAAAAACAAACAAACAGAAGGACAAATTCGAAAAACCAGAGATTTTACTCATAAATAAAAGCTTGTGCCGAAACGGAATCAACGAAAAAACAAAACAAAAATGCTTAACCTCACCATATTATTACTACATGTGTAAACTGGCTGCATGATAAAACCGCGTACTCGCGACAAATTACTCAAAAAATTACTATCTGCAAACATCAGGAAAAAAAATACAGAGCAGCTCACTTTCTAATTTGTTTCCAAAGCATTCGTTTTTCTAACAATATGAAAATTAAATGAAATAAACGGGCGCAAACTTGATAGCGTGCTTACCTATATTTTTTGAAGTAGGACTACGTACATAGTGCCATTAGCACTATAGTGCACGACAAACTAAGAGTTCTAGCGCAAAAATGGCTTTTCTCTACCCTCGATGTGTTTCCCAATTCACAGACATCGAGAAGACAAGGAAAAAGGCACGATTAAACGAGCATTTTTGTCCATACTTTTCGATTCCTCTCACTTGTCCGCCATTTTGAATGTTTTGAAAAAGACCATCGCCATGGTGATCATGTCATGGTTGGTGACGTAGACCATTGTTTTCGCTTCTGCCAAAACTGGCATACTCCCGGACTGTTAATATTCGAAGGATATTTGATGGAGCTGACAGTCAATGAACCATGCGGCCACAATAGACTTGAATTATCATAAACAGTGTGCTAAGTGTTCTTTCGAGGGATATTTGATGAAGCTGACAGTCAACCATGCGGCCACAATCAGGGACCGCGGAGTAAGTTTTAGATTTGGGGGGCACTATCCCGAGCGCCGAAGGCGCGAGTTTTCTAGGGGGGTCCGGGGCATGCTCCCCCAGAAAAATTTGAAAATTTGAGCTTCCAGAATCGCTAGAAATACATTTAAAATTGATAATCGTAAAAAAATGGTCGTGAATTTATATATGAAGTGTGTTATAAACATTAGAAGCTCAACTTTTTCATGTTGAATCAGTCAAGTGAGGTTAGGGTTTGAGTCGAAACTAGTGCTCATTGTTTTTATTAAGCAGTGATACGCCATAAACAGCTGAATATGGACATGTTAAAACAGCAACAGTAACAAGTAACGATGAAATCAAAACCAGTCTGTAAAATCCCACTGATCATGGTAAAAGATCTTGCACTGTAAAAGTACTGCACTCGTTTGCCACATCCACAAGTCGTAAGTTATCGGTACGGGTCTTGTGGGTGTTAGCAAGGCCACGTGATTGAAGCGCTTTTGCGACATCTTTGCTCTAAGCCAGGATTTTATTCGCCTTGCTGTTGAAAACGAACGTTCGCCAGAAGCACTTGTTGCGGGGTTGACGTGAATCAGAACACAGATCTGTATTACCTCACTGATCATACTTGTATGAGCAGAATCGACATTTTTAATCGCTTTCAAAATGTCTGTAAAACATTCTATTTTTTCTTCGTCCATTAAAATTTTGAAAATATCCAGTTGTGGAATCAGATATTCCATCCTTATGTCATCAGAGTAATGTCCACGGATGTAACCGATCTTTGACGAAGTGTCTGACGAGTTTACAGCACCGAGTAAAAGGCTTTCCAGGTTCATATAAGCTTAGTACGGTGGCCCAGAAGGGTCACACATGCAAATTAGAAATGTTGCTGCAAACTAAAAATTTGGCCTACAAATTAAAATATTGCTGCAAATTAAAATATTGCTGCAAATTAAAAATAGTACATGCAAATTAAAAATGAAAAGTAGTACATGCAAATTAAAAATAGTACATGCAAATTAAAAATGAAAAGTAGTACATGCAAATTAAAAATAGTACATGCAAATTAAAAATGAAAAGTAGTACATGCAAATTAAAAATAGTACATGCAAATTAAAAATGAAAAGTCGTGCGCGCGCATTATGAGTGATGAGGACCTGGTTCGAGCCGTGCGACCTCGCCAAGTTCCCCTAAAATGGCGGACGAACGAGCGCTTATACTTAACTACTTTTATCTTGGATATGAAAATGAGGTTATTTTGCAATTCTTGGTCGACTACCATGGTATTAAAATGAGTTTAAGTACTCTAAAACGCAGGTTGCGAGATTATGGCTTGAAAAGAAGAGGAAACGAAGTCGATGTTGACCAGTTGCGAGATATAATCAGAAATGAAATCGGTGGTTCTGGTCAAGCACTTGGATACAGAGCAGTGTGGCATTCTTTGAGGCTAATACATCAAATTCATGTCCCTCGCCACTTAGTAGCAACTATTTTACAGGAAGTTGACCCAGTGGGAGTTCAACAGAGAAGAAGGCGCAGACTCTCACGGAGGAAATATACCAGTTACGGTCCAAACTTCTGCTGGCACGTAGATGGTAATTTAATAAACTAATGTTTGTAAATCTTTTCTGCTATGTAGGTAAAATAATGGTTATAAGTATATGTACTACGATTTGAGCTAACATTCCTCGATCTAAGAGGGCCTCCAGCGGGGGGAGTGGGGGAGCAATTTCAGAATACCCGCCTGGTCCTTTAGGGCCTGTTTGACCCTGTTTATATGAGGTGAGCCAGCCTGCTTTACCGCGCTGGCTTATGCCTTATTTTCTCTTAAAAATGTTGATGTGTGTATATGGAAAGGTGGTGCTGGCCCAGCTTGCCGAGATCCCAGTTGCTCGGTTATTACATGTGTATGGGTGTGCTTGTTTTGCTTCACTGCTTAAAGAACGAAGGTGAATGTTAATTAAATGATGTAAATATTATTATAGACTACTGTGGGACTGAGGTGGCAGCTTTTTTAGGTTAAATGTAAGTGGACGGGTATTCCAACAAAAGTCCACAAAACAAAAAAGACAAATTATATTACACATGGCCATTCACTATAGTACTACGTGATAATGCCTTTCAAGGTAATACCATTTATTAGACTCGACCGCAGACAGGAAAACTTGGCAACACTGAGAATGTTGGAGAATATGTTTAATTATATTTCAGGCGAAGAGGGGTCGGAGGAAAACTGAAAATATTATTGTAGGGACAATAAAGCAAATTTGCAACCAATCAGAAGCACTACCCAGATCTGGGTAGTGACAAGTCATCAGTATGGTATTTCTTAGCTTGTTTCTCAGATGTCATTTCGCGGGGAAACCAGAGGTAGCGTCGTGAAATGTCCGCTGTTTTCTCAGGCTAGTGTCAATGCTAATTCAAGGTTTTAACCAACAGTGGGAAAAGTTATTCTCCACAAAAAAACATTAACTGGTTGACATTTGGCTCTTAATAGGAATGGTCAATCATTTGCACTTTGAACTACTGTGAAAAAAAAACTAGCTAGTGGTAAGGTTGGGAATGGATTCAGATTAACTGCTCGGCTATGCTTCCTCTAAAGGAGATCTTTGTAAGCTTTTGACATCTTTGTGAATTATGTTTACCTTCTTAGGTTACGATAAACTCAAGCCCTATGGCTTTCCCATCCATGGTGCTATAGACGGATACAGCCGTAAACTTCTCTGGTTGGAGGTCACAAGATCAAACAAGAAACCAGAAAATGTAGCTAGATTCTATTTAGATTGCGTAAAAGGGAATGGAGGGTGTCCAATTCTGCTAAGAACTGATTGTGGAACAGAAAACGGTGTAATGGCTGGAATGCAATGCTACTTTCGCCAGAATGGACAAGATACATTTGCTGGAGAGAAAGCACATAAGTATGGTTCTTCGCCTGCAAACCAGCGAATCGAGGCTTGGTGGTCTCATTTCAGGAGAGGTAGAGCAGGTTGGTGGATAGATTTTTTGAAAGACATGGTAAATGCTGGAGTATTGGACATGGGTAATGTAATGCAAATGGAAGCATTATGGTTTTGTTTCGAGGCAGTCATTCAAAATGAACTAGACAATGTTAAGCAGCACTGGAATACGCATCGTATTAGGCTCTCAGGACATGGCACAGTGCCAGGAGTGCCTGATGTATTGTTCTACTTACCAAACAGGTCAAATGCTTTTGACTGTAAGTGGGTTGTTCAAAACCCCCAAATCGACGAAATGGAGCAGCAGTTACTGCACACACAACCCAACGATGATGAAGTTGATTTGTACCAAGAGTATTTCCACTATGTTGTGGACCATGAAGGTCTACAACTTCCCTCCTCAATTGAAAATGCTTTTAATCTATTTCAACAATTAAAATCTTTATGTTTAATGTGAACCGAACTTTAACAAGCATTTTAAATATGAAGTTGCACATGAAGTCTGTGTGAATATGCCTGTTAAGTCTACTGCAAAAAGACATTGCCTACAAAGTGCTGTAGCCTCCCAAGCACACGTTCTTAACTTAAGGCTTAGTTTGTCATGTGTTCCAGGGGAAGAACATGTCACAAAGCCTTAACAATGTCTGCCGGCTGCGTTGGGAGGCTACAGCACTGTTGAGATTACAAATAAATTTCAACTTAAAGCGATTGTACATTGACTTCAATAATTCACCATGGAAACATTTTGATAATAGATAAAATCGAAATACATATCTTACAGCAACACTTTGAAAAGTAAAAAAATCTGTAAAATTGACAGGAAACATGCTTGTAACAACACGTTTGTTAAATTCTGGTTATTAAAGTATGACACATTTTTTTGTAACCAGATTTACGACTTAACTAGAACCGAACACCATTAAGGAAGTAACTGACAATTTCTTTAAACCCTGTTTGACTAATCTTAGAACTTTCAATGACTCCTCTAGATCATGCCAAATCCATACGAATCTTTAATTGCGGAGGTGATCATTTCCTCCATTGCCTTCTCATCATTGATGTGAACAGGTATTTTCACAGTGATGTCACATGTAGATGCTGTGGGCCTACAGCAGCAGCCCTGCAGGCACCCGTGAACAAACTCGAGAGTAAACTTCTTGGGAAATCCCAAGGGTGGAATTTGCGATGAACCCGTCAGCCACTTTACAAAGTCCATCAAGGTTACACCTTCAATACCTGTAATGAAAAAGGGGGCTTTGATCTTGAAAAAGAAAATAATAATGTGGTCTTATATGTTTGTGCAACATATGGTAAGAGAAGGGTTTCATGTATCACCAAAGCATTTATGTCTGAATGATGGCACAACAATCTGCCTACTTGTTACACTGTAGCTGACAAATGGACACTGATGCCATCACCACTCTATTTTGAATTTGTTGCAAAGGCTTGTTTTACCATACTATCTGTCTAAAATAAAAAAAAGGTACCTCCATTATCGATGGATTCAATAACATCACTGAAGAACTTGTAAGTGTTAAACTCTGAATCTTTACGAAGCTGTGAGTCACTGAAGTTAACTACTATCTGATCAAGAAATTCATCTGAAGCAATAGTAAAACAATTTCCATTTGCAAACACAGGCTTCCATAGTTCTTTATCTCTTCTCATGTGGCCAAGAATTCCACATTCATGCAGACCACTTTCAAGTTGGACCAGCTGGGGTAGATTTTGGGAAAGCTGATCTTTGATGCCAATTGACCTGTGAAGTCAAAGATGCATTGAACGAGTATTATGCAATTGAATTCCTTGTGTGTGCTTTTGAAATAAGCTTAGTGAAAAGATACCGTCGAGTTCCGATAGTAACGACCCCCCGAAAGTAGCGACCCCCCGAGGCTGCTAATTCTGAAAGTGACGAGGGTCGCTACTATCGGAACTCTACGGTAGTGCTTTTATGCAATAGGCAGGTAAATAAAACACATGTCATAATAATTAGTGAAGTACTGTATAACTGAAAAGATCAAGTTTAAGATTATTACTGTATGACAGGTTGCATTCCAGCAACAGTCTCCTTTTGTGGAATGCCTGAATATCCTACTGATTCCAACACATCGAGCACCTCATCACATGTCAGTGCAGCTCTCAATTGCTCATCTGTCGTGGCCTTTGATAGCTAAAAAAAAACAAGATTACAGAGGTGTTGTTTTTCTTTTTGTTCTCTTAATGTCTGCAAAGGGTACTGAATTTTATAAATAACTGAAGATCATGCATGGGGCTTTTGAATGACACTCTTCTTTCTATTGCCAGTTCTTTGCAGGGCTTTAAGGTTTTTTTTTAAAGAAGTACAATTAGGTAGTAAAACAAATTTTTCCTTGCAACGTCCTGGCTAAAGTTACAAAGCGTTGTGTACTTCTGAGGCCTTAGTAATTGCAATTTGGTGTTACATGAACTTGTATGTACGGTTTGAAAAAGCTTATTTCCTGCGGAAAAGGGATATGTTAAATTTTGTGGCTTTTAGCTTGATCATGAAGCGGTTTCATTTGCATGGTTCAGGTGTGAATGTGTTAAAAGTACAATGTTAATAATAAAATTATTATCCTTAAGATATAAAGGGATGTTTATTTACCCTTTCAGAAATTGTCCTGAGCAAGGGGTCCTGGTTATTTGATGGAGAAAGAGGCTCACCAACCAGATAGGATGCTACCTCTGGTGACATGAAGTTGGGTGCTGGGCCACCTTGCAATATTGACATCCCCATTGCTTTTCCACATGTTTTAAAGTCGCCTGCATTGAGAGCCACTGCCGAGTTAACAGGTTTCCCATCCTTAAAAAATCTTTCCTTTATAATGATTAGCAACTCTGTAAAAAAAATGAAAATGCATTAACCAAAAGAAACTGATTTATCAATGCTTATGCAAAATTTTGGTGGGATAAAAAGATTATCGCGTTAATTTTCAGAGTGGGGTATTCCAAGCTACCTATCCGCCTGGAGATGTGCATGCTTGGAACCTGACAGAGCCATGACACTTTTTAGTTTGATAAAAAATTAAGAAACAACATCTCTAACTTTATACATAATGCTGACTTATGTGTATCCTACCTGAAAATAGTTCTCTCTTTGGTCCACCATCATCTACAACTGGCTCCCCTGAGAAAACAACTTTAAGTGATGATTTGGGATCTATTTTATTCTCCATGGCTGACTTGAAATCTACCCAGATAACCTTTCGTCTGACCGTAACACGCTTTGTATGTCGTGACAGCAACTGTCCTGATAATTCAGATATTTTACTTATTAAAGCCGCCTTGTGTTGCTGGCCAGTCAACTCATGCACTGTTGTTCTTTGCTCAACATAACTGGATATACCACCATCACTTTGAATGTCACACGGCTGTTCCTCGTCATCTAGTAACCACATGGAACATTGATCAGCATGCTCTTCAATAGCTGAGAGAGGGAATAACGAGTGGCATATGGGGCAACTTATCAACCTTTCATTTCCACTTTCCACTTCTTGTGACTCTGATGATGTCAACTGGGCCTCTGCTGCCAATGATGGGCTTCCTTCGTTGTCACTGTTTTCGTTGTCATGTGAAGGCATATGCTGGATTTGGGTGACAAACACAGCTGCTTCTAAACTTTCATCATCTTCATCTTCGTACAAAAGGTTGTCCAGATAGTCATCCGCAGAACATAAATAAAACGTTGTCCTTCCATAAGATTTATCGATTTCTTCTCTGTATCGTTGTAATACAAATTCTTCATCACTTCCTGGAAGTGTTTTCACCTGAGATTTGTCATGGTACAACAGTCTATACGATGATGGAAGCGGGGAAGAAATTAACTTGTTGTTAAAGCGGTTATGTTTGTCCACAGCCTTCTTTAGTAAATCCTCAGAATTGCTTTTGGGTGATACAGTCACTGGCAGTGTGACGCCACGCTTCACGGAAAGACAACCGTCATTCATCGTCACAATTCCAACGTTGATTTTAACTTCCTTTTCAGCCTTTTCCTGTTTCAGCTTTTTTGCAAAGGGTGGCTTAAAATACTTGGCACGATCTTCTTCCTTCCTCGATCGGAACGCTGCGAAAGTTACGAGCGGCTTTGATGCTGTCGCCGACGTCTTCTGTACGCCACTCGTACACGGAGAACCATTCTCCTTACCAATACTTATCTTCTTTCCACATTTATGGCAAAATATTGCAGCAATCGCGCATTTTTCGCCACAAAAAGAGCAGAACATCATTGCAAAAAGCGAAACCAGCTTGTTTTCCTTGTCCTGGCAAACATGGGCCCCGGATATAGGCCAGGTCGCACGGCTCGAACCAGGTCCTCATCACTCATAATGCGCGCGCACGACTTTTCATTTTTAATGTACTATTTTTAATTTGCATGTACTACTTTTCATTTTTAATTTGCATGTACTATTTTTAATTTGCATGTACTACTTTTCATTTTTAATTTGCATGTACTATTTTTAATTTGCAGCAATATTTTAATTTGCAGGCCAAATTTTTAGTTTGCAGCAACATTTCTAATTTGCATGTGTGACCCTTCTGGGCCACCGTAGCTTTGAAACTTGGCTGATCAAAGTGTTCAGTACTTGACACAATGATCAAATCAAGCGCTTCAAAATAAACTCTTCGGTACAATTCCTCCGATGTTTTAGGGAAGGACGGTGCACCTTGTCCAACCTCGAATCGTGCTGGAGCCCTCCTCTTTCTTGGCAGTTCAGGTTCTGAAACGTCTGTGGATACAATCCTATGGTGTGACCAGTCAAATGAAACCTCTTCAGCAGTACTTTTGCATGGTACCATTTGTACTAACTTTTGAGTCTGTGGATGAAATCCTATGGTGTGACCATTCAAATGAAACCTCTTCGACAGTACTTTTGCATGGTACCATTTGTTCTAACTTTTGAGTCTGTGGATGAAATCCTATGGTGTGACCATTCAAATGAAACCTCTTCAGCAGTACTTTTGCATGGTACCATTTGTTCTAACTTTTGAGTCTGTGGACGAAATCCTATGGTGTGACCATTCAAATGAAACCTCTTCAGCAGTACTTTTGCATGGTACCATTTGTTCTAACTTTTGAGTCTGTGGATGAAATCCTATGGTGTGACCATTCAAATGAAACCTCTTCGACAGTACTTTTGCATGGTATCGTTTATTTTTCAACATTTTACAAAATGACACTACGTACCAAAAGGGAACAAATCTCAGTAACTGAACCACCCTACCTGGATACGCTTCTAGAAACGTGGATCTGGAATATTCGTCTCTTTGTATGCTTTCGGCAACAGACATCACGGTGGCAATTAGATATGCCGACACCAACAAAGGCCTTGAGAAATCCATTCTTGTAATGATTGAACATATAACAGTGAATGATTTGAACGCAACGGTATCAAAAGTCTGTCGAGTTTGATTGTCTAGGTTAGTGTAATCATTGTTAACAACAACCGGTCTTCTCAGAACTAAACATGTGGAGTGTATCCATTCATTCAGTGGTGTCCAATATACAATGTGTCTCAAAATGCATGTTCTTTAGATGTTCTGCTGTTTGATATGCTGTGCATATATGTGGATGAAGTCCTAAACTGCCACCATGCATTTAAATGAACACTTGACCGAACAGTAATTTTCAGTCAGTGCTGTTAATTTTGCTGTATTTTGAAGTCTGTGGATGAAATCCTAAAGTGTGATCATACAAATGCAAGTTATTGAGTTGAACTTTCCTGTGGTGCTGTTTATTATACTGTACAAGGCGGTTCTAACTTTTAAGTCTGTAGATTAATTCCTAAAGTGTGTCCATTCGAGTGACAGCTTGTCTTGTTGAGTAAGGCTTAAAAAATGTAATAACTAGTATCTTAGAAACAGGTCTAATATATTTCAGGCTGGTTCAATGCTCGGCGAGCTAGAGCCTCGAGGGGTACTTTTGGGCATGCTTTCCCAGATTTAATATCTTTAATCGGAGCGTAAACAGTTATTTCACGCATTTTAATTCGAGTACTAAAATTGTTTAATTCTGAATCAAAATTGTAGAAACAATATATAAAAAAAATCATTCGTATAATTAAAATGCATGCGCAGATTTACAGGTTCAGGCATAAAAATAACTGTTCCAAGGCAACGATATATAGCAGGGATATCGACCATTGTGGTTCGCAGTCTGTCAACGAAGTCCTGTGGTGATGATTCTATGCTGTTTATAAAGGTGGTTCTAACTTTTGAGTCTGTAGATGAGGTCATAAAATTCGGAATTTGAAAATTGCGTTCAGTTTTTTTTGTTTCTTAAAAGTTTGCGATGGAAGCCAAGCGATATTTTCCCTCACGATTTAACTTGGGTGCTATTACGATTGAAAGAGCTAAAATACAAATTCACTTATTCTTACCTATCGCTGCTTTAAGCTTTCTTTAATTCCAAGAACACTTCTACCTTGGTTTAACAAATCAATTCACGATTGAATGAAATATATAATAACAGCTGGATTCTGAGGTCAAGTAAGCAATTAAGGTGTATGCTTGTAAAAGTAATGAGACACGAATTCAATACAACATCGGTTTCCTGTCAGTGTCTATTGAAAAGCAATCAATTAACGAAAAATCGGTTTAGTATATCAGAAAACCTCTGCTCGTAATTAATTTCCTATCGTCTATTGAAAACGAGGACGCGTATGAGAAAACTAGTCATATTTTCTATCGTCTGTACAAACAAGGAAAATATTTCCTTTTCCTCAATGTTGACTGGCAATTTAAAACTTCAGGGCTGGGTTGTTCAAAGTACGATTTAGTTAACCCAGAGTTAGCGACAATTTTGATGCCATTTAAATAATTAATCAATGGAGATTTTTTCAAAGTATTTTTGCACTTTCCGGTTTCGCCTTTAAATTCTCTTCGAATGTAGATTAAAATTAGCTTAGGAAAATATTTCTAAAAGGAGAAATTAAATCCTTGGTTAGCGTTAACCGGCTTTCGAACAAACAAACCCAGTTGTGTATATTTATGCCACGGTCAATAAACCTCAATAATATCAAAAAAAAAAAATATACATGCATTTTAAGGTTGAGCACAACTTGGCACTCGAGAGGAATCGTTAAGAGCACATTTTTCTCTACCCTTCTGCTTCTTACCTCACTGCTTTCGAGTTTAACTTCATCAATAATCTGCCAACAGCACACAAAGTAAAACTTTTGTGGCGTCACACGATTCGCTTTCGACCGGTGACATAGGTCAGCTCAGTTTTTCTCAGGCGCTGGGCTGTGATTGGTCAAATAGGGCCGTAAGCAAGGAGATGCTTTTTTTTTTTTTTTTTTTTTTTCATAAATACTCGTTTATTTCAACACATACATTACTAACTTACAATACATGTTACATTCCATTACTTACGATTAATTACAGTACCATACTTACAATATAATACAATGCATCAACTTACTAACAATACTTCACGTTACATCAAGTTGCTACATTACTTACATTTTGTATACTTGATTAATGAGTTATGTCTTTAGGGAAATACTGCTAGGGCTAAACTTTCTTCATATTAAGCTAATAGAAAATAGAAACGAGGCATAGGAGACAAGTTGGCAATCAGAGAAAAAAACTTACAAAGTTCGTGAAATTCTGAAAGTTTAGGTCCTTGCCCTGTGTTCTACAGATCCAAATAAAATAACGCGCAATCAAAAAATAGACATCCAGTTGGTTTTTCTTAAAAACTTTAGTATTTAAGCCTAATATTATGGTTGAAGTAAAGTTAATAGTCTCTATGTCTGCGATGCCTTTGTCAGTGATGAGCCATTGCTTAAAACTTTGCCAAAAGCATGACGTCACATTGCAAGACCAGAAAAGGTGGATTAGGCTCTCCACCTTGTATCGTTTTCACTAGGGTCTCGGATAATTATTATATCCACCTGTCCTTTACAACGCCTGTATTGTCAAATAGTATTGTACATAGCGGCTCAAATTTGCTACTTTTTAAAAGGGTTTCAAAATACTAATATCCTAATAAAGTTGCCTACTACAATCGAAAAGTAAGATCTTAGGCCCAGTTCAAACGTCGAACTTCACATGTGCCGAATCTTATGCAAAATGAGCAAAATCTATTGTTCTTGCTCATTTGCATTAGATTCGGCACATGTGAAGTTCGACGTTTGAACTGGGCCTTAGATTGTAGTTTAAAAGTCGGGACATACTAGCCGACAGGTCGTAGAGGCATATTATAGTAGTAGTTTAATGATTTCTGTTGCTCAACTAGCACATTACAATAATATGAAATTTACTAATTACTTAGCATAAATAATAGTAAATGGTATTGACATTGCTTAAATATGTTTACAATCAACTAAAACTCAAATAATATGAGAAAGAACAATTAACAGCAAAAAGCTTGCATAAAAAGATAGGCCTTCACGTGACGTTTGAACTGACTAATATTGTCCAATCCGTGTAGATGGTAATAAAATCCACAACACAGGGGCTGCGACAGCGAAGGTGCTGTCAACTTGTGTATTTGCGATATATTAGCATTAAAGGTATTATTATTATTATTATTATTATTGTTGTGATTTCCAATGGCATAGCTAACACCAACTGTTTCAATGATCTAAGATTATAGCTATTGTTCTTGATGAGCAGTAAATAGCTGAGGCCCTTAAAAGAAAACAGGCAGCAGGCCGCATAAATTCAAACTGGCTTAATTTATTTTGCGCGTCAAGTTGCGGGTAAAAAAGAAACAAAGTTTCATTCTTGCCTTGTGTGCATTGTTCATGCGACCTGGCCCCCTACAAAATAAAAATAAATCAATGGCAGGCGCCATCTGTTTTGGAAACCAGTTTCCAGGCATCCTTCTCATAATGAAGGCTTCCTTGCTTAAAATCCCTTTCGTGTGCACTAATTAAGTGTCTTGACTCAGCGACTTGTATCCTCCTTATGCCGTCAATTTTTTAGTTGCAAAAAGCTGTTTCTTTTTTGCCGCGTTGAAGCCGTTAAGACCCTGTTTGTTACTGGTTCAATGAGATTTCGTTAAAACAAGCAGTTTTTCAGACTTTGGCCTTTTTGGCAGGAAAATGACATCACAAAGTTGTCGCTTAATCTATTTTTTGTCATATGGTTATCTAATGATGGATTTCTAAACGGACTTGTCACAAGGATCTCAAAACTGAAACCATTTTTCAAAATTTATGATCCAATCAACGTTTTGGACGTTTTGAATTTTAACATCCTGTCATTTTGTGTTTTTTTTAGTTCACAAAAACAAAACACGTTATGAGAGATATTTACAAATACAGCTGTAATTGGCCATCTTGAAATGATCCGAAAAGAATAACATATAACAGATAGTCATTTGGAATCAGAATACATAATTATCCTTCTGAATCTTCAGACATATGCATATTAAATTTTACAAGTAGAAGGACACTTAACGATAACATTGCCATGCCTCGAGATTAAAAAATCGGACCATTTGAGAACATCTCCGCTTCCCATGTTGCAAGCCTTGGACATGCGCAGTATTTCATCAGGAGGAAGCACCTTGCTCCACACGTTCAATCCACTAATACTTCCCATGAAGCTTTGTGACAAGGTGAAGCCACTGGGGTCTCCGAGACCGATGTCTTGTTCTTGACCAATTGTCAGATACCCTCCACCAGGGATAGTATATCCCACTCTAACTGCACTGCCACTGTTAATGAGTGTTCCATCCAATGTCATGTTCCAGGATCCTGCGGTATTCTCCCATGATGCACAGACATGGTGTCTCTTTCCATCGTAATAGCTTCCTAGAGCAACATCGCTTTTAGAAACAAAAATTAGCGATAGAGTTCAACGATATTTCGATGTCATTGTGTAAAGACTAAAAGGTTTTTAAAAAGAAACGGGTTTTGTGACGTGTTTCAAGAATGGTCTTTACACACTTATTGGCTTACAAAGATTGTCCCTGAACCTACGAACTCACTCGATCGAATCATTTCCTTAAAAAAGGACACCTTCGATTTCGGCGTAAGATGAAACTGATGAAGTTAATGTTTCACAATGTCTCTTGGGTTTGCTTTCTTACTTGGAACAATGGAGGCATATTATATTTATAATAAATAAAATGGGAATCACAGAAACACTAACGTGAAGATTGTGTCAATTAACCAGTGTCTAGTATTTTTAATACACCAGGCTTACCTACTTAGGCCATGAATTGTCAGGTGGTCCTTGAAAATCACGAGTTCATTCAATTGGCTAGAAATGGCATAACTGAACGGTACACCCTTACCAGAGTCAGCAGTTTGCATCCAGAAGCACATAGTAAACATATTCATGTCTACAGACCAGGTCTGGCTGACGAAATCAGTGAGAGTCTTGTCCGGAAAATAAAGATCGTAATTCGACAGTTCGCCTTAAAAAAAAAGAGGTAAACAAACATAAAATTAATAAATAAGCACATAAAAAATTTGGATCAGAGTCAGCTGCAACTTCCACACAACATCAACTAAGCTTAATTTATTAATATAGACGTTTCCGGTAATGAACGGTCCATTACAACTAATTAATAACTATCCTAGATAATTTTACCATCATTTTTTATGAAATTGGTTCTCACGCATTTACAGGTTTTTCGAGCCAATCGAGTGTCATGGCTGAATGATGTTAAACCGTTTAACTCCCTAAAGTAAAACTTCAAAAATAATCCCAAATTTCATTTTGTAAAACGCTGAAAAAACAAATGGTACTATGCAAAAATACTGTCAAAGAGGTTTCATTTGAATGGTCACACCATAGAATTTCGTCGGCAGACTCAAAAGTTAGAAAAAGACTACATGTCTCCATAATTATCTGGCTCGTCGCTCTGCGACGAGACAGTTCTTAAAATACCCTCTTTTTTTCTGTCGTGTCACCTGCTCCGGGAATCGATTTTGCTGCGGCCAACACCGTACCTAGTTTACTTACGGTTTTCAGAAATCAGTGATGTCATCTAAAAGACAATTTACAATTGAAATATTTACCGTTTTAATTTCGGCGGAATTGTTGAACATTAAATCGCTGTGATTTCAGGATGTGTTCTATTTCTGGTAAAAGGAAAGCGGGTTGAACTTTTCTAACCAAATGAATTGTCAAACAGTTGAGTTTAGATCGAAAAACACGTCCCGGCAAGTCAACTGCTGAGTAAACAATTCTCAAGCACTACGCCATGGAGTCACGTTGAAATTCCAAACATCTCGAATTTATGTCACGCTATGGTCGGCTGTTAATTATTTGATCGATCATGTTGATATTGTTAATTTATTCGAAATCCTATCACCGATTCTCCAAAATACCTGTGTTTAAACAATCCTGATTCCTTGTAGTAGGTGGTTTCAAGGATTTTAAAGCGAAAAAAATATACAAAGTTCTAAACTTATGTTTTTGCTAACAGTACAGAGCCGATCAGAGAAAAAATATAGACCTGAAATAATTGTAGCCTGCAAAGCGATGGACAATAGGCCATTTCCGAGTTACGTTATGCCTCGTTGTCAAAGCGAGGCTAGGTGCACAACCTTTCATATGGAAATGAGTTTTATTTGCATTTGAATAAAAACTCATTTCCATATGAAAGGTTGTGCACCTAGCCTCGCTTTGACAACGAGGCATAACGTAACTCGGAAATGGCCTATTTTATATTTGCCGGCGGGGAGGAGGGAGGGGGGGGGGGGGGGGGGGGGTAGCGGGCGGTGTTGGGCAATTTTTCTGATAATGATTTTTTTTTCGGGATTGTTCCATACCCTTTTTCCTTTGGCTTGCTGTGCATTACTTTTTTTCTTTACTTTTGCTGTGCAGGAATTTTGTTTTTGGTAATTGCCCAACTCCCCAGCCCCCCCCCCTCCCGCTCTTAACAATAAAATAGTCCGTCCCTAAGGAGTGCTTGAAACGGGCTGTGGAATGAAAATGAAATGTGGACTGGACTGTGCATATTAATAGATTCTAGATTGTATATTGTGGAATGCTGATATAAAACTGTAAAATAATAACCGGGTGGAAACTGAGACCAAACGAGCCAGTTTCGAAGCCCATCGGGCTTCTTGTTGACTCTAGGAGTGAAATGGTTAAATTTGCCTGTTCCTGTATTCATCGATATTTAAGAGCGACTTGCTGTAACTATCAACTATACCTATGCAAGATAGAAAAATTCGATTTTCTCATACTTCGTCACAATAAAGGTCTTTACTAGCTTGTTTAAAAAATATAACTTTTAGGTTGTTTGGATTTTTATTTTTTAGCCGAAGCGGCTCTTTATATTTACCGCCCACACTCGCCCAAAATCGCCTCTGAAAACCCACGTTTTTCGCGAGCGAGGAAACTAAAATTAAAGCTGTTTCTGGATAAACTATACCACCCTGTTAAAATATCGCCTTTTGAAAGTCATTTCGCCTTGTCAGATCAGAATCAAACCTGAGCCTGAATTTTTTATCGAATTTCCAAATTTATGTCCTTCGACGGCTAGGAACCACATGAAAATTTAGGTCAAATTCGTGGGCCAAAAAGTCAATCTGGTACATGGATTTAACTATCAAAACTATTTTTTAAGAACAAAGTATCATTTCATCTCACTTTTTATCCAAAAACTGGCTTGGGTAAATAAAACGAAAAATTTTGAGAGCGTCTTGAAAACAAGGCACTTAAGCTAATTACTTGACATTTTGACCTTTCAAACTACGAGTGTTATCACAAACATTGATCCGGAAAATTTAACTGTGGGTCCCATCTCCCGTGAAATAGTGGTCAGTGTGTCTTAAATATCTGAGAAATATCATTTATGGTATTTATAAATCAACATCAAACCCAAACCGAACATTTTTGTGGTCTATTAAACACAGGTTTATTTTGAATTGCGAACTGTCCATTTGCTAGCGAGTTTGTACAATACATGCGACAAAATACCCGTTTATAAATCAGCATCGACAAAAAACGTCAGGAAACCGGTACAATAGATCATTAACCATATCTGTACAAGTATTTCTTACCTTAATCTAGCATATCTTGATAAGAAATGGTAACATTGTCGCCGGCTTTACGATAGCGTGCACGAAACGTTCACTGTTCCAAAACTGTTGCCATTAGTTACATATTAACTGACAGCCACAGGAACCCCAAGTTTGTGCGTAACATAGTTCCAGGCTAGTATCAAAACCAAATAAAACGTACTATTTTCTTTTTTATTGTGATTCCATTGAAAAAGAAGGAATATTTGGTCCAGTTGGTAATTATGTCATTTTCCATTGTAAAAAGGCAATAAAAAATGGGGTCACCGTGCTCGTTTTTGCACAACATGGATGGCCGTTATAGGTTGGGACCCATATGAGGTTTTTTTGCGAGTCCTAATAATTAGAATCTAGAATTATAATTTCTATGTAAAAATCATTTCTTGCTTTAAAATATTACAGAAGTTCGCGAGAATAGACTTTCATCTTAAAGAAATAAAAAAACGCGCCGAGTGCATTGTTGAGTTATATAAGCACGCGGGAATTTTTAAGAACACGAGAGAAGTGCAGAAAAGTGCTTGATTATTTCCCACAATATAGTGATCCGAAATCTGCAATAAAAAAGATAGGTCACCAAGCTCGTTAAGGAGATATAATTGTTTCAAGTTACCCTTTAAATCCTTGCAACTGCATTTATCAAGCGCGCGTTTATTCCATCAGCTCACGCTACGTTTCGCAGGGACAGGGAGCACAGCTTTAAAGTAATTCTTGAAATAACAAACTCGAGGATAGAATTTTGTGATGGCCACGTATGCTTTTTTCGCGATAACTTTGAACTGACATGATTTTTAACTGGCTCGTCGCTCTGCGACGAGACAGTTCTTAAAATACCCTCTTTTTTTCCCTGTCGGGTCACCTGCCCCGGGAATCGCTTTTGCTGCGGCCAACACCGTACCTAGTTTACTTCCGGTTTTCAGAAATGGGGTAATCAGTGATGTCAGCAACTATAATTCAAATATTTACCGTTCTAATTTCGACGGAATTGTTAAAAATTAAATCTCTGTGATTTTAGGATGTGATCTATTTCTGGTAAAAGGAAAGCGGGTTGAATTTTTCTAACCAAATCAATTGTCAAACAGTCGAGTTTAGATCGAATAAATCGTTGAATAAAACAAGTCCCGGCGAGTCAGAGAACTGCCGAGTAAACAATTCTCAAGCATTACGTCATGGAGTCACGCTCAAATTCCACACATCTCGTATTTATGTCACGCTATGGTGGGCTGTTAATTATTTGGAGTAGTACTGTAGCTCTTCCAGACCTCTAATTTTATTGGCCCCGTAGTACTGTAGCTTCTATTGTGTTTAGGTCTAGGGCTATTGTTTGTGTTGTTTAACCTATTGTTTCGTTAACCAGTCACTTAGCTTGTTTGGAAAGGTACAGTCTCTCCCATTATTTGATCGATCATGTTGATATTGTTAATTTATTCCTATCAATGATTCTCCAAAATACCTGTATTTACATGTAAACAATCCTGATTCCTTGTAGTAGGTGGTTTCAAGCATTTTAAAGGGAAAAACTATACAAAGTTCTGAACTTGTGTTTTTTCTAACAGTACGGAGCCGATCAGAGAAAAAAATAATAGACCTGAAATTGTAGCCTACTAAGGGATGGACCATTTTATTTTTATGGCGGGCAAGGGGCAGGGGGCAGCAATTTTTCTGATCATGAATTTTTTTTTTCCGTCTTGATGTTGTGCAAGAATTTTGTTTGGGGATCGTTGGATACCTTTTTTTCCTTTGGCTCGCTGTGCATGATTTTTTTTCTTTACTTTTCCAGTGCATGAATTTTTTTTGTGGTAATTACCCAACCCCCGCCCCCTTAAAAATAAAATGGTCCGTCCCTAAGAAGTGCTTGAAGCTGGGTGTGAAATGTAAATGTTGATGTGGACTGGACTGTGCATATTAATAGATTCCAGATTGTATATTGTGGATTGCTAATATAAAACTCTAAAATGAAAACCGGGTGGAAACTGAGACCAAACGAGCCAGTTGCGAAGCCCAACGGGCTCCTTGTCTTTTTTAATTTTTACAGCATGCGCAACCTTGGGAGTCCTGTGGCTGTCAGTTAATATGTAACTTATGGCAACAGTTTTGGAACAGTGAACGTTTCGTGCACGCTATCGTAAAGCCGGCGACAATGTTACTATTTCTTATCAAGATATGCTAGATTAAGGTAAGAAATACTTGTTCAGATTTGGTTAATGATCTATTGTACCGGTTTCCTGACGTTTTTTGTCGATGCTGATTTATAAACGGGTATTTTGTCGCATGTATTGTACAAACTCGCTAGCAAATGGACAGTTCGCAATTCAAAATAAACCTGTGTTAGACCACAAAAATGCTCGGTTTGGGTTTGATGTTGATTGATAAATACCATAAATGATATTTCTCAGATATTTAAGACACACTGACCACTATTTCACGGGAGATGGGACCCACAGTTAAAATTTCCGGATCAATGTTTGTGATAACTCTCGCAGCATGAAAGGTCAAAATGTCGAGTAATTAGCTTAAGTGCCTTGTTTTCAAGACGCTCTCAAAATTTTTCGTTTTATTTACCCAAGCCAGTTTTTGGATAAAAAGTGAGATGAAATGATACTTAGTTCTTAAAAAATAGTTTTGATAGTTAAATCCATGTACCAGATTGACTTTTTGGCCCACGAATTTGACCTAAATTTTCATGTGGTTCCTAGCCGTCGAAGGACATAAATTTGGAAATTCGATAAAAAATTCAGGCTCAGGTTTGATTCTGATCTGACAAGGCGAAATGACTTTCAAAAGGCGATATTTTAACAGGGTGGTACAGTTTTTCCAGACACGGTTTTAATTTTAGCTTGCTCGCTCGCGAAAAACGTGGGTTTTCAGCGACGATTTTGGGCGAGTGTGGGCGGCAAATGCAAAAAGCCGCTTCGGCTAAAAAATAAAAATCCAAACAACCTAAAAGTTATATTTTTTAAACAAGCTAGTAAAGACCTTTATTGTGACGAAGTATGAGAAAATCGAATTTTTCTATCTTGCATAGGTATAGTTGATAGTTACAGCAAGTCGCTCTTAATTCATGCTTCATGTTTGTAGATTTGTATTGTAAAGCGCGTGAGAGCATCTCCTTATGACACACGCGCTATATAAGCATTAAAGTTATTATTTATTAATTATTTATTTAATCAAAAATCGTGTAATGAAGGACTGACATCCACTTAACAGTAGAACATTTCCTTTTGACTCTACGACTGAATTTGCTTTTGTTTGGATGTTACTCGCCGAGGGTGAGATAAGTAAGTCCCAAAACAAATGGACTACGGACGAGTGGTTCAGTTTTAACCATGTTATAAAATAGCTGAGTGAGTCGTGCGACATTGCCTACTGAAAAGTTGGTCTTGGTAGAGTAACCTGGCACTTCTGAACCGTATCGTCTTGCAAAGTAAAGCAGTAAATTCTGGTTCTAGTGCATTTGACAACCATGGGCGGGAAATCACCGGAGCCTAGCGAACAAGGATATTGCCCGTTTACATACTGTACGTTTAAGAGCCGTTTTTTAACGATTTAACAGTTTATATCAATAGAGAAACGTGACGATTTGTGTACTAAGATGATTAAATAGGAGCCTGGTCTGAATTTGGAAAATCGACTTAGGGAGGGGTAGGATAAACCTTCCAATCGATGTGATTAGACTTCAATATAAAGGCAACTCTCAACAGAAGCCCATACACAGTTAAAACAGGAGCAATAAACACTAGACTAATAACAGACCCGGATCAGAACTAAAACTGAAAAATCATTAAGAAATTAAAAAAAAATGTGATTCTACTCTTTCTAAAGTCCACTCTAGCATATACTATAAAACACAATAAACTTCTGCCAATCATGATTGTATACAACACAGCTACTATAAATTAAATGTTTGGCATAGTAAATGATTTTACCCTTTCGAATGATACTGAAAGGTTGTGGTGTGATAGCCTATACGCACAGATGGCTCCTATTTCCTTTGCTTCACCCGTATAAGAGACGTTTGCGCGCAGTCTAGTGGTGTACCAAATAGATAATTATTAATGATTAAACCAAGAGTCAAATTAACAGGAAATACTTTACCATCCCTCCCAATGCACTTGTTTATCTGAAAGAAAAGATTAAAACTTAGCTGGACAACCAACAACAGAGTGTGTATTCTGAATACGACATGAAATCGATTGAATGTGTGACTGACCAAACATCATTTATTTGTTATCAATGACTGGCGGATTAACTGACTGACTGACTGACTGACTGACTAACAGTTTAAAAGAGTAACCGACAGCTGGTAATTGATGTTATGTTTTTTTCTTTAACTATTGACTGATTGATTCAATGAATTCTAATACAACTTTGTAAAGCAAACCCAAAAACTCAGATGTTTTTCCATTTAATCTAATTCAATGACTTATTATTATTTCCCTTATGCTGAAATTCCCTAAATATCTAACTAAACTTTTGCATAAAACTACTGAATAAAAATATTGAATATTGTCTTTCTATAAAATGCCAACCTGAGTAAACTTTTGAGAGAAAGAGTAATGTATTTAAAATTTCACTATTATTTTCTGTAATTTTGCGCAGTATATTCCACTCAGGTAAGCTACCCGTGCTGCAATTTTTAAAGTGCCTATCACCCCTAGAAAGTAATTTTTAGAATCAACTCTTTGTACATTGAATAGTTGAATGGTAAAATATTTTTTGTTTTATAAACGTCGCGTTTGTGAGTTATAGAGATTTGAATTTACAAAATGCTAATTAGATGACATCAATCCGGGACTTTCCATTATTTCTACGCCAATTTACAAGGCGCAGTTTACAGCTTGAGGATAATAAATGTGATTAAAACTAAAAATAAACTATGGATAGTCAATTGATTCGTAAAAATTATTACTTGCAGGTGAAGACAAGTAGTTGTATATTAAATGATTCCCGGGTTGACGTCATCTAATTAACATTTTGTAAATTCAAATCTCTACAAGGCCCTGGTCGCAATTCAGTCAAAAACAAAAATAGAGCGTTTTCACTTGACGTCATAACCGCCATATTGGTGTTCCCGTACAAAAGAATTTTAATTAACTTCTTTTGTTAGGAACACCAACATGGCTGCCATGGCCTTTGTCATTTGAGTCCCACGGGACTGAGTGAAAACGCTCTATTAGCCCGCGCAAAATGACATAAAAACAAAAACATTCCACAAAAAGCGTGTCCTACCGGAGCGGTTTCTCTTGTTTTCTTCGATTTTTGCACGGGCGGATTTTTGTTTTTGACTGTAGTGCGACCAGGCCCTAACTCACTAACACGACGTTCAAAACAAGAAATATTTTACCATTCAACTATTCAATGTACATAGAGTTGATTCTGAAAATAACTTTTTCTAGGTGTGATAGGCACTCTAAAGACAAGTAACTGACGCGTACATTCGTGCATACAAGGTACAGGTCGAGCGCGCTCGCAGCAGAAAACTCTTTCCACCCTCCTTAAAAGGACAGCGTCCCGCCGAAACAACGAAATTTTGCTTTACTGGATTTCCATGTTATATCGCCAAATGCCACCAAATATACAACTTAATTTGATTAATAGATTCTATAGAACAAAATATAAGCAGTAGTTTGGAGAAAACGTGCAGGAATACAAGGATGGAAGTGGATTACAGTTCATCCAATTTAATTTCGCGACAGGCGGTCAAGAAATTAAAATTGCCATTCTGGTGGAATATTGAGTTTTTTTAGCCGTTCATTCGTCGCTTTAGTTGGTTTGTCTTTGCGTTCATCACTAATTGTCTGACTGATTGTCTGGTCGACTTGCTGCTAGTTTGAATGATTTATGAACTATTGAATTTTAAGAATTAAAAACTCTATACATCTACCTGAGCATCCTGAAAATAAATGACATCGGAATCAGGAACGTAACACTCAGGACACGTGACTTTATTTGCGTCATTCAGTTGACACTCGCTTTGCTCTTTGTTGATTGGTTTATAGTTGTACGATAAACAGGCGCTGTTGTTTAAACACTCGGTACCGCAGTCCAAGGCAAGTGTGACTTGGTAAGTGGCAATCACGTGATTTTGCAGCACGTGACCTGGGAAGGAAACCAACGAGGGTTAAATACAAGCAGAGCATCCAAGATTTTATAACATTATGCTCCAGAAATAAACTACCTGTAAAATAAAACGATTATTCTGAAGTGTAATCCAAGTCATAAATTGATTTGCATGCACGTGTACACGGAAAAGGTTAAGGGGCTGATGACGATGAATGCCGACAGGTGACAAGGTCACTCTTTTCGTAACGTTACTTCGGAACCGTTATTAGATAAATGGGATGCAGAATTCATCACCCTTCTGTTTGACTAGTTTCTTGTTAGGGTAAAAAAATGAAGCCTAGGAATATTTAACTTATGTCAAGGATTTCACGCAAGTATTGTTTAACAAATACTTCATATTTGACAGAGTTACTTGTTATTTTCATATTACTCCATATGCGACAGAATTAAGTATGTTGTGGTGAACTTTTATAGGTGAGGACACTTCGTGATACTTGTCATGGAGTATCGTGGCCCCGTCTGCGTGCAATCCTGGAAATTACTAAAATATTTCCTTAAGTATATTTTCATGTGCAGCGATTTGTAGATTTGTCTCAAGAGCCCCTCCTCCTCATATTTTAAGCAATCTCAAGCTTATTGTTTTACGTCCAGGAAGTGAAAAAAATTAAGCCTACCCTATTAAAGAACAGACTCCTACAACCCACTTAAGCCTGCTTATCATGCAGTATCATGCACTTATCATGCAGTAGCGTGGCTCCTTCTGTGTGCAATCCTGGACATTACTCAAATATTTCCTTAACATATTTTCATGTGCAGCGATTTGTAGCGATTTGATGAGCTCAATCTTATTGTTTTACGGTCATGGAGTGAAAAAAAATTAAGCCTATCCTATTATAGAAGAGACTCCTACAACCCACTCAAGCCATTGAAAAAAAAAAACAATATTTGGTTATAGATAAAATCGTTGACTAGTTATCAGTCAATGAATTGTTCCAAGAACCAGAAACTCCCTCACTCTTCATCCTTCGCTGCTGCGATAGCAGACTTTTGAAATTTTTCTAATACCTCCTTGAATACGTCTTGAAGTGTTCTTTACTTTGCAATCATTATGAATATGAATATATGAAAATCATATATGTGAACTGCGAATAAACATGAGTGAAATTTGTGATCCTCGTAGTGTGCTTTATTATAACCGCTGGAAATATTTTGCCTAAAAAAATCCCTGAAAAAAGATTTCTGATTAACTCGAAAACCGTCTTATAAATTTTCTTGAAATTTAAAAGTTTCATAGTAAAGTGTCTGACTAGATTTTGAGAAACACGACATTGTTTAACACAAAGGGAAATAAGATGGCGTTGCTACAGTAACCACTGTTTCTTAGAAATCAGTAAAACATAAAACCTTGATCACATTTTTTGAGCTATTTTGAAAAAAATAGCTCATTAGCAGGCGCAAAGGTTGGTTTGTGATGTTAGTATGTTTGTTAGCTTGTTTGTTTGTTTGTTTGTATGTATGTCTTGGGTTATGTCACACCAATCAGATTGCCTCTAGTATGTACACCGTGTACTATGTCAGCCAATCAAATTTTCGCTTCTAAAATGGTATTACTGAAGGTCAAAGAAGGGCACTTGACATGAATTGAAAATCAGCCATCTTGAATCTCCGCGATTGTTGCCGCAAACACTAAAAGTGTAAAGTTTTGAAAATTTGTTGCTTGGGAACTGTTCTCTAATCCCGACTGGCTTGCTAACCTGGCAATATCAAGGACATTTATTCGGAAATACCGCCTATAATGTGCCCTATGCATGAATGGTAGAATGGTCTGCGGGGGATGAGACGTCCAAAAAATGTGGACTACGGTTACGTTCATAGGTGAGCTTATACTGAAGTATGAGTATAGTTTTATTGCAAAAACGGCAAGCCGATTTCAAATAATATGATGCGGAACATGAATTGTATGTTTCAAGCCTGGGTTTCAAGAGATTACTATTTAAAATTGGATTTTTTTTTGTCAGACACGCTGTCTGCACGTGAAAATGTTGAACTTTGTCCTTATAGAAACTTGTCCGTGATGCATGGAGTTCAACAGAGAAAATGTAATGCAATTAATCTACAATTTACAGTATGTAAAACGTTTATCTTTCTTTGAATTAATGTGAGCTGATGTGTAGGTTATTAATTGTATTCCTCAAGCGATTACTATAAGCGAGAAGCGACTGTATTTTGTATGAGCAGTCACGTTGTGTGCACGTGCAAATATTGAACTTTGTCCTGGTACGTGATGAAATTCAACATGTTTTCGAGAAAACGTAATGTAATTAATTTATATGGTGCGTTAAAAACGCCTGTTTAAAAAATATTAGTTGCAATTTACTAGGAAACAAGCAAAATTCATTTTGGATGCGCTAAGTTTCTGCTGGTCGACATTACAGGAAAAGGTGTTTGGTTCCAAATGTTAACCTCAACAATGTTCGTGTAAGTAATTCAATTAGCTTGTGGTTTTGAGTCCAAAACAATTTAATCTAATTAGTTCTGTTTCTATTTGCACGACTTTTTTGTGGAGAATAAAAACAGTTGTTTAAATAATATTAGTTCCAATTTACTAGGAGACTACTTATATTCATTTTTCATGCGTTTAGTTTCTGTGAAAGACTTTTCTGGTTGACATTACAGAAACAGGTGGTTCAAAGAATTTTCCTGTCACTAATTTAATTAGCTTGTGGTTTGGAGTTGAAAACAATTTAATCTAATTAGTTTGCGTCTTCCAGGCCAAAGGAACCTTTTCCACGTGTCTTTTGTGAATAATAAAAGAAACCTTTAAAAAAAGACTAGATACAAATTTCCAGGAAATAATAAGCCTTCAATTTGGATGCATCAAATTTATGTGCAGGACTTTTCTGGTTGACATTTAATTTAATACACTCATTACTGAAACAAGTTGCTCATTTCACTGGGGCCGTAGTTTCGTCAAAAAATAACTCCGGAAATCCCGTGAAAAAAAGCTAGCCGAGAAACCAGAAACGGGACCCAGTTGGTTATCTCGGTATTTTTTTTGGTAGTGGGCGGGCCGGAGGATTTGAAAAACGTATATCTGCAAGCGGTTATTTGTGCGAGTTAACTTCCGCTGTTTTGTTACTTTCACCATTTCATATCATTTAGGTAATTTTCAAAATAGCTCATGCACGCAATGCGTGCCTATGTTATAAACTTGGTGAAGTATGAAAGCAATCGAAGCAGATCTTCCCTGAGAAATTTTGATTCTAAAACATACACCTCACGCGTACGCGTGTCACTGTTAGTTGGAGCATACACCGACTAAATTGGCGATGTGTTTTGTTTCTAGATGACAAGCGTTAGGCAAGTCAATGTTTTATGCAACCCACAGCAAATTTCGTGAGAAAAGAAAACGTAAAATATCCCTTGGGGACACGACAAGGGTCATTTTTTTACTCCTACTTTAATTTCGACGATAGAATTTTGCCTTTGCCAATCCAACAAAATAACTTACATGTAAAATCTACGATCATATCTAAACAGTCGACGATTCCTATCTAGTATAATATATATTGAATCGTTGATATATTACCTTTAAATGCTTGAAAATACGCCGAACGTTTTGTTAAATCTCTGTTAATCTTCGAGTCGACCACCGTTGAAAATAGAAAAATGGAAACGGAAGACCACAGGCACACAACAAAGAGACGAATTTGTTTCATTTTCAGACACCTTCGAACAGAAGTATCCATGTTAAATGCTTAACCGTCATACATTTGTTCACGGCACAATGGCGGCGACGTTTAGATTTTTTCTTCTTTGCCTAGAAAAACAAATTAGACGAGTTTTTTCATGTGTACTTTTCGTGTTTGCGTCGGTATATTGAAGAGATATTTTAAAACTGATCTGATTCAAATACCGAGTCCGGCTGGCTTTGTATAAACGCGCAACTTTTAATTAAATTTTTCAATTCGCGTATCTTCGATCGGGGATATCAAACAGCGCAGCCAATTTTGGCGATACATGTTTTATTAAAATAAACAACTGAAAATTAATTAAGGTGAAATTTTCTCTGTTTGTACCATTGGCAAGTTTTTATAACACACTTGCCATATACGTTAGAGGAGAAAAAGTAAAATAAACGCCAAACAGATAAGGTATCTAAATAATAAAAAGTCAAAAATAATTAAAACGATTTTTGACTTTTTATTATTTAGATACCTTATCTGTTTGCCAAAACATTGTTTAATTTACGGAGAAAATCGAAATGTATATTGCTTATTGTATAGCGTTGTTTTAGAGCAGTTTTCAATTGAGTGTCGTAAAACCAAAACCAAAGTAATTACTCTGACCAATCACAGCAGTCGTAAACAATCCAATGAACCAATCAGAGCTCGAAGCAATTACATGTCGGCGGCGCCAAGCGCGGGAAAACGCGTGCGATCAAGTCACGATTGGTTTTGGTTTTACTTCTGATTGGTCGAGAAAGTGGCGCGAGATTTTTTAGCCAATCACAAAGCGTAGCAATGCAAAACCAAAGCAATTGTGTAATTACTTTCGATACTCAATTGAAAACTGCTCTATTCTAGTGAATTTCCGCACACTGCACCTGTGTCTATTAGGAGAACTGCACGCATTTCAATAACACGAAAATACGTATATTGCTTAAAACTGGAAAAGTTTCTTTCTTTCTTTCTTTCTTTCTTTTTTATTTAAACGATTGGTTTATCCTAAAACAAACATTAAAGTACTTCTTTCTTTGTTGTTAGCCTACTATTAGCTTCCTTATAAATTGATTGGAAAGACACCAGTTGGAAACAATTATACTTATCTCTTACCTCTTTAAAGTTTTATTTCACCAAATCAAATCAAATCAAAGATATAAAAGAAATCAAGACAAAAATAATAACATTTGAAAATTAAAAACTGACTAATTTTATGCTTTAACGCAACCAAATGAAAACAAAGACAAAATTGCGATTGAACGCCAACTTTTATTAAAATTCCCATTAATTTTCTTCATATTTCATTTCATTCACAATTACCAAAATGGAAATATTTAATAACGTTGGCAAATTTTCAGCTTAACGCCAATACAAAAAAGAAATGCCAGGTAGCTTTAGTTAAATCAGAGACGCTTAACGATTATATCAACAGTCTCAGGGGCGTAGCTAGAACTTTTCAAAGGGGGGGGGGGGGGGGGGGGGGGGGTCACACTGTATTGCACCCAGGGTACTTACCAGATTGTCATGTCGACACCCACGCTGTGTTTTACTAAAATTATCTCACAAAGGGTAGGAGGGAGGGGTCACGGGCACCCCAGGACCCCCCAGCTACGCCCCTGAGTCTCCAATTAAAACCGCTTTTTACGAGCAGTTTTCACTGTCGAGTCAATTCAAACACAAATACAAGCACAAGCAAAACTAAAAGCGAAAGCGAAAGCATGAAAGACTCGCGTCAATTGAAAATGAACGTAACGCAATAAGCCTAAGCAGAGCAAAAAGGAAAAGCACGTTCTTTATACATAACTCTTTTTATGCTTTAGCTCACGCTTAAGGGGGGTGAACCTTAACTACAGTTTTAGAGTCGTTGCTAGGGACATTATTTCATGGTTATCAATTTTCACGTGTCAACCTGCTAACATGGTGGGAACTACATTGTATGAAACTGAACACAAGACATCACTAAATCGGCATTGCGCATGCGCAACTAATGCCAGTTCCCAACCGCGCGTAATTATGAAAAAGCGCAAAAAAATAAAAGGAAAAGAGATAAAAATGTTACCGCACTGAAAGAAATGCAACCAAAGTAGGTTGGTGCTCAAAAGCTTTCATTTAAATGTCGAGAAAACCGTGAAAGTTAGTTTTACAGTGTTCTATGACTTTTTTTATAAATGAGAGTGAATTTATTGCTTTATAATATTTTGTGATACTGCGTTCTGAAGCGTCCGTCCTTGGAAAATAAGGAGCCCTTACACGAAATTGCTGTTTTACGTCTCATTCGGCTGCCAAATTGAGTAACAACCTCGTCCCCAGAACATTGTCCTCATTTAAAATGGCGGCGAGGTTAGTATTTAGTTTTTTTTTACTTTATTGACAATTGTTAAAGTACAATACATGTATGTTACAATCTAAAAAAAGCTGCACATAGTCAAATGAGCAACTTTTATGAGGTCTAACTGACCCAGATAAAATACATCACTTATATTTAAGCCTATCGTATAGATAGCATTTTTATCATCAACATTTGCCTACTTGAAACACCATTTTTGACTATATATTTATTAATCCCGCTAAAAGACGAACCATTCACATACTGTTGTAATCAGATAGCTGCTAAAGCCTATGATACACGGTGCAACATTAAACATTTAGGGCCGGTTATTTAAACGAAGTTTAGACGCTGTTTAACAGAACCCGCGGTCTAACTCAATTTCAGTCTGGTCAGCCCTAATATTTAAATGTTATTTACTGTAAACAATGTCAAGAAGGCATATAGAACAGACTAGAAAAACATTAATCTCCTTAAAATAACCAACTTATAAACAGATATGGAGGTCCATTAATTTTCTTAAACCGGGGACTAACTTAGACTGGTCCCGAGGGAAACAGTGAATTTTGTTCCCCGAGAATCTCGGGTTTTGTTTCCGTCGGGATTCGAGGGAAACAAAATTCACTGTTTCCCGAGGGATCAGTCATTAAGTGATTTGTTATATAGCAACACAAGGCATCAGTCATAATCGTGCCACCTCTTGTCACGGTCTGATCACGTGCACTAGCGAGCAACAGTGCACTGTTACCCTCTGACGTCAAAATTGTTGCCCGCCCATGGCCATTTGGCGGGAAACAGTTTGTTTATTAGTTGTTATGTGACCATGAATCAACCAATGAACTCGCGCGTTGTATTGAGAAAAACTCCAGCTATATAGCAATTGTCGATCAATCTGAATCGAACAGTATATCATGCCATTTTGAATGTTAAAATCGGCCATTCAACATGTTGAACGAAAATTCAACGAAAATTCAAATGTTGAAGATGTTCATATGATTTTGTATACAGATAAATGGACGATCACGTGATCGCATCCAATTACATATTTACAAAACAAATTAAGCCACGTCTACATGGTTTTGTTTGTTTGTTTGTTTCATTAATTAACTTGGTATTGCAACCAACGCCTAAATTCTACCAGTTTTACAAGTTCTAATAAATGTTCTAAAATTCATTAACATTTGTCTTTAGATCTAACTCCTTTCATGATGAGTAACATTAATACAAGTTGGCTCATTGAACGATTTTTTTGCTTCCAGAGTTGTCGACGTACGCTGACAATCGCACATGAAGCCACCTCTTCACAGTCGACGCAGGTCTTAACGTTGCCTCCAAATATTCAACTTGTTGGATATTTTTGGCCCTTTTTTCTGCGATTTTTTTTTAACTATAATTGCGTCACCAACTTTCAGACTCCTGGGCCTTTCCTCGTTTAAAATGGTTCGCGAAGAAAACCCTGCAGGAGGCAGCCAAAATACGGTTACTGTGCGGTCATTAGTTGTAAACGTATTCTTAATCTACTGATCATTTTGACACCAAATTCGTGATTTTTAGCGAAAAACATATAATTATGTAAATCGGCGTTTCAAAAGCGGCTGTTTTGCAGGTACTTGTAATTCCTGTGCATGGAATTACGTTTACTTTGTGTCCCGCTGTTGTAACGTAACTGGGGACACGAAAGGTAATATCTGGTAGAACGACAACTGTTCATAGTATTCCTTTGTCCATCGGCTGACAAGAAACTAGGTAAATTACATTCAGATTTTAGTTCCGTGCAAGGAATCTACGCAAAATATTATTGTATTCATTTCGTGACAGGAATAGGGATATTTCGTAAGCTTGATCGATCACTCTGTTGAAATTAAGTTACATGTATTTCACCCTCAATTACTATTTTAACAACTAAGCTCTAAAGTTTATGTTTATACTGTATGATTGGGATCATTTCAAGTTCATGTTAGCCGTGGAATAAATGTATTTTAAGTAAATGTCTCGCCAATTAGGACAGGTTTTGGCATGACATAACCGACTAAATCTCACAAGTAGATGGACATTTAACGACCACATCGCCATGCCTCGAGGTTAGGAAATCAGACCATTTGAGAACATTTCCGCTTCCCATGTTACAAGCCTTGGACATGCGCAGTATTTCACCATAAGACTGCACTTTGCTCCACACATTCAGCCCACTGATATTTCCCATGAAACTTTGCGATAAGACGAAGCCACTGGGGTCTCCAGGAGTGTTGTCTTGGTCTTGGCCAATTGACAGGTACCCTCCACCAGGAATCACATGTCCCACTTGAAAGCCACTTCCATTGTTGATGACTGTACCGTCCACGACCAAATTCCAGGTTCCAGCGGTATTCTCCCAGGTTACGCAGACATGATGCCGCAATCCGTCGTAAAAGTTCCCAAGAAGAATGACCCTAAAGTAGAGAAAACAATAACACAAGAATACACGCACGTGTAGAATTTCTCTTCCAAAATCTTCCCTGAGATGGATCAAATAGGTCAACAACAGCCAGCAGGGTTTAAAAGGCTATATTATAAGGATTTGTCCGTATTTATATACCAGATATATATTCTAGCTAATTTTGTGAACACATGGTTAATGAAAATAACAGCAAAACAAACAAAAACAAAAAATAACTACGCTCAAACCAATCAGCCAAAACATTACACGAAAGAGAAAGAAAAGGGGAAGGAAGAAAGAGAAAGAAAAGGGGAAGGAAGAAAAAGAAAGAAAAGGGGAAGGAAGAAAAAGAAAGAAAAGGGAAAGAAAGAAATAGAGAGAAAAGGGGAAGGAAGAAAGAGAAAGAAAAGGGGAAGGAAGAAAGAGAAAGAAAAGGGGAAGGAAGAAAGAGAAAGAAAAGGGGAAGGAAGAAAGAGAAGGAGAAATAATAGACTGGCAATACCTTAACTATGGTTACTCATGCACACGTTTCTGTTCAAACATAAATATGAAGACATAAAGTGAAGTATTCAGTAAATGGAAAACATACCGCAAAATTGTGGATTTTTCTATTAATTCGATTTTTCAAGTTGGGGATCCTGGCCATCTGTAGCCAATTAGCCACTTATCAAAAGTATCAGTGCAATAACATAGTAATTGCCACTGAAACTGAGCCATTTTATTTTTGGCTTTTCAAAGTGATATACATGTACCATGCATGTCGGTGATATGGTCCTTTGAATCCTCTAATCACCAATAATTGTGTGTCAAACATGATAATCTCATGAGATTTTACTCGTGAAATGATTCATGTTCGAGACCAAGTCAAGCTTTAGTCACAAGTCAAGTTCGATTCAACTTTTGTGATTCTCTTTAAATCGTGTTTTTATTAAGGAAGCCAGTGGTGACTGAATTATTAACACTGAATTATCTCAATGAACTCTTCACTTTACCTATCTCTTTCGTGCCTAGTGGCACATAAGGCCTCATTGAACAAGGGATACTAATATGTGATCCACCACAGGTACTATACCAATTACCATACTGTACAAAACGATCAGATATGGCCAAAAATATTCTTCATTTAAACTGTACTGGTGACTCTACTAACTCGAGTTCGAAATTGACTCGCTTCGAGATAACACTGAAAGTGATATAGACTGTGTAAAGCTAATAAGTTTCATCGCAGAACAATATAATTGATCAAAAGTGTAACCAACCACTGATGCGTACCTGGTTTGGTCATTGATTGCCAGCGCCCTTTTAAAAATCGTGACTTCATTCAATATGTTTGGAACAGCATAACTAAAGGATGTGCCTTCATCAGAGTCAGCAGTCTGTATCCAAAAGCAAATAGTCAACATGTCCATGTTTACAGACCAGGTCTGGTTGACGTAACTGGTGAGAGTTTTGCGCGGAAAATACAGATCATAGTTCGACAGTTCACCTTAAAAATAAAATATAATAAATACAGTCAACTCTCTCTTAAGCGACCACCCTTAGTGCAGGAAAAAGTGGTCGCTTAAGGGAGGTGGTCGCTTAAGGGAGGTGGTCGCTTAAAAGGAAAATCAATTTAAATAGTATTTGACTGAAAAACAAAACGGTTATTTACAAAGTGGTCGGTTAAGAGAGTGGTCGTTAAGAGAGAGTTGACTGTATATCCAAATAAACATTTCAGACCACTTTATTTCTTTATTTTCTAATCGGAAGCTATAAAGTTAATTTTTATAATTTCACTTTTTGAAAACAAAAGATATCTTGCAGAGGTGGTATTTTGGTTTAAGAGCCACATTAAAGTACTTTTAATCAAATGATCCTTGGTAACCGAAGGTTGTGCAACGAAGAGGTAATAAAATGCAGAAATCAAAAGGCACACAATTTTATTTCCGCGGTATAGCAGTACATTATCCATGCTCGCACCCTTATCACCGGGGAAGTGGCAGAAATGGACAGCTCTTTCGTCTTCTAACAGCATGGCATAGCCGTCGGACCCCTCTATGACCCGAAGGCCCTGTTCAAGCGTTCTTTACTGCCCATTACTGCGTAAAGCCCTTTAGTGCTGAGGATTGTTTTGCAGGCCATGGCTGCCACTGCCCGGGTGATATGGTTGTGCACATGCGTGAGGTACTCAGGGGTGTAGCAAGGGGATCTTGGGGTGCCCGTGACCCAGCATTTGTGAGATAATTTTAGTGAAACACAGCGTGGATGTAGACATGACAATCTGGTAAGTACCCTGGGTGTGACACTGTGACTCCTTCGAAAAATCCTAGCTACGCCCCTGCTACTGGCCATATCGCAAGGATGGTTTTCTATGTGTCTACATTTTAACATATACATTTTTCAAAAGGCTGACATAGTAAGAACACATATATTTGATTGATTGCAACAACAGTCAATTTAACATGGAATAATTTACCATCTCTACCAGTGCAACTGTTTATCTGAAATATAAGAGTAAAAACATATTACTTAAATCAGGGTCTGTTTCAAATAGTAAGAATGACTGACTAACTAACTTACTATCTGACAGAGCTATTTTTTCAACTACAAATAGTTTACTCTTTCGAAGATGATGGCAGAGTGATACAAAACATATACTGTCGACATAAAAGTATCCATTCGTCTGGGATTTTACCGACGCGTGACAACCAGGCTTGGGAATCTCTTCTCGGCAATAGGCCAATTCGATATAATATACTAAAATTCATACGGGCTTGTAGGCTTAGGGGAATAAAACAAAAGAAATCACATTGAGGTCCAGGGATGAATGATTCATTTCTTGTGTTTTATTTCCATAAGTCTCGAAGCCAAGCTAGAATGTTTACGTATATATGAAAATTGGCCTATTATGTGATAATATGCGTAAAGCACTGAACAGTAGTCTTTTCCATGAAAATAATTTACAGGTGCAGGCAATGTTTAAACGTTTTCCACTTCTTCTTGATATTTTCTCATCAAACGTGATATATTTCTATTATATCGAATGAACTCATGTCGCTTCAATTGTTTTGCCGGAAACCAGTGGTCGTGACAATTGAAGCGAAAATTTCAGCTCATTAGGCAAACACCGCAAACAACACTAATATGCATGAATATTTCCATCCATTTACCAAATAACTTAAACCTGTGTAAGAAATGAGAATCAATCAACGCGAAGAAATAAAAAATCAAACAATTTGCAAGTTAAGAGTTCGCTATACGGGGTTATAGAAGGTAATTTTTTTGCGTACAGCACTGTGCTGTAGCCTTTTACAAGACACGAATTTACAGGTGCAAGCATTGTTTCAAAACAAACCACTTCATTATATTTACTCATCAAACGTCATATATTTCTATTATACCGAATGAGCTCATGTCACTTTAATTTGCGTTGCCGGCGACCATTCATTAAGCAAACACCACAAACAACAGAAATTTGTATGAATGCATCCATGTATGTATCTAATAACAAATTTACTTAGTTTTTCTTCTCTCGAGTGATAAGCAAAATTTTTTTCTTTCCTTCTAATATCGCTGCCTACCTCTACCTACCTTAATTAAAAACTAAACAGGATTCGCGAAAACCACAAACGTTTGCATGAATACCTCCGTGTATTTATTTAATAACTAATACATGTGCGAGAAAATAGAATCTGTCAACGCTAAACTTTCTAAACTAAACTGACCCTATCGTTTTTGTCCAGTTGGTAAGTTTCATTTTATTTTGGCCGCGTGTTAAAAACATGTCTTTTGTTTTCTTTATTTCTACACACCTGGCTTTATATACTCTTACAGTAGCGTATCCTAACTCCATCATTAGGGGGAGGGGACTGGATAAGGGCGAAGTAAAAATGTTAGGGGCCTTTATTTGTAAGGTAAGGGAGTGGCGGCCCCCCCGGGCCCCAACCCTAGATCCGTCACTGCCTTGTTAACTATCTAATAAGTGTCATCAGAAACCCATAAGTGGGTTGAAACGTGTAACGAGCATTCACAGCTTCCGAATATTCATTTTTTGCTTAGTACCATATTTGGAAACCCCTCGGTCCCTCGAGATTGGAAGCAAGTTGTTCTAGCGAATTGATTGGTTAATATTTTTATCTTGATTTTCCAAATATGGCTGTAACAACTTCTTAGCAAATTGAATAATCGGAAGCTTGTTTTGAAGCGTGCAAGAGACAGTTGCACGTTTCAACCCACTTATGGGTTTCTGGTGTCATATTGTACTGTTAACAAAAAAGTGGGATACTTCTCAGAGAAGCCATCGTGAGAACTGAACTATTAATGAATATATTTTGCAAGTGCAATTTGCTAGCTTCTATGAAAATATGATTTAGAAAACTGACAACCACATGAAAAAAGGGCGGTTGTTATGGCACCTGTTTAACCATATTAACCCCGCTTGACGATTAGCAAGTTATTTCGGTTAACCGAAGATAACTACAGCAGCTCCTACTCTTAAGAAACCATCTCGATTTGTGAGAAGAATACAACGTGAATACAACGGTGAATGGGTCGAGCTGCTCCAGTCTGCTTAATCCTACAACAGAAAATATCGGAAAAACCTTTGCTTACTGCCTGATACTTATCGTTTCGCTGTTCGGGAATTCTTTCATCGGAATAATTGTCTATAAAACGCCAACCTTGAGAAAACCGATAAATTATTTCATCGTAAACATGGCTATGTCCGACCTGCTGTATCCAATATTTCTTTTCCCGTTAGGAATAACACGGTCGTATATGGATTCCTGGTTTATCAGTGGTCCCCTTGGCCAGGCCTTGTGTAAGTTGGTCAATTTTTTTGGAGATGTCTCCAGCCTTGTGTCGATTCAGAGCCTGGTCCTGATATCAGTTGATCGATTTGTAGCTGTGGTGTTTCCCCTTCGTTCCCCACTCATCCGTCCAAAGATGTGTCCCTTCTTCATTTTCGCAACCTGGATCGTCGCAATGGCTGTCCATTCGCCATATTTATTCGCCTTCAAACTTGTTGCACACCAAGGAAAACTTGCATGTCAGAGAAGGCCGAATGAAGCTTTCGGAGATTCCTGGTTCAGTGCAAATTACTTTTTGGCTTTATGTATTACGTTTTTCTATATTCCTATCGTTTCATTGGCCATAATTTACTCCGTCATCCTCGTCAAACTCAAGATAGAGGTTCGTCCAGGCGAGCATTCGGATAATGCCGCGGAACAACGCAAGAGAAGAAACAGGAACGTGCTCAAGATGGCCATTGCTATCGTTTTAGGTTTTGTGTTTTGCTGGGTACCTCTTCTCACTGCCATTATTCTTGATTACTTTGCATGGGACAGTGTCTCAATTCCATGTGGCTTCAAACGTTTTAAGGTCTTTGCCTTTTTTATGGCTTACGAAAATTGCACTATCAACCCTCTTATCTGTCTCATTTTCAGTAGTAATTATCGTCAAGGTCTTAAGAGACTTCTAAACTGTTTTCATGTAGTGCATGAGTAACTTATGAAAACCAACACAATGGACATCAAGCGGTTCGTGGAATGTCCACTAATAAAAGCTACCATCAGAAAGCAACATCGTTTACTTATATGATAAACTGCATCTCTTTATTATCACACAAAAACTATATAAGCTAGAGTAAAGTGATGAACTAAAAAGACATGTACATAACCGAGGTGGAAGTCGCTGCTTTTGCTGTGTCACCGCAGGTGGTTACTTAGATGTTCCGGTGTCTCTAATGACTATGTTAAAACAATGTTAAAAAGGCGTTCGCATATCTTAAAGTGCCTATCACCCCTAGAAAGTTATTTTCAGAATCAACTCTATGTACATTGAATAGTTGAATGGTAAATTATTTCTTGTTTTGAACGTCGTGTTAGTGAGTTATAGAGATTTGAATTTACAAAATGCTAATTAGATGACGTCAACCCGGGAATCATTTATTATACAACTACTTGTTTTCACCTCCGAGTAATATTTTTTACGAATTAATTGACTATCCACAGTTTATTTTTAGTATTTATCAAATTAATTATCCTCAAGGTGTAAACTGCGCGTTGTAAATTGGCGTAGAAATAATGGCAAATTCCCGGGTTGACGTCATCTAATTAGCATTTTGTAAATTCAAATCTCCATAACTCAATAACGCGACGTTCAAAACAAGAAATATTTTACCATTCAACCATTCAATGTACATAGAGTTGATTCTGAAAATAACTTTCTAGGGGTTATAGGCACTTTAACTAACTCTTCCTGTAATCGCAGTCATCGTTGACATGTGGCGCCTTCGTGAAGTTTTAAAAAAGCAGCATGCTGTGTGAATATAAAAACAAAGTGTTTAAGGTGGCTCCAAGTAGCTTTTTGGGTCACCGACTTCCCTTTTTAAGAGCTCCTGCCCGTAAATATCAAGAATTCGGCGACAGAACCGAAATTTCATAATTCATTTTATTTCACCTAAAATACCGCCTGGGTGAACTGTTTTCAAAAATCCTTTTTAAAAGTTCCACCGCTTTTTTGTTTTTGCAAAAAATGAAAAGTTCAAGATACGGCTAGACGGTCGCTTGTACCCCCGGAAAAACGATGAAAAATCGTGCAACTTCAGCAAGTCCGTACGCAACAACGAGAAACTTTCCCGGTTTGCCATTTCCTGACTTAGTAAACAATCCATTAATCTTCCCTAAAATGTAAAATACATGTAATTTTTTTAATATTAAGTCTGCTTATTGACCCGTCGAAGATTATGACCTTCGGGTGTTTTTGCTCAAGGTAAAATTTGGGTCAACTTCGGAGGCTTATAAAAATCCTAGTACATAAATTTCAGTACAATACTGTTAGTCAAGTTGAAGCTTAATCTTTCTAGTTTACTGTCTTAAGTTGTCTTTTTTGGCCCGCAAAAAGCGACGCGGCAACAAAAAATGTTCAGGGTATTTTAACAAATTCAAAAGCGGCCTGCTGAACGGCTGTCACGCAAGAAAATATCGATTTAACTAAATCCATCATCAAATGTATTAATTTTTTTAACTTGTTACCAAATTTCGGTCACAAACGATTCAAAATACTTCAGCGGCTTTTTAATAATATTTCATCTTCCTATAAAAGCCTACTAAATGTGATGTTATTTATTAGATCTGAGTCGAATAGGTCAGTAAAAAGATAAAATTATGGCTAACTTCGGCGGCCTATATAACTCTTAGTACATGTCATTCTAAATGAAACGACAAGTCATGTCTGAGCTTTATCTTTCTAGTTCAATGTCTCAAAAGGTTTTTTTTGGCCCGCAAAAAATGACGTGTCCAGAGCAAAAAACATCGAGGCTATTTTCACCAATTCCGTATGTGTCTTCGCTAAACGGCTGTCACGCAAAAAACAGCAAACTCTCATATAAAAACAACGGTTCGACATCACGTTATTCATAAACTTGCTCAGAAATCGGACAATCCCATTTTTCTTACAACGGTTATTTCCAGAGTTTATGTTTGGTTGTTTGTGGTAACATTTCATTTAAAATCGCACAAAATTGCACAAACAAGAATCTCCGACTACGATAAACACCCGATAAAAAGCACCGTTCAACCGCCGATCAAGCAGCAAACTAAATATCTAATAACAACTTTAAAACGCCCTATCTGACACCATTGCTCTCTTGTTCTTCTAAGGATCCTATTCCTGTAGTTTCCGAGCGGGATATTTAGTAAATAACTCTCTTTTTTAGCATTTCCCGCAAATACATCATGTTGCACGTGCTGTGACATCGCATCGATGATAGCATAAAATCAAGCAATGAAATTTGATGCACCTAAAAAGACAGCGTGACGCAGACATAGTCACCGTTTAAAATAGCATCGCCGTCATAAATTTGCGGCCCGCAAATACCCCAAATACCTCAATTTCCTGGTCAGATTTTCGATAGTTCGTAAAAGCAACGTCCGTTAGTCTTCCAAGTTACACTATTTCTTCCATGTTACAGTAAATGGCATCTTGCAGCTATTCGTCTCTCCTGAAAGAGGATTCTACATCGTGCGGATCAAACTGGAAAAACCTTGAGGATTTCCAGTGCGTTTCCCTTGGCGATTGCAACAAGGATGTGTCGTCTCATCTGAAATCTTGTAAAGTGGTGGACGTCAGAATTGAAAACGAATTTCATTTGCTACTCGCAAGGGCAGGTACTGTTATCATTTTTGTCATTATGTGTCGTTCGAAATATCAACAAACATTTTACGATTTCGTGATATTTTTTCCGTTGTCCAGGTGTGTTTAATATTGAAGACTACCATGCATCGGTAACAGTGTGTCCACGACATCGAGAGACATACGGGGTTGGCTGGAGGAGTAGAAAGGTCCGATGTTCTGTGCCAACTGAGATAGCAGGACACAAGTCTTCGTCAGCCAAAGGGGATCGTGGAATCAACAGCGAAGAGTCGGCTTTCATCTCAGAGACAGGGAAAACGTTTCTTCCAATCGGAACACGTGAGTAAATGAAATGTTTTTAAACACTCACGCTTTTTTGTGTATTATTCTTATTTGTTGGATGTATGAAAAATCCCCCCACCCCCACCCCCCCCCCCCCCCAAAAAAAAAAATAAAAATAAAAATAAAAAATATATATATTTTGACACTGAAATAGGAGTCGATTACCCAAAACACAAAACTCATGACTTGATTGAAGACAATGTATCATGCAACCGACTGTGCATACCGTAAAATTCCGGTTATAAGTCCTGGCCTTATACAACTTAGTAACGGTTTTCTGGCTGGCAAGCAAAAAATATTGTGATAAAGAAGCGTTATTTTAGTTAATTTCGTACAAAAACTGAAACCTGTAAAAAACTGTGGTGTGCTTATATACAGAATGGGGTGCAACTGGAATAATGTTTTGTTACCAAACTGATGGGTCTATAACCGAGGGGGCTTATAAGCGGGGCGGGGCTTATAAGCGGGGCAGGGCTTATACCCAGGATTTTACGGTAGTCTATCGCTGGCAGAAGCTGGGGTTTATTTAGACTATGAGTAGTATTTCCTTTCTCTCGGGGATAGTCCAGTAGGCGGTTCGCTTCGTGTCGCGGGAGGCGATTTTCACGCGCGCTTGTGTAATAGCCCGCTGGAATATCACTTTGAGAGACTACTGGTAGACTAGAGTTTACTTTGGGTGTGAACATTCTTGTTCCAGTGATTCTGACTGGTCCCCAAAACACCCCTTCCTCTCAACACATTCTCAACCACACCCCCATTGTCGTTATTTTTAACATTCTTGGATGCGATAGGATTTGTCTTGTCGTAGATTTGACTGACAGTTTAATTTTTTTGTCCAGCAATTTGTAAACGATGCAAAGAACACTTAGCTGAACTCATGATTGACTTTTCTGTGGAAACAAGTCTTGAAACAAGCCCTTGCTTACCGGGAGTTCCGTCCGCTTTCGTTGTTCCAAGGATTGTTTCACCTTGCGAAACACAAAGTTCTGAAGGCAGTGAGCAAGAGGCAGAAGAACGGGTAAAGATTCTAATATGATCACAGCTGACTTTTTATGAAGATTTGTTACCTTATTATAGGAAATTAACGCTCCATGAAAATAACGCGAATTCTGAAAATTCGCGTTGATTTAAGTCGCGTTAATTTTTGTGAGCGTTAATTTTTCGCGGCATTATTTAAGTGGAGCGTTAATTTCCGAGACCTTTATTTCACCCCAAATTCTGGATACCGTCCGAACACATAGTAGCAAGTAGGAAACAATAACCTTCTCTTTTCTGCACACTATTTTTTACCTTAAAGATATGTTATTTGCAATATCTCAGTTCATTCTTGTTTTCAGAAGAGCGGTTCTCGACATTCGGTTTTTTTTTTGTACTACACAGTCAGCCAAAATATCTTTAGAGACATCAATAATCGCGTTAATTTTCTTCATTTTGAAAATTTGCTCCCTCCCTCCTGTTAATTTCCTTTATTCGAAATAAATTTTCCCTCCAATTCGCGTTAATTTAAGACACGTTAATTTCAAAGACCTTAATTTACAGGAGCGTTAATTTCCTATAATAAGGTATTTTATTTTACAGGTATTTAGCTTGTTAAGTCAAGTTGCCTCAATTGTTGAATATTCAGTGCCGATACAACATGATCTTGCTTCTGGAAACTCCACAAAGGCACCACCACTGAATCAGAATGGCACAAAGTGTGTTACAAATCTTTAAATAAGTTGCTAATATCGAAAACAGTCGCACTCTAAAGGTACCAATACGGCTCAGTTTCGTATGGGAAGGTCTAGATATATCTATTTTACTTGACTTGTTAAACCACATATTATGGAGTGATATAATTAATTTTACTAATATATAACTTACATCTACCATATCACATTGCTTGTTTTTGTTGCAGGCAAGTGAAAAAAGTACAAGCTCAGAGGGGTTTATTGCAGATATGAAAAAGCTTCAATTAGGAGACGAAAGTTATCTTCCATCTTCTTCCGAGACTGCAAGCACATCATCTTCTAGTGGGGAGGATGGAAAATTTCAGATACAAAAAGCCAGGCTAAATGCTTTCTTAGAGGAGTGCAACGTTGAGCCGATTGGAAGACGCTGGAAGGATTGGCACGAAGCAAACGAACGTACTCAAGAGCGATATGTTAAGCGCTCTTCTAAAATAGTCCAGTCGGTTTTGTCAGTGGTGTATCCTGATAACTCTGCTCACTTATGGAAAGAGTTAAAAGTTTCCTCGGCAATGGATAAGATTATGGGTTCAGATTCTGTCCGGCTCTTGTCTGACAACAGCTATCTGGAAGCCTTGGCCGAAGCATACGAGAACGCAGCAAGCTTGGACACCCGCAGGCAAGTCCTATCGATCATGACCGGAGTGGCGAGTTATAGAGAAATCTCACGGCACATACCTGGGCTCACACAATACCGATACACAATTGCCAATCTTCACCGCCTGCAGTATGGCACCGCCGCTCCAGTCTCATTACACCAAGTGCCGAGGTTAAAGATTGATAAGAGGCAGTTAGATCACTTCCTCGCCTACATCACCAGCCCACACTTGGTACAGGACCTGCCGTTTGGAAAGAAAACCCTGAAACTATCCTCTGGTCGCGTCATTAACGTCCCCAATGTCATCAGAACAATGATACCGCAACGAATTGCAAAGCAGTACGCTCAGTATTGTTCAGAGAGTGGATTTGTGCCATTTAGTGAGCGTACAATACTGCGCATTTTGTCTGAATGCAGTGCGTCAGTGCGCAAATCCCTTCAAGGGTTGGATTATATTGCTGCCGAGGGTACAAGGGCATTTGACACGCTATCTGAGCTTACTAATCAAACAGCCACTACTGGAGACTCGGGGGCAGTTTTACAAGACGCTCTCAAGGCTGGAAAGCTGTACCTTAAAGGCGACTACAAGGTAATACAAAAGTAGATAATTATGGTGGAGGAAAAATACCTCAATTGCGATTCCAACCTTATGAGTAAAACAAATATAAAGGACCTTTAATACTAAAGCAATATGACATACAATGACTGTCATATTCTTTATAGTTCGTACTTGTATGTAACCAGTGCGATTGTATCAAAATGATTGTTTTTTATCTTGCAACTGATGGTTGAAAAAATGAAATAAATAAATACTTCTTTAAATGAGACTAACAACAAGTTATAGTGCTTGTCATACATAACGCACTTCGACTCTTGGAAATTCCTTAAACGTTTCCAAACGACGATGATAAAATAGAAAGTTCATGGCTGACTCGTTTCTTTTAGGGTAAAAAATCAACACTAAAATGTTGTTTTCAAGAATTGTTAATGATCTAGTTGCTAATTTTTCTATTTGTTTTTTTTTTAGGTTCATGTGAGTGAAAATGCTCATGTGAAGGAACACTGCAGCGTGTACGCGTTAAGCGACAAAAAAGAAACTGAGTTCAGGCAGCAGTGTGACCATGAACATGACGAGAGGTGTGAGGAGTGCGAAGCGGTATCATCAACAATGAACGATATAGAGAAACTCCTGTCAGAGGCATCCTATCCTAGCGACGAGGATCGTGACGAGGCGCTCTACTTATTTCAGACAGCACAGCGTGCCATCCATACCTGGAAATGCCACCAGTTGAGGACTGTACAACAAGACAAAGCAAGGCTGGATGTTTTAGATTTCCTGGACGACGACTCTGTGCTCATTGTTAACGACTGGGCCATGAAATTCCTTCCTCAAATGTATCGAGAGTCGCAGACAGATTGGTTTGGAAAGAGGGGGATTTCTTGGCACATTTCTGTTGTTTACCGCCGAGTCCTTGGCGAGCTGCAGTCACAAAGTTTCATCCACGTTGTACAGTCCTGCAGCCAAGACAGCTCTGCAGTCATCACGATTGTGCAGCACGTACTGCACACTTTAGCGACTGAACACCCTAACATCGCTATAGCCTTCCTTCGCCAAGATAATACTGGCTGTTATCATTCCTCCTCAACACTTCTTGCCTGTCCTTCAATTGAAGCGTCAACAGGTATAAAAATAGCAGGCGTTGATTTTAGCGATCCGCAAGGTGGAAAGGGAGCGGCCGACAGGATGGCGGCAACAGCCAAGTCTCATATTCGAATGTATATTAACGAAGGCCATGATGTTACTAATGCTCAACAAATGAAAGATGCTCTGATTTCGTATGGAGGAGTCGAAGGTGTTCGGGTATCCGCAGTTGAACGCCTCGAAGAACATGTTGTCAGTGCTGACCGGCAGAAAATTCCCAGCATAAGTAAATTAAACAATTTCAGATTTATCAACGGAAAGCTTGTTACAAGGAAAGCATATGGTATTGGCAGTGGAAAGGAAATTGCTGTAAATCTCAACACAGGTACTAATTCTACTACAGTAAGGCATTTAACAATTTAAAGGGGGCAATATTTTCATGGAAACCTAAGCAATTGTGGCTTATGATCGTGACCCGTTTAAGGCGTACTGTTAGTGGAGGAGCATCGCAGACGGAAAAAGAAGGCCCTAGTCTCCTCGCCCCTTTTTCAATTCCCTCTTCTTCGTCTTCTTCTTCACCGTTTTCTATTTAAAAACCGAAATCGACAAACAAATGTTTTAGACGCAGGTGAAAGTCCTACTTGACCTATTTGCATGGAGCATTTGGCGCTCTCTTAGCCTGCACTTAGCTTCGCCTGTTATTCTTGCGACATTGAATTTACATTATCTCAAATAATTATATACATATATCTTAGAGTAAAATATTCTTTTTTATTTTTATATTACTTTTTACAGATCCAGGATACAAATGGCTAACTACTCCCTTTTCAACTGGTGGATTCAAGCCTTTGACTGCCAACACTCGACGCGAAAAACACGTTCATGCTACGTCAATGGAAGCCTTTTCCTGCCCCCAGGAAGGATGTGTTCGCGTCTTTCAGCGATTTTCATCACTTGAGCGGCACCTTTCATTTGAAAGGTGTTCTAAATCACTTGAGCGACAATCGCTGTTAGACCTTGCGAAGACGCAATATGCATCACTTTTGGAGGAAGGTGTGGGGAAGATGCCGACACTAAAATCTCGAGGGCCGCTAGAATCCGCTGTTTCCAACGTTGAAGAGGGATGGGCCTTAAAAGAAACGAAAAAATCATACCGCTTCAATGAAGAGCAAAAGGCGTACCTCGAGGCCAAGTTTACTATTGGTCAAACTACTGGCAGAAAACTGGATGGCGAGACAGTAGCCCGGGAAACGAGGAGGTCTATTGGACCAGATGGCAAGCGTCTGTTTAGAGTGTCTGAATTCTTGACGGCGCAGCAAGTTTCTTCGTTCTTTTCGCGTCTTGCAGCAAAATCTAGGAGCGCCAGTCCAATGGATGACGACATTCGTGCCTGTGAAGAAGAAGCCAATTTTGACACCGCTCGCCAAGATATCCTCTCGTACATTCAACTGGAGCATCCCATTGTTCACGACCAGTACAACATCTGCGCCATGGCGAGGAAAGGCACACTGAAGAAATTGAAACTCGGTTTACTTCAGTCACTTTGTGAAACCTTTGCATTAGAAACTCCTGCCGAGAAAGTTAGAAGCAAGGCGCCCTACCTCAGTCTACTCGAGGAAATGGTCTCAAGTTGCTCTTGTAGTGGGGTGTTTGACTAGTGACTGAAAGGAGAAGGAGCCCCCCTGGGGGGACTCCCATATAAAAAATGACGGGGGTGCTCTTCGTACCTTTTAGAGTCTCTATTTGTAGATTGGTACCGCTCAGAGTGCTAAAATCTATCGCAGTTCCTTTTAGGGTATTGAGCCGGAACTATTAGAATTGGTATCTCTTTCATAGGGATAAAAATACATTTGAACGAGATTATTTTGATTGATTTGGTTCAGACGACCACCTCCGTCGAAAATCCTCTAACAAATGTTATCGTCGTTATCCGCGCAGCGTTACAGTTCCATTTCCGTCGCGTTACCCTAAGTAGTTTTTGTGGCTCAGATTTCATATGGTTATGCAAATTTTGAGAGTCGTTCGATAAATATCCGACTGCAAAAGCTCGTGTCTTAAACGATAAGCAGGACTAACGTATTTCTCGCTGTATTAAAAGTGATAAGAGTTACAAATTGGCCAAGGGAAACCCCTGAAGCGGATATTTTTCATGTTTTGAGGTACGACAAGTTTCCGAATGATTTCCTTATTTTGTTTTTATTCAACCGCGTAGAAAAACATTGGTATTGCAAAAAGGCTGCTACATTAATACCATGTGTTTGCAGTGTAGCAAGGCTAACTGGCCAGCCTTTTGTTTTGCTTATCTATTTACAAATGCACGTCTATGGTATTTAATTTGTCGTGAAGTATTTGCGTGTGTGAAGTTTTACTTGATCGCTCGATTATATTTTTAGTTACTGTCGTTACTGACCTATTCGACTCAGTTCTAATAGATAACATCACATGTAGTAGGCTTTTATAGAAAGATGAAATATTATTAAAAAGCCACTGAAGTATTTTGAATCGTTTGTGACCGAAATTTGGTAACAAGAAAAAACGTTACATTAGATGATAGTTTTATAATAGTTAAATCGATATTTTCTTGCGTGACAGCCGTTCAGCAGGTCGCGTAGGAATTTGTTAAAATACCCTGAACATTTTTTATTGTCGCCGCGTCGCTTTTAGCGGGCCAAAAAAGACAACTTAAGACAGTGAACTAGAAAGATTAAGCTTCAACGTGACTAACAGTATTGTACAGAAATTTATGTACTATGATTTTTTATAAGCCTCCAAAGTTGACCCAAATTTTACCTTGAGCAAGAACACCCGAAGGTCGTAATTTTCGACGGGTCAATAAGCAGACTTAACATTAAAAAAATTACATGTATTTTACATTTTAGGGAAGATTAAAGGATTGTTTACTAAGTCTGGAAATGGCAAACCGGGAAAGCTTCTCGTTGTTGCGTACGGACTTGCTGAAGTTGCATGATTTTTCATCGTTTTTCCGGGGGGTCAAGCAACCGTCTAGCCGTATCTTGAACTTTTTTATTTTTTGCAAAAACAAAAAAGCGGTGGAACTTTTAAATCAGATTTTTGAAAATAGTTCACCCAGGCGGTGTTTTAGGTGAAATAAAGTGAATTATGAAATTTCGGTTCTGTCGCCGGATTCTCGATATTTACAGGCAGGAGCTCTTAAATGTGCTTATACATAATCTCACTTTAACTCAATGAATCTGAATTTGATACCAGATGTTAGGCTTGGATGAAAGTTTTGAGCGATGCTCTTTTTATGTTAATCGGCGTTTCCATAGCAACGGTAAACAAACATGGCGAAAAACAGTTTTTCCTAATTATCTTTTGATTTCGGAGGTACCCACGACAAGCGAATAAATGCGCTATAATCTACACAGTCTAGCACACTAAATGGGAAAATTTTAAACAAATTAAACTGTTCAATTTTGAATAAATCGCTGCAACATTTTTAACACGTGTTTTTTCATGTTTGAAATGCAAGCGGTCAAATCATTCCATAGGTCTCACAAATTATCATTTAATTACCACAGTAAGTTTCCTCAGACTTAAATTATTATTCCCTACAAATAGCTCTGACTAACTCCTCGGCAGTAAAGAGATCGAGCTTTTTATTCAAATGCAGTTTTGCTTGACTTTTTCACTCTTTTTGAACTGCATTTGAATGAAAAGCTCGATCTCTTTATTGCCAAGGAATTAGTCAGAGCTATTTGCAGGGAATAATAATTTCAGTCTGAGGAAACTTTCTGTGGTAATTTAATGATAATTTGTGAAACCTATGGAATGTTTTGACCGCTTATATTTCAAACATGAAAAAACATGTGTTAAAAATGGTTTAGCAAATTATTCAAAATCGAACAGTTTAATTTGTTTGAATTTTTCCCATTTAGAGTGCTAAACTGTGTAGATTATAGGGCATTTATTCGCTTGTCGCGGGTAGCCCCAAAATCGAAAGATATTTTGGAAAAACTGTTTTTCGTCATATTTGTTTACAAAACCATTCATATGGATATAAGTTTTATTTACATGTGAAAGAAAACTCATTTTTATATGAATGGTTTTGCACTTGGCCTCGGTTTGAAAAGGAGGCTAAGAGCAACTCGTAAATGGGTTATTGATGTGTGATTTAATCTACTTTACATACCTTAGCATCGTCATAATAAATTGCGTCGAGTTCTTCAGCGTAACACTCGGGACACGTGACTTTGTTTGCGTCGTTCAGTTGACACTCGTTGTGCTGGTCGCTGATTGCCTTATAGTTATATGATAAACACACGCTGTTTCGTAAACACTTGATACCACAGTCCAAGGCAAGAGGCACTTGATAAGTGGCGATCACGTGATTTTGCAGCACGTGGTCTGCAAATGAAAGCAATTATAGTAAAAAAAGTAGCCTGTGCATAGACTAAACTAAAAACTTTAGAAAAAAAAACAGTTCCAAAAATAATATGTATTGTTTTCTACGTTTAGGCAAAGTTGAAACGTGTAACCGCGCTAATCATTTTTCTAGAATATTTTGTTTCTTAACTGTAAATTTATATTTCCAACTATTATATTTGTCATCATTTCCGGGAAGAGCACTGACACTATAATACTATTATAGTATTTCTTTATTGATCTTATTTTGAATAACCTGTGCGCAGACGTCACCTATTTCCTTTGCTTCAGGAAATGGGAAACATCTGCGCGCAGGCTTCTTTTGAATATCGGTTTCTCCTAACATGTGAGGGTCGAGGAATTTGCTAAACAGCCCAAAGACGATCTGCAATCACTTGCATTATTCCAAGTCATTCTTTTCCGAGATATCAGATCAGAGACAGTTGCAAGATATAAGGAGCACGCCGGCCATAATTAATTAATTATCATTTTAATTGTGTTAAATAAGTTCTCTCTCTAGCTTTATTTTATTTTTTTGAATAAACAGTAAAATGATGTCTTCGTAACTGCTTATTAAGTCGTCATTCGTGCTTTATCTGGAAAAGAACGCGCTTATGCACTGTGTTAATCAAGAGATATCGAGAGATATCTCTTGTTATAGGGAGTACCCGGAGAAAAACCCTCGAAACAAGAACGAAAACCAACAACAAACTCAGCTCACATATGGCGTCGCCTCCGGGAATCAAACCCGGGCCACATTGGTGGGAGGCGAGTGTGTCTCACCACTGCGCCATCCCTGCTCCCCTATTACCTTCAAATGCTTGAAAAAAAGCCGAACGTTCTGTTAAGCTTCTGTTTATCCTCGAGTGGACGACCAGGGATGACAGAAGGATGGTAACTGCACACCACAGCCACAGTACAGAGAAGCGATACAGCTTCATTTTAAGCCAGTTTTTGACAGAAATGCTCCTTCTTAATAACTCTTAATTTTCATACATCATTCTCAGCAAAATGACGGATGCGTCGATGTCTCTTTTTTATTTGCAAAAAAAGAACTAATTATGCGTATTTTTCTGTGTGTACTTTCTATGTCTGCGTCGCAGATTAACATCTCAATGCGTTTGCATTAATTAGTTTACTGATGGAAAGCTCGCAAAATTGAAAGATTGTTATAAACCGTGTTATATCTTATTGAAACGCTGTGTCCACCTTGCTTTAAGTAAACAAACACTTTTAATTTTTTTAATTCAAATGTATTTTCAGTTGGGATTCAGCAACTAATTTGGGAGAAATGTTTTTATTAAAATAACCACCTGGAAAATTGCATTTGGATGTTTCCTGTTTGTATCATTGGCACCTATATTTGTAACAGAACTGCCGTATTCAGTAATGGAAAAAATGAACGCGCCAAATTGATAATTTAGAAATTCGCAATATGTCAGAAATTGTGTTTGCTTGGTGTGTTTGTCAAAGAAGCATTTGAATTACGGAGGTGGAATGTATTATAAGTACGAGTATCGGATAACACCTACTTTTTTCTCTAAATTTTCTTACAAATTGACGTAAATTAAATTATCTAGTTGGTCATGTCACATCGTGTCATTTAAAAAATGCATAGTTTGCGTAAAACCACTGTAATGCAATATGTCACAACAGTTCCCCTTCAAAAAAGGTATTTTAATTTGTTTTTTCTTTATTTGAGTGATTCGTTTGCTCTAAAGCAACAGCAATTGTTTGCTATCCAAAGGATTCGCTCATAACATAACTATATTTTGATGTTTTTCCATTTTCCCATATTATACACTATATGCCGATTTCACTCAGGTGCATTAACTTGCATTGCTTTTTCATAACACACTTGCTATATTCAGCAAACACGAAACTGATAAACTGTAACAATTTTATACTGTCAAAAATCGATTCTGACTATGATATTAATTTCGGCAAAATATGATTTTTGGAGGCGTCATATATTGGAAATCGAATAACTATTTTTTTACCTGTCCTTTTAAACCTACCTGTTAAAAGAACTATACAAAGACTGTTTCTCCTGGGAAATTCCTCCTAAAATATATTCACCTTCGAAATTAAAAAACAACAACAACGAAAAGGCAAGTATTGATTATTCTGTTCTGAAACATAAAACCCAACACCCTACCTGCATCTCCAGTCCTCGCTATTAATGGTTCTTAAACATTATAACCCAACACCTTACCTGCATCTCCAGTCCTTGCTATTAATGGTTCTTAAACATTATAACCCAACACCCTACCTGCATCTCCAGTCCTCGCTATTAATGGTTCTTAAACATTCTAACCCAACACCCTACCTGCATCTCCAGTCCTCGCTATTAATGGTTCTTAAACATTATAACCCAACACCCTACCTGCATCTCCAGTCCTTGCTATTAATGGTTCTTAAACATATAACCCAACACCCTACCTGCATCTCCAGTCCTTGCTATTAATGGTTCTTAAACATATAACCCAACACCCTACCTGCATCTCCAGTCCTTGCTATTAATGGTTCTTAAACATTCTAACCCAACACCCTACCTGCATCTCCAGTCCTCGCTATTAATGGTTCTTAAACATTATAACCCAACACCCTGCCTGCATCTCCAGTCCTTGCTATTAATGGTTCTTAAACATTCTAACCCAACACCCTACCTGCATCTCCAGTCCTCGCTATTAATGGTTCTTAAACATTATAACCCAACACCCTACCTGCATCTCCAGTCCTTGCTATTAATGGTTCTTAAACATATAACCCAACACCCTACCTGCATCTCCAGTCCTTGCTATTAATGGTTCTTAAACATATAACCCAACACCCTACCTGCATCTCCAGTCCTTGCTATTAATGGTTCTTAAACATATAACCCAACACCCTACCTGCATCTCCAGTCCTTGCTATTAATGGTTCTTAAACATTCTAACCCAACACCCTACCTGCATCTCCAGTCCTCGCTATTAATGGTTCTTAAACATTATAACCCAACACCCTACCTGCATCTCCAGTCCTTGCTATTAATGGTTCTTAAACATATAACCCAACACCCTACCTGCATCTCCAGTCCTTGCTTTTAATGGTTCTTCCATAAATCAAGTCTCAACTACTAAATCCCGAGTGTACTTATTGACGAAAATCTTACCTGGAGTAGCTATATCAATAAATTGGTTAAAAAGATTGTCTCTGGTATTGTGGCCATTAGACAGGTAATTTGGCAGTTTGTCCTTTCATTGAAATTGCAGTTTATTTACAAAGCCTCAGTTCAACCGCATTTCGATTATTGCAGTGTCGTTTGGGGAAATTGTAGTATCAAGGTATCAGATAAACTACAAAGTTTCAAAATCGCGCAGCTTGGCTGTTAAGCGTCTGAAGTTATGACTAGATTAGAAAAATCTTATTACTCAGCGCGAAATTAATAGGCTTGATGGTCTATCAATCCCAAAATGATCTTGTCTCTGAGTATTTAAGCCCCCTATCTACTCACTTTGTCACAGTGCCGATTTTTGTCGCCGTGACAGGTGAAAGAAACAGGACATACGTCCCAATTGATATCAATCCCCCATGGAGACCAGACCACAACACCGGGGACTACGTCCCTACTCTTTTTCGAACAGTGAGGTGGGTTCTTTTACGTCCCCTAGCTACTATTTTAATGTGAGAATGTGTAGGAGACAAGGCCAACGGCTTAACGTTACCGTCCAATGACGCGATCATCTGAACTGAGACAAGGTGTTTGAGCACAGACAGCATTATCTTACCAATTATTTAAAGACCCTGATTAGTTGTCCGGCCGGGAATCGAAGTGATGTAACTTCATACTCCCTCCGTGATTCCGCAAATAAACTCGCTCTTCCTTTACCACGCACAAACAATCTTCGAAATAGTTTTTCTACAGTGGTGGGGTTCTCTGGAATAGTCTACCTCAATAATGTTTCGCGCTTTATTAAAATCAAAGTCCTGACCTAATATATCACCAACACCACAATACAGGCATGAATATGCTTTAACGTCCACACAGTCCCCCCACCAACACCCCCACCCCCAGCCCGCTATCCCCACTACCTCGGGGTTAGACGAGGAAAAGTGCATAAGCGCAAAAAAAAATACTGCACCAACAGGCTATATGAGTATAACACACAAAAACATTGTGAAAGTATAACCCATATTAACGGATCCACTTCGATTTCTTAACCATTAGGTTATGAAATAGCCAAAGGGGTTGTGCACGGCATGTCTGAAAAACAGTTTTTACTGAGCCGTTTTACCGTGTTTAAATAAAGTTAATTGATTGATTTAATTGATTATTTAGCGTTATTTTTATTATCCTCTCGACAAAAGCCATGCTTTTTCGACCCAGCTAACAATTCTCTATTTTTCGAATTGCCCATAATACACTTTGTTTGCCCCCCCAAATTTTGCATAAACTATTGTTTGTAAATGCTCTTGGGAGGACTGCATATTCCCAAGAGCATTTCGAAACAATAGTTTATGCAAAATTTGGGGGGCAAACAAAGTGTATTATGGGCAATTCGAAAATAGAGAATGTAACCCTGTAAAAAACGTATAAGAAGAGGCTATATGTTTTATTGAATTAACGATTTACAGTATATAGATACAATTGTTTACAATCATAAGCAGGTTAAATTGGATCAAATTAATATATTTTGTGTAACTGTTATAGAAAAGTGATATGATCTACATCTATACTTGATAAAGGAGTCACCATCGCACCAGATAAAATCTGGCAATAAATAGTGCTAAGTGCAAAGTGCATGGTGCAACTTCTAAAAAGGTTTATCATCATGTGATGTGTTTAGGTACGAGGCTATCACATCATGTTTTGCCGTCGACTTTTGACAATTTTGAATACACCCGATTTTACTAGATTTCTACGACATAAACTTCGCCAATAAAACTGGCAGATAACTCATAAATTCACGACATGTTTGTATTATTTGCATTAAAAGCTAACAATACAGTATCAGTTAATTACAGGCTTTAGTTTAAAGTGTCTAAAATATATATATTTGTATTTCTATATCGCGCATGCTCACTAGTTTTCCAGTTTGAGCACTCTGGCATGGCTTAGATGATACCACAAGTGTGGGATCATTTGTGGTGGTTTTCTTGCTTTACCTCCATCCTAGCTTAAGCACTGCAATGTCTGCAGTTATATTTGTATGTTTATATATATGTTGTAGTTAATTTTTTATTTTCCTTTGTTTCAAATTCATTAGCATATATTACCATACCCAAAAACAATGGAAAAATAAAAATTACCTGAAATAAAAAAATTAACTACAACATATACATGTTGTAGTTCAAATTTATCCTTGGTTCAAATTTTATTTTCCTTTATTTTTGGCTATGGTAATGTATGATAATGAGTTTTAAACAAAGGAAAATAAAATTTGAACTACAACAACGTATACATCATATGGAAATCTGGTTACATAAACGGCTTAGGATTAAGAAAAACGACTAAAATAAACTCGCCTTCTCTAAAGTATACCGACCTAAAGATCGATATAGTTATATCATAAAGCTATCAATCGCTTCAACTTTAGAAAGCACTGAACCGACACTGCTGTAAAATGTTTAGTTAACAATATGACTCTACAAAAGCCGTATGTAAAAGTTATGTAATTCTTACATTAAAATAAGAAGTAACACCGGCGCGATAGATCATCACGCATCGACCATATAAACTAAGTAAGTCAAATGGTCCAATCCAATTATAGACATTTCTACGGCATAAAGCGCAATCACCGATAGAGTTTGTTTAAACGTAATACAATTCGAGACAGATATATAAACTATATTTTTACAGGACACGTAGCAAAGAATAGTTCAATAAAAGCGTTTCAAATTAACGCGTAAGCATCGTTGATGACAATTAATTTATAGCGAACTACCAATCAAAAATATTGTAATACCATCGCCTTTAATCACATGCAAAATAAATATAGGCGTCCTAACTACCAATCGGATATCAGGAATTTTGTTACGCATACGCAATGCACGATTAACCACTCAGCTGCTTTCTGCTCAGGCGCATTAATGTTACTGATTAAGAGACTGCCAGCAAATCTACATTATCGGACACAATTACTTGATACACTTGACTCAAGGTGAGAATTCGTCATCCAATGTGCATGGTTCTCCCTCCCCTTTAATTTTGAGTCAAACTGCTTTTAACATTGCAGGTCATTGCCATCAACATTGGGAGAAGGACCGAAAAAATTGCTTCAACAATTGTGTTTGATATAGTTGTAGCATTCATAGAACCCCATTTGCATGAACAGAAACCCCAAAATAATGGTCTGATTTTGTTAGCATTTACTATATTGGAGCTTTGCAATTGGCTGCGGATGGCCAGGATTGAAATTAACTGTAAGTTAAAAAATAGAGGATACATTTTTCAAAGTTCTTCCCCTAAGCACAGATCATCTAAAATTGACCAAAAAGCCAAATTCTACTGACATAGCCTACCAAATTCTACAAGTAGAAGGACGTTTGACGACAACGTCGCCATGCTTCGAGATCATAAAATCAGACCATTTTAGAACATCTCCACATCCCATGTTACAAGTCTTGGACATGCGCAGTATTTCATTATAAGGCAACACTGTGCTCCACACATTCATTCCACTGATACGTCCCATAAAGCTTTGACTCAGGTCGAAGCCATTGGGGTCTCCAGGAGTGGTGTCTTGGTCTTGGCCAATTACCAGGTACCCTCCACCAGGAATTGTATGATTCGCCTGAAATCCGCTTTCATTGCTGATGACTGTACCGTCCACGGTCACATTCCAGTTTCCATTGGTATTCTCCCAGGTTACACAGACATGATGTCTCGATCCGTCGTAATAGGTCCCAAGATTAGTTTTGCTCTAATCAATAAAATTAAAAAAAAAATGAGTCGGTGTGCGAAGAGAGAGTGCACAACTTGAAATCTCACGACTGAAGCCCGGTAAACAAGTGAGATTTCTGTGCAATCATTTACATGAATATTTAAGTTAATAACTAACGATTGCATTGCGCACCACTACTGCTCATAATTTCTTGAGTTATTAGTGCACATTCCGGATAAAGGGGGTTTCCTTTGAAGCTAATGCACTAAACGAGTATTTTATCTCCTAAACAAGCACGATTACCTATCCTTTTTTTGGCATAATTTTGATGTAATAATATTTCTTTTTGAGTTGAAAGAGTTTAGAAATTTTGGTCCATCAAGAAAAAACATCGCTAAAAACGCATACACGCCAATTACTCATAGACAAAAAAATATGACATCAAAATCATGTACGCAAGGAACATTTTGGTCATTGCCATTTGAGCCTGTGTGCCTTTGCCATATATCATATTTAATTGTTCCTTATGGTCAATGCATTATATCTACTGGAAATGTCCGATTTATAGGCCTTGGCACTAACAGCATCAAACTAATTTGCATTTCACCCCAATCAAAAGGTGGGCCAAGACCGATCAAAGGAATAAGATCGTAAGCGCTTTTCTTTACGCTCAGTTATTATCACAGACATGTAGGACGTCTACCGTTATTTTGCTGTGGTTTCATGGTCCTATACAACCATGATACGGATTGCTGCCTTCGATCGGAATAAAATATCGTTTCAATGACATAATTACATTTTTGTGAGGTCTCTTATGAAGTAATTTAGCCGTTTGTTTTGAAAGACGTCTATGATTTCTGCATCTTTGCTTCAGACAAACACAATATTATAGATTGAAGCATATTGCCGTTGTCGTATTAACCATTTAACTCCCAGGAGTGTTAAAAATCAAAAATCGAGAAAACTCCCAAATTCCATTTTGTAACATATTGAAAAACAAATGTTATCATGCAATGGTACTGCTGAAGAGGTTTATTTCAATGGTCACACCATAGGATTTCGTCCACAGACTCAAAAGTAAGAACTACACTACATGTCTCCATAATTAACTCTGGGAGTGAAAGGGTTAATCGTGCTTGGTACTATTGGTGACAAATTGCTGTTTGTAGCTGTTACGGGTCATATTTGATTTCAGGTTAATTATTCCTAAAAGCATTGATATTCTCCAGACGCTCGTAGGTATCCTTACGTCGACAATTTATGTCACTCCCCTCAAGGTCCTCAAGAACTACATCTATGAAAGATTTGGATTGGACTCGCAAATTATTCTTTTACCCTCTGCTCGATTCTAACAGAAATTGCTGTTGCTCCTTTGCTTGTATTCAGTTTATTTAAGCAAATTATAAATACCTTTCGTCGTCACCGATTGCCAGTTCCCACTTGAAAATCGTGACTTCATTCGAGGCGTTAGAAGTGGCGTAACTAAACGGTACGCCTTTTTCAGTGTCAGCAGTTTGCATCCAAAAGCAAATAGTAAACATATTCAGGTTTAGAGACCAGGTTTGGTTGACGAAACTGGTAGGACTTTTGTTCGGAAAATAGAGATCATAATTTGGCGGTTCACCTTAAAAACAGAAAGAGAATAAAACCTCGAAATTACAATCGAATACAAACTAAATGCAAATCAGATACAACGTTAACGTTAAACAAAAAGTTCTCGATATTAAAGCAGCCTACTTTTGCGACGCTAAGTGATCGATCAATGACTAAAGCATACACCGTGCGTCTGTTCAGTAATATAAGTGAATCACAGATGACGGCAAAATGTAGTAAGAACAAAAACGTGGCAAACTGATGGTCTTACTACATTTTGATGTCTTCTGTGAGCTATTACTAAACAGACGCACGGCAAAATGAAATCTATTTGTTTTATACAACAATGTATAACAATTTCGTCTGGGTGAAGTCATTTATGCATCTGTCCTCCAATAGATCATAGGTAACGACCAATAAAAATGCCCGTAGAAATGCAGTAATTGACGGTATAATAGTAAGCTTAAAGGGGCTATGTCGCGAGGATGGCGGGTAAGTACTGGGTACTAACAACTTGAAAAACGTCCGGTGGCTTTTTGTCAAGTTGGCGGCCATTACTGTCGAATTCGCTGCAATCCGTTCCATCCCGTCGTATTGCGTGGAAGGATAGATCTCAAGTTTACAAATTAGTTAGAGTATTTACTTGGCTAGATTTTTGTTAAATTTTTTCTGCGATTTGTTAGTCGTACCTTCGAAAAATTCGATGTCTTCCAGTAGTGGTGGAAGTTGGGGAGGAATTTAAAAGCGAAATCGATCGTGTGTTTGTTAACCTCGCGTGGTTCGACACGAGTGCAAGCGCGATAAAACTTGCCGCGATCCGGGAGGGAACAATAGAAATTTGACATGTGTGACGTCAGGTGACGTCACATGACAGGAACTCATTGCGCAGACTCACCTTGCGACATAGCCCCTTTAAGCAACGACGACGGCGGCAACGCCAAGGAAAACGTCACTTGAAAAAAGGATTCGCGCTATTTTAAACTACTTTGCAGTTGCTTCAGTTTGTTTAGTTTGTCAAATGTGACTAGATTGTCCAGGAGCTGAATTCGAAGGCCGGATGGCTTTCCAGTTCAAATGCCGGGAGAAAGGAAAATTAACCGCCGTGTGTTCACGTTCTCCACAAAACCAATAATTTGATCATTTGACATTGTTGTTTTGCAGGGAACGGCGGCAAAGAAATGTACCAAAATGTAAAACGAACGTGCAGAGGCATTGTTTTCACTCATTAAACCTATTGCTTTGTGCCGTTCTCGCTGCCGTCGTGGTTGCTTAAAGTGCCTATGAAATGAATTTTTTTTCTTCGTTTTTCATTAGTTTATTATGTCCAAAGAACGAAAACAATAATCATTTCCCGAGGAAAAGAAAGAAAATCGGTTTTATAGCCCCTCGAAGATGCGTCACTTCGGTTGAAAAGTGGCTCCAATTTTTGGAGAGCCTGGGGGCGAGTGGGCGTGCGTGATGACGTAAATTACGTAAATAGTATGACACATTGGTTTGTTTACGCTATAATTCCCTTGGAATCCTTTAGCGTGATGGTCATTTTGCCAACGTTTTTGGCTGTACAAATGTCAGACAGCGCCTAATTTGTTTCTTTACAGTTCTCTGAAGGTGAAGAGGATCAGTTTCGGATCACTCTTGATCAACTGAAATGATCGTGTCCACTGTAGTTTTGCCGTAGCGAGACGAACCGACTGTGCTGCTTGAGCGAAGGAAGTGAACATGAAGAAGACGGAGTTTGATCATTTAGATTATTGAACGTGAAAGGTATACATTTCAGTAGCACAGCGTCTCAGTGGTTCGCCAGTTGAGTTGTAAGCTTATTGAACGTAGAGGCGTTTTTGTTATTTCTTTTTAGTGGCTCGTTGACTAGCGTTTATCGAACGCGAACGATATATTTGTAGTACAAACAATCATGATATTAGCGCATTAGCGACTCGGCCGTTCTTCTCTGAAGTTCATTGATCGCGCGTGGAGGTTATGAACTAATTTTATCGGCTTGGCAATTCGCTCGTCTACTTAAAGTTCTTTTTTCAATGCGAAGGATATGTCTTGGCGGCTTGCTAGTTGAAAGTTTCTAAATTATACTGATATGTTATGCATATCCGAGGTGGTGTTTTTCAGGCGGTTTGCTGAATTTAATGTGAATGGTGTATTTTTAGCGGAAAGGTGCCTTGATAGCGTATTTTTTTATTTATTTATTCAAAATGTTTGAACTCAAGTATATACGTAATAATTATGCTTCTTAGTTCAGTGTCTTGCCAGCGATTGATCGTTTCTGGAAATTTTAACCACTTGGCGGCTTGTAAGTGAGTTCAAAGTATTGTGTTTACATTTATGTCTGATTTATATTTCATTGTATAAAAATTGATCTGATCGAACACGCAATGATTCAGCGATGTATTTTGTTTCGAATAGTCTTACCATTTGTACGTGTAGATTTTTGATAGATGTTCCGTAGAATAGACGCCTTCCAGTGAACACTTGCGTCGCTGTACTTTGAATTTTATAATTCGGAATACCGTATAAACATTTATATTACTCACCAGTCAGTGCCGATCGAGTCAGTATATTTTTGTAGGCCTCACTGACTTCGACGGCTCTCCAGTCGAGCCGAGGCTTGAAGGAACTTCCAAACAGGATATGGATTGGGAAAATTATGCTTGATTAAACGGCCTCACCGGCCGGAATGTTATTTTCTAATAATATTAATCTTAACAATAAGCGCTTTCATTGAAAACAACATCGCTTGACGTACCCTTTCCGATGTCGACGAACAAATTTCGTGTATTTCGCCGGCCTATTTTCCTCTGGAGCAAAATAAAGCTTTGTTACACTCTCTGTTATCGAAGAATTCTAATATCTCGTATGTTTGAGTCCGCTCGCCACATAATATTGGTCCACCTCTAGCGACGTCTCTTGTCAGCTCTCTTGTTCTCTATATTCCCGCAGCAGTTTGTACAACTATTTACGTCACAGTGTAATATGACACTGGTTTTGGCCGCGCACAAATTGGAGCCACTTTTTAGCGCCAACAACCTAACTTTGAGACCATAAAAAAAGCATTTCGCATCGTCCCTAACACTTTAAACCTTTTATTCCAAGGTCTAAAAAGGTGAAACTTTCGATACATCAAAAAATAAATTTCATTTCATAGGCACTTTAAGCTCCCTACTGACAATTACACAACGTGCCTGCTTTAACACCAATTCTGACTGAATTAGTTTCTGTTTTAAATTGCACAATTTTTTTGTAGATCCGTAAATTATTTAATTTCCAGCAGGCTGCCAATAAAAAATTAGAACTATCAGAAATATTACAAAGATATCTGACAAGAGGTATCTGACAAGAGGAATACGTTACCGTCCCTTCCATTGCAGTTGTTTATCTGAAATCAAAGGGAAGAACCAAAAATAAGCTATAGGCATACACAAACAGAAAAGGAAAAAATCAGAAATGACTTTAAGTGATCAACGCACTGACTATCTAAGCAAATGACTGACAGATCAACTGACTGAATATTTCACTGACACACTACTGACTGACTGCTGACTCACTGACTGACACATTGACTGACTGCTGACTCCCCATTGACTGACTCATTGACTCACTGACTGACTGACTGACTTTTGACTCACTCACTGGCTAACTTAAAGTGTTGTGACTGACATGTGTTTTGAAAAGTGCCTGTATATCTGACTGATCGATTGGGTGACTGGCTAGTTGTAATCTACCGATTCACATTTCTATCAACCGATTAACATGGTGACGTATTAATTGGTGAATAGCTTCTTATGGAATGGGTTAATCTTAGCTGTGCATACGCACAGTATGTATGTCCATTAGGATTTTGTAAGTAAATCATGTAGATGTAGATGCTAGATTATACCTGAGCATCGTCGTAATAAATGAAATCAGGCTGAATGACGTAACACTCAGGACACGTGACTTTGTTTGCGTCATTCAGCTGACACTCGTTGTGCTTGCTGCTGATTGGTCTATAGTCATATGATAAACATGGACTATTTCTTTAACAATTGGACGCGCATTCCAGGGCGGTTGTCACTTGATATGAGGTATAAACGTGATGTTGCAGCACATGACCTGTAATAGAAAGGAATTATGGTGAATCCAAGGCAGAGAGAAATACGAGTTTTACTGTGTTTTATTCGTGTAGTCACTACTCGGTGTCATTCTTTACGGAGACGAAAGGTCTTCGTATAAAACTCTCAATTTGTGTACGCTAATTAAGAATTGGTTCATGCTTAGCGTGCGTCTATCGAGTTATAGATGCACGCGGGAAGTTTGGAAAGCACGAGAGAAGCGTAAGAGTTGCTCGAGGCGATAGCCGAGAGCAACTCTAGCTTCTCGAGTGCTCTCCAAACTTCCCAAGTGCATCCATAACTCAATAGATGCACAGCTAAAAGCATGAACCAATTCTTTTATAACATAGCGAAAGGAAAAGAAAAAATATTGACCGCATGACTGAACGAAAAAAGGCGCGAAAATTATTGCCGCGCATCGCAGTTCACCTTGGCGAAGCTGAATGAAAGTTCACCTTGGCAAAGCTATTCAAACCGCACAAGTTTCTGAAAATGTCTTCTAATAATTGGCTTTGAAATATGGTATATGCTTTATGCTTCCTTGAAAATGTTCCTAAACATTCTTTGAAGCGGATTGGAACCGAAAAATCTCACTACGCGGCTGTAGGAACTAAACGGACGAGCAAGTTTGTATTTTTCGCATCACGGGTTGTTGTGTGCAAGTTTTGTCGAACTCAGTCTGCTCAATGGAGAAATGGTTCATGAACTGAAACGGAGACTCGCTGTGCAGTCCAAAAGCCGTTGTTAATTGAAAAGAGAACAACTTATGCTTTCAGTATGGATTGACTTCGGACTTGAAATGTGTGGACTAAAGATGCGGGTTCTTTAGTGAATGGTCCGTGTCAAAACAACAACAAGAACAATTCAACTCGCTTAAACTTGTAAAATGATTTTTCTGGAAAGCTGGGTGCTAAAGTAAGGAATTAAAAAGCTACATTGAGTGCAGGTAACGTTTTTCTAACGTTAATTTGTGTCCAAATGTATTAATTTTTGTAAGACTGCCTTGATTGTAGTATTTTTCAAATCGGATAGCTTTTCGCTCTGTTCAGTCGCATGCTTGTTCAGTTTGTTTTCCAATTCTGCTGATTGAAGTCTTTACCGACACTATTCTCTGCCATTTTACTGCTGTATTTCATGTTGTCTGTTGTTTTATAATAAGTATAATTTCCGTAGAAAACCGCGGTTTGTGAAATTTTAGCCTAGCGTGGTCACGAGTAAACTTGTAAACATTGCGCCGCCAAGATAAAAAACTGACATAAATAAGCTAAGTTTTTGGCAATTTCATACAGTCAATGGCAATTGAGGTTTGATTTGCTTCAAACCTGGATACTTACGATTTAAAAAGGCCATTGGTAAAACCCGTAACGGCAAGAGAGCATAAAGCTCTCTTGGTAACGGTTATATACCCGTGACGGACAAAAATGGTTTAACACGTGACGGTTGCATACGTGACGCATACGTGACAGATCCGTGACGGATCCGTGACGGTTTTCTTATAAGGATTCTTGTTGTAATCTCAGATATCGTTGATGCCTTAGTGGACCTAGTGAGGGTTTCATAAAGATGTCAGTGGTAATCTGACTTATCCGTGACGGCTTAGTGCCGATCCGTGACAGTTTTCTTATAAGGATTCTTGTTTTAATCTGACTTATCCGTGACGGCTTAGTGCCGATCCGTGACGGTTTTCTTATAAGGATTCTTGTTATAATCTCTGAATTTTGTACCAGTCAATTCCAAGACCGCCCATCCCCCCCCGGGCAAACCCCCGGGCATTTGACTTTTTAAAAAAAAAATTGTCAAATGCCCCACTATGTGGGCAGTTTATACGGTCAAATGCCCCACCGGGCAGGGCTTCACAGAGCGTCAAATGCCCCACCGTCCGGTCAAGGAGGGATTAAAGTAACTAGTTACAGTGGATTTCAGCTTACTTTGGCCGCGCCAGTTGCCAAGTTCGTTGGGAAATTTGATACTACGTTGCGAAGTTGTCAATTACATTTGTCAGTTTGCCAACCAAATTGCGAACTTTGAAACGAAGTTGGCAACTTCGGTGCCAACGAAACCTGTATGTAAAGTCTGAAGTTGTTCTTAAACGCTATTTGCGAAGTCAAAACAATTTTTAGCCGATCTGGATGGTTTTCTTTAACATTATTTTGTAGACTTGCCAAGACAAATCTATAAACTGGTGCTGTTCGGATTGTTTTCCAGGTGAGATCACGTACGCTGTAAGATGCATGCCGCTATTTCAGTTGTGGTTTTGAATTCGACCAACGTATGAATCGTATATTATCTTTCATGTTCACTTTAAATATCTTGCAATCTTTGCTTGTGCTGTTGCCTGTTGTTTATATATCTCTTATCCAGAATATTAATTTATATTTTACGACAAAGGTAAACCGAGTCAACAGACACGTGGAACCGGAAAGAATGGATTACGAAATCTTTTACCTTGCAACCGCTGACCAACGTTTTTGTTGAAGTCAAATGCCCGCCCCGTCGGGCCTCGTTTCACGTCAAATGCCCCACTATGCGGAGCCATAGTTAATAGAGGGGACTGGTTATGAAAGCCGGCGAACTTCAAAGAACGATGTCTTTGTTATTCTTTTTGCGTAGTCACGTGATATTGACCCTGCACATGAAAACTAAAGATGGCGTCCGGAGTGACGTGACTCTCGAAGCGCGAGTAATCTTTTGCTTATATTTTGATAAATTGTTGTGCGATCGAGGATAAAATAGCATAAATACGAAAAACAAAAGTTCAGTATCAAAATGCCAGGTGAGAACTGTGCAGTGACTGGTTGTGGAACGTGCAGAAGAACGAAAGGTGTAGGAATTTGGAAGCTACCGGCAGCGAAGAACGACGCGTACAAGAAATGGAGAGACGATTGGTTGAACGAGATAACGAAAACGAGATAAATAGATCGCGAATTCAGGGAGAGAATCAAGAACGACAATGTGTTTACCTGTGAGAGGCATTTTGAAGCAGAAGATATCGAGATTTGTAAGTCAAAAACGCTTGTTGTTACCATATAGTTGTTACCATGGCTAGTAGAGTCCCCTCTACTAACTTTGTTGTTTAATACCTGTAGTTGTGAATTTTGCAGTCGTTTATTATATAAATATGATCGCGAAACGCACGCGTTATTGAGTTCTACTGAGTTTAGATGTGTGTATTTTCTATCTTGTAGTCTATGGAGAAAAAATGACAAAGAAAAAACCACGCTTTGGTGCGATCCCGAAGCTAAATCTCCCTAAAAAGAGCCACGAAACTGCCAAGCCAACACCAAGAGCAGAACGTTCTGTTGTGAGTGATTTTAGCGATCCTCCCAGACAATGCTACAAAAACTTTGAAGAAGTGTGCCAGCGGGTGAAGTCATTGAAAAGTCTGAAGGAATGGCAGTACAAGAAAGTAAATGGCAAGCTGGTATTGAAAAAGATGGTAGACCCATTTCTATTACCAGAGATTGAACTTATTGTGGATGACAGCCTTGGATATGCAGTTAAAACATATGGATGCTATCTACCAGAGGACCACGACTTATATTTAAAATACCGGCGGTCAATGCGAAATGTGACTGTATCAAGTCTTGTGAAGGATATTGACAACTATAAACTGTGCTGTGGTGTAAAGGCCACAGAACTGACTAGTCAACTATACCACCATGTAATTCCTATGGATGTCGATGCAATGTTTGATGACCGTGAGGAGCAGTTTCCCAGCAAGGACTACTGGAGGGCAAAAGACTGTAATTTGCTTTGCGCAGAAACAGATTGTGTATCATGTGCAGATTTTTCAGCTTATTCGAGTGCGAACATCAAAGCAAAGGAAAGGCGACTTGCCACACCGGCTCATGTTAAGGCACCAGTTTCAAATACGGACCCAAAGAGACTGAAGCTGACCTTGCAAGGGCAAAGATTGAGGTGTGCAGAGCTCGAACGCGAACTGGATGAAATTCGAACAGAAATTGTTAAGTCGAACATTGTGGTGGACCATGAAATGAGTAATGACTTTACTAGAATTCTTGATGAAAATGATGAAAATGTTACACCGTTTATGAATTTATTCTGGCAACAGCAGAAGAAGCTCTTCTCAAGTAGCAAGACTGGTGTTCGGTACCACCCGATGATTATACGGTTCTGTTTATCACTAGCAGCCAAGTCACCATCATGCTACGAGGAGTTACGGGTTATGTGAAACTACTCTAATAATTGTCCTGTTTTGTTTGCTAGACGATAGGAGGACATGGCCATAAACTTGCTTTATAAAAACTGTGCTTTCTGAGGGAACGTTTTAAAAGTTTTCAATAAATGAGTTGATCAACTACCTCAATACTCAGTAAACATCACCTCCAATTTTAAATAAGGCCCCCCTTTTTTTAATTCCCCCCCCCCCCCCCCCCGTCAAATGTATGTGCTTGAAAACATAAGTCGCCAGGGGCTTAATACAGAAATTATGGTATGCTGAATCATAGTTAATTAACTATGGCTGAATTCAATGCTGGATTATTGATGTGGATAAATGCAAAGGTAGTGGTGAGCTTATACAGAAACACTAAATTTCATATTTGAATCATGCTCAAGGATCCAGCGCTATTTTTCACCAACCACTAAAATATCCCTTTGGGAGTGCTCGCAAATTACACTGGATCCTCGAGCATGCATTTGAATGTCCTTGTCATATTTGTTTGAACCAGGTAACAGACTGTACATATATACTTCACTCCTATACCCTTTCTAGTCATATAGTAAATGTATATGTTGTGGTCCAATTTTATCCTTGGTGCAAATTTTATTTTCCTTTGTTTTTGGCTATGGTAATGTATGATAATGTGTTTTAAACAAAGGAAAATAAAATTTGCACCAAGGATAAAATTGAACATATATATTTTTGTTGTTGACAGAAATTGGTCATTTCATATTTATAGCAGTTGATAATATCCATTTCAACATCATGTACTGTAGGCAAAGAGGATAACATCAACATTCTTTAATTTTTAATGTGAAACTTCCTTTTCACATGATTGTAGCTGGTTTTAAAATGCTTAGATTAGTATATATATAAATGAATGTACATAAAGAGAAAGTAGTTTTTGGAAAGCTTGAAACAGCTGTTAATGTTATATTTACATAATGTCTGGATCCAAGATGTAAAATATTAATATAATAAACAGCTTGTTATTTTTAATCATGGCATGGTTATTCATTTTGGCAGCTTCTGTTTATTTCTTTCCTTAGTGACTTGGCCTTCGTCTGTTTTGCCTTCATCTTATACCGCTGGATTAAATCCTTAGCTAATGAGAATGCACGCACCCTAAGATACAATATTACCATACTTCGCAAGATGTCTTTGCTCACATGCCTCTCGGGAACTAACTCAGCATCAGATAAAATGATGGCAGAGTTACATTGTTAAAAGGCACTGTTCCCTAATACTTTCCATAAAATTTTTCAACATTGCTATTTTTCATATGCCCTTCAAAAAGACTTTTCAAGTTCTTGAATTCCTCACTTCCTTCCTCAAGCACTTCATACTGATAGAGAGATAGCTCACTTCTTATGCTTTTTGAAAACACCTTGGCTTCTTTGATTTCTGTATAGCAGTGCTCACTATCTCCATCAGAACACATTAGGTCAGTAACTGAGGAGCTTGGCTGTTCTGGCTATGCTTTGCAGCACGATGCCTCTCAAGGCCACCTTTCGTTTTATACTTTTTGCCACAGTGGCACACAAGTTCTACAGACTGGACCTATACAAAATAGACAACAATTTGAGATTAGTGAGACATAAAAACATAAATAGTTAGGCACAAGAATGTTTACAAAGTCTGATACATGTAGTTATTATCCATGTAGTTCTGTCACGAATAAACGAAGACCAGCGAACGCATTAACTCACATTTAAACTCTATTTTGAACTTCTTAGCACAATAAATCTGTGTAGTTGTATCATATATCCGTTTTATATTAAAACTCTTGGTTTATAAATGTCTACAGAACATTTAAACTCGAACAGAACGTAGAGTAAATTGTAGCCTGCTGGTTTGTTTACATCGAGATTACAATCGCATTGGCTCGAATTTAAGCTTTATTTTGAACTTATTAGCAGAGTAAATCCGTGTAGTTACATCATATATGCATTCTATCTTAACACTCTTGGTTTATGAATGTCCAGAGGACATTAAACACAAACAGATCGGCCTAGAATGTAGAGTTTAATTGCAGCGTGCTGGTTTGTTTACAAGAAAATTACACACTTCGATTTGTTTGTTTTTTTGCACTTATTTTACTATCAAATGGAATAACTTTTACTTACTTCACTAACAGCAGACACAAACTGTTTTTCCATTGCTTTATCGCCTTCTAAAAGCTCCAAAATCGTCTCTAAATCGTCACCGAACATGAATAAACCTTCGTCGGCTATGCCGTGATTAAATCTTTTGACAACACGATCTGTGCAGGGTCAGTGTCACGTGACGTGCATGTTCAACATCAGAGAGCCGCTATTGTTTGGCGCCTTAGAAGTTCGCCGGCTTTCATAACCAGTCCCCTCTATTAACTATGGCGGAGCTAACCTCTCGTCAAATGCCCGGGGTATGCCCGGGGTATGCCCGGGGGGGGGGGGGGGGGGGGGGGGATGGGCGGTCTTGGAATTGACTGGTACATTATCCGTGACGGTTTAGTTATAGGGATTCTTGTTTTAATCTGACTTATCCGTGACGGCTTAGTGCCGATCCGTGACGGTTTTTTAAAGGATTCTTGTGATTTTCTTTATATAAGGATTCTTGTTATAATCTGACTTATCCGGTAATTGATAATTATTGATATTGATATTGGTAATTGATAATTGTTAATTGATAATGACCATGTAAGCCTCTACAAACATATTACAAATCTATGAATATTATCCGGGATGGTCACGTGACGATCCCGTGACACCTCCGTGACGGTCGTCACGTGTTGTCCGTCACGGGTATATAACCGTCACGGATTTTACCAATGCCCTTTAAAAACGCGTTGAAAAGGAGTGAGCAAATGAGTGAGCGAGAAACATTATGCTCAGTGGCATTTACACACGTCATTTCAATTCTATGATAAAAATTTGTCTTTACGCACGGGCGTGCGTATGTTGAGTTATAGATGCACGCTCGCTCTATAGGCCTTTTTCACGCGGCGGCCATGTTGACTCCCTGGAGAATAAAATGCTTTTGCCCACCCAGCCTCGCAGTGAAAAAGTTGAAAACGAGGTTGGGCGGGTAAAAATCTTTTGTTTTTATACAAAATGTCGGGGCGTGAAAAAGGCCTATTGAATTAGATTGGGCGAATTTCCTGGATATGTTATAAATTAATTTTAGGGTGCCGAAATTTTCATTCGCCGCTTGTTGTGTAAGAAATGGCGCGAAGTAAAATATTGTAATAAACCCTTGTACTAAATAAAGGTTGTATATCTCAATGATTTTTTTCTCGAAACTGTGATTTGTTATCAATGTGTTGAATTATAAAACAGTTATTGTGCTCAAGCTTGCGCAAAATCGCCTGAGTATCGGGCAATATTGCACTCGCTTTCGCACTATAACTGTTAAATGTACAGTCTACGTACGGATACGAACTGTAATAAACAATTACAAATTTTTTTTCAGGCTATATATTTAAAATTCAAGAAAAATCCAAAATATCATTTTGTAAAATATTGACTTAAAAGAAATTGCACTATGCGAAAGTGCTGCCGAAGAGGTTTTATTTGAATGGTCTCACCAGGACTTTGACGACAGACTCAGAAGTTAGAACTACACTTAACATATGTCCCCAAGTAATTCTTTGTATTTCTATTTTTACTTTTTAAGTGTTTTGACCCTTAAAACAATGGCAGATTCGATCGCTGTTATTAAACAAGGACACTGACTATAAAAGGGATAGCTCCGCCCCCTTTGTCACACCATCACTGCTTCAACGGCTAATCAAAGATGGCTAACACTGCGAGCAACACGGAGGAAGACCGTTGCCCCCCAAAATTGGTCTAATTCTACCTTCACCAGCTCAATCTTGTATAGAATTTATCTTTCACGAAAATAAAACTAATAACATTATTTAAATTTATGCGCCTTTTAGCATGAATATAATATTTTAGCTTGCCAAATTTGAATTTTGCGCCGGTAACGGTTCTCCATTGGCGAGCGGATGCACGTGATGTTGACAGTTCGGTGTCAAGTGTGAAATGACTGGCGGCTTGGCCAGGCCAAGGTTCCTTTTGTAGTCAGTGTCCTTGTTTAAGAAACTTGCTCGTTTTAGCTCCAAGTGATCAATAACTTTTCTCTTTTCTTTTCTTTTTTTTATTTCCTCCTTTTATCTTTTTTTCTCTCCCAAAGATACGAAACTACGGGCAGGGGTCATTTTCACTTTCCTTCAAAATGGGAAATTCACCACCATCGCTGGATATATGTCATGTTTACCGAGAGCTTTATGACCATATTTGGGCAGCGTACCAATGTGTTGAATTACAAATGTAAATGCACGTTCAAAGCATACACCTACTTAATTATTTAAATGACTTCGTTCTTAGATGTAAGGTTTACAGAAAACAATGTTTATAGCTTTCCACATACGTTATCACGAAACAAAGTTAAAACGCTTACTAAACACATAGCAAGTAAAGTTTTAAACATTTTAAAGGAATTCGCGAAAATAATCGTTGAACGATGTATTTTCGCCGCTTTCTAAGTATAATTGCGCTCGAGACGTCAGAAACGTTTTTCTAAAAAATTGAATAGCTTCTTACTGAAATATAGTATAAAAATGAAAAGCTTTTTCTTTTAGGGGATCTCAAGTCTTTCTTTGCAAGTTATATAGAGCCCCACTGGATTGACGTTGAGCGAGTTAAAATCGGGTCCAAATGAAATGAACTACACTACCTAGCTGACAGCAATATAACGTGTAGTCGTTATAATTACCTTCAAATGCTTGAAAGTACGCCGATCGCTCTGTTGAACTTCTGTAAATTGTCGAATCGACAACAATTAAAGACAACAGGGTAACAAGAGACCACAAGTAATCAGTAGAAAGGTGATTTCGCTTCATTCCTAAAACATAAAATCAGTAATGAAATAGTCTTCGTGTAAATGTCTTTTCTCATGTGAAGGCGAGGAAGATGGGCGTCGTTTTAATTTGCTGAACAGAGCTATTAATATGGCTTTTTGCAATGTGTACTTTTCATGTCTTGGTTGCATGGAAGATTAAATTAAACTGACAAAATTATGCCTCTGCTATCACTCAGATAATGCCAGCTGGCTTTGCGTAAACAAAAACTATATACCGAGCAGAACTTCTCGTTTAGAGATAAAACATTTGAAAAATAATTATTCACAACCCTCTAGATCAAATTTGTCATATTTTTTCATAGGAAATGAGTCGCGTTTTGTAAAAATGTAACACAAAAACAATATCCCGAGAAAAATTAAATGGCAACTGTGGCTAGTATTTGCCAAACCATTTTTACTGTAGTAAAGTAAAAATGGTTGGGCTTTTCCCAATTTCCTGCTCAATTATGTTCTGTTTCATTGTTGTTTATAATGTTGATGTAGCAAACAGTTTGCCGTAAATGACGATAGTTCTAAAGTAATTTAAAGTTCCTTACCCAGTACAGTGTCCTATCAATTGGAGTCTGGTATTTGTGTTGAACGAATACCGAATGATGATGTGGAGACAGACTTAAAGCCTTAATTAATAATACAAAATACAAAACTAAATTTTACTATATCTGCAATTAATATATTGCCTTTCAGTAAATTGATATAGGTACCTGCTACAAGTTGACCAATTAGCAGTTGAAAGCTTTGGCCCAACAACAGCAATGTAAACAAGCACAAAAAAAACAAAGGCTCCTAAGACCCGTGAATAAGAAATGCTAACGCGTAACGGAATATTTACCAAAAAAACTATTTAGTGACCTATTTTTCGAAAATGGGTTTAAAAGGTTCGATTTCATTTTACTTTTTTCAAAATTTCGATAAGTCGAAAATTAGCCTTTTGAGTCCGCGGGTGCTTTTATGGACCATTGAATTTTGGCCATTCTGGACAATTTTCAACACGCTCCTGTTATCGTAACATTCGGCTTCCCACAATGCTTTTTACACAGTGAATAACGGTAAAACATCTTGTCGGAAATGTTAAGTTTAAAAATCATTTTGGTCTTGTGCAAAACACCTATCTTCGCCATGTAAACAATATCAGACAAGAAGGCAAATTTAAGCAAACTTCGAGTTGGTAAAATGCAGTCTGGTACATGATTTTTAGGCAAAAAGCAACACTACATTATAGCTGAATCTGTCTTTTATTTATTCTTAAATTATTTTTGGTGGGCCGTAAATACAGCGCTACTGAGAGATTTATCCATGAAGGATATTTTTGGCTTGATACCAACTTCGCATTCGATTAATTAAATTTTAAGCGCTGGAAGTGTTTCAATGACGGCGAGCTTACTAACGAAACAGCGAAATTGGCCCTTAAACAGGTCTTTAAAGTTTTGAAAACAACATTTTCATGTTTTTTTTATCTAGGACGCATTCAATTAAAATATAACCTATAATCATATGTATCATTGATCGACTTTGTTGCCGACGTATCAAAATACGGCATAAGTCTTTGAACGGCTCAAGGAATGTTTAAGTTTAGCTTGTCTCGCTTTTTCCTTGTTGTAAGCCTCAGAAATACAAGAAGTCTTACAGAGATATCTAACAAAAACCATTGCTTTCTTGACATTACAGCATTTGATATTCGCAAAATGTTGGTTCATGCTCCATATAGCAAGTCACCGGTGACGTCAAAGCCAGACAACACCGTTAGCGCATCTCTTCATCAGATCGTTTGGGATCTTTTAGATCGTTTGGATCGTTTAGATCGTTTGGGATCTTTTAGATCGTTTGGATCGTTTGGGATCTTTAAGATCGTTTGGATCTTTTAGATCGTTTGGGATCTTTTGGATATTTTAGATCGTTTGGGATTTTTTAGATCGCTTGGATCGTTTAGATCGTTTGAATTGCTTTAGATCGTTTAGATCGTTTGGATCGTTTGGGAACTTTTGGATATTTTGGGACCTTTTGGATCTTTTGGAATATTTTAGATCTTTTGTGATCTTTTTGTGGGATCTTTTGGATCTTTTAGAACGTTTGCGCGGGATGTAACCAACCAAGTATGTTTGGTTATTGCGCCATACTTCGGTAGCCGCAAGCCACTGCAGGTCACGTCACTCCGGCATTCTATTGAACATCTCTTTTCTTTAAAATCTATAGTGCTCTAGTTCTACCGGTTCCCTAGTTCTTATGGTACGCTGGTTCTATTAAACTCCGTTGGTTGTCATGGTTCTTGTGGTTAAGTTCTCGTAGCTTCTGCAAGCACAGGTGGGATTCCGATTTTAAAATTGGCCTATTGCGAGTCTTGGCGAGCTCCAAAGCCGATCTTTTCCCCTTTACACACCCCCTTGCGTCTGCGGTTGTTATTTCCACTAGCACGCTAGACGATCGCTCACACGCTTGACAATCTTAAGAGAAAATAGAAGATCTGTGAACAGACTACTTAGGTCTTGGCCTCATGGAGCCAAGAGTTTTGATAAATCGAAATTTAAGCTTATTCCCTTATCCTGCATTTCTCGCGCCGATATTCCTATTTTTTCCCCAACCTCGTTCCCAGGGCCGTTGCTTTTTCCGGCAACGAGGCGGAAGAAAACCAAAATGGCCGCCCGCGCGGTTCTTGTGATGCTTTGTCTTTCCATTTCACTTATGTACGTGGGAGATAGTTCTAATATCTCTCCTACAGTTCTTCAGTTCATCCAACATTTAATTTGTCTTTTTGAGAAGAATCGTTTGAAGTACTGTTGCAAGATATTGCCTCCACCGGACAAACAGAGTGGAACGAATTTCGAAAATTACCTGCAGCCTTCTATTATCATTTGGAACCCGCTCATTAATTTTAACCTGTATGAGAAATTGCAGTGTGCAAAGTGTCAATCTCGAATGGAACACTGGAGGTGGAAAGATGGTAGAAAACTTCGTGAAATGCCAAGAAAGCTTTACTGTGTGAATGAAGTAGTACTTCTAGTTTCTTCTGTTTATCTATGCAAAGAAAGTAATCACGAGATCATTTCCCATGACCCTGCAGTGTTGCAAACTTGTACTGAAGTGGGAATCGAGGTACCATTTTACCTGTTTCATCGGTCGGGCGTAACAAAGGAACTGTTTGATTACATAGCTACATCAATGCAGACTGGAATGACAGTCAAGGACATCGAGACTCGCTTAATGACCCTTCACAGTGCTCAGCATTCCAGGAGGGCTTGTGAGTATTACCATGCTCAACGTAATTTACAGAAAGACTCAACGCAACAGATAGGGAACATAACCTTTCCAGTCTTTGAGGTAAAAAAAAATTTCATTGGAAGAACGCTTATTTCACGTGTTTATGCGGATGTTCTTTAAAAGTGAGAACATGTTTCGACAACACATGGCAGACAAGACAGGGAAGTGGCTCTCGTTAGATCATATATTTAAGAGTACTGCTAACATAGGTTATTGGCAGAACAAGGTATGGACAAAACTGTACGACTCCCTGTTTATTGGACTGAATGAATATGAAGAGGCTTTAGCATGGCAGCTAACCAAAGGAACAGCTTTGAACAATGTACGAGAGTTGTTAATTGGATTAAGGGGAATGGGGTTAGTTTCTAGAGAAACTGTGGTGCTGCGTCGGTGGGGGTGAAGAACAAGAATTTGGTTTTATCGACTGAGTCGATAAGGTAAATTAGCCACCGTAAAAAGATTTGAGAAAGCTGACGTTTCGAGCGCTAGCCTTTCGTCGGAGCGAATCAAGGGATTGCGGGTAGTGTGTGGTTTTATATAGTAAGCGGTGGAGCTACGCTATTGGTGGAAATTTGGTGACGTGAAAAACAAATGTAAATTAGTTGAATGAAAAGCGTTCGTTGATTCCGTGGGGTTTGAGAGTGCCGATTTGAAAGATGATTTTTTGTTTTAAGTTTTTACGGCTTTCTGTGTTACCCTGGTGTAGGGAAAGGCCGCAGATTGTCATGTGTTGTTATGAATGGTTAGTAAGATTGAAATGACGCGCGACTGGTTTGGATGCGTCTTTGTCATTTTTTTCAACGTCTCGGAGATGTTCACGAAAACGGTCGCCCAGTCTCCTCCCTGTTTCGCCAATGTATATCTTTTTGCAAAAAGTACATGTTATGCAGTAGATAACATTTACAGCGGTGCATGTGAAACGATCAGTGATTTTAATAGATCGTTTGGGTCCCGTTATTTTGTCCGCGTTGTGAATGAAAGGACAAGTGTTGCATCGTGTGCGTGCGCATTTAAAAATTCCCGGTTCATCGTCAGATTTCAGAGCGCTCGTAACGTAGAAAGTTGCCTATGTTTTTGTCACGTTTGAATGAAATTAGTGGGGGTTGTGAAAAAAGTGTACCTACATATACACATATAAGCTTAACTTGTATGATCTTGTATTGCTGATAGTGCCTATGAAATAAATTCTTTTTCTTCGTTTTTCATTAGTTTATTATGTCCAAAGAACGAAAACAATAATCATTTCCCGAGGAAAAGAAAGAAAATCGGTTTTTTAGCCCCTCGAAGATGCGTCACTTCAGTTGAAAAGTGGCTCCAATTTTTGGAGAGCCTGGGGCGAGTGGGCGTGCGTGATGACATAAATTACGTAAATAGTATGACACATTGGTTTGTTTACGCTATAATTCCCTTGGAATCCTTTAGCGTGATGGCCATTTTGCCAACGTTTTTGGCCGTACAAATGCCAGACAGCGCCTAATATGTTTCTTTACAGACCCCTGAAGGTGAAGAGGATCAGTTTCGGATCACTCTTGATCAACTGAAATGATCGTGTCCACTGTAGTTTTGCCATAGCGAGACGAACCGACTGTGCCGCTTGAGCGAAGGAAGTGAACATGAAGAAGACGGACTTTGATTTAGATTATTGAACTTGAAAGGTATACATTTCAGTAGCACAGCGTCTCAGTGGTTCGCCAGTTGAGTTGTAAGCTTATTGAATGCAGAGGCGTTTTTGTTATTTCTTTTTAGTGGCTCGTTGACTAGCGTTTATCGAACGCGAACGATATATTTGTAGTACAAACAATCATGATATTAGCGCATTAGCGACTCGGCCGGTCTTCTCTGAAGTTCATTGATCGCGCGTGAAGGTTATGAACTTATTTTATCGGCTTGGCAATTCGCCCGTCTACTTAAAGTTCTTTTTTCAATGCGAAGGATATGTCTTGGCGGCTTGCTAGTTGAAAGTTTCTGAATTATACTGATATGTTATGCATATCCGAGGTGGTGTTTTCCAGGCGGCTTGCTGAATTGAATGTGAATGGTGTATTTTTAGCGGCAAGGCGCCTTGATAGCGTATTTATTTATTCAAAATGTTTGAACTCAAGTATATACGTAATAATTATGCTTCTTGGTTCAGTGTCTTGCCAGCGATTAAACGTTTCTGGAAATTTTAACCACTTGGCGGCTTGTAAGTGAGTTCAAAGTATCGTGTTTACATTTATGTCTGATTTATATTTCATTGTATAAAAATTGATCTGATCGAACACGCAATGATTCAGCGATGTATTTTGTTCCGAATAGTCTTACGCATTTGTACATGTAGATTTTTGATAGATGTTCCGTAGAATAGACGCATTCCAGTGAACACTTGCGTCGCTGCACTTTGAATTTTATAATTCGGAATACCGTATAAACATTTATATTACTCGCCAGTCAGTGCCGATCGAGTCAGTATATTTTTGTAGGCCACACTTGAATGCGACGGCTCTCCAGTCGAGCCGAGGCTTGAAGGAACTTCCAAACCTTTGCAAAACAATATTAATCTTAAAGGCTCATGTTCACCCAAAATGCAATGCGCGCCCGGGCTGATTTTCGCACAGACGGAAAATCAGAAAATCTTCAGTAGCTTTCAGTGTGCAAAGAGAATCCTCTTCCATCGAGCTGATTTCCACAGTTATTGTAAATTTTTGTGTCTTGCGGTTTTATGTAATATTGTTGTTCTTCGTTTATGTGGATATTTCAATAAGAGGAACAATGAGATGTCGGACAAGGCCTCCAAGCGCACTCGAGGCCGGCCAAAACTACCGGGGCAACCGAAGTTTATCCGAGTTCGGGTCTCTGTCTTCCAGCTCTGGAGGGAACGAAAAAAGCAGCTCGGGTTCGAGAAGATATCGGACAGCAATTTTGCTGAAATTCTTCTTCATCGCTGTCAAGATAATGTCGATGTGGACGAGAGGTAAGCTGCATGAACTAATAGCTCAATCGAAGACTACAAACACTAGCACTGGTGCTGTTTTCATTTTGGTCGTGTTATAATTTTCAAATTTAGCTCTTGCCTTATTGGAATTTTCTTTTTTGCTCGAACAGTGAACTTTACTTGGAAGAGGAGGGAGAATTTGAATATCCTGCTTTCCCCGGTGATGGTAAGAAATACTTCCTATGTTCTAACATACGGATGAGTTGCCACCTGAAATGAACTTCTTCCTGTAGCGTTTGCAGTGGTAAAAGCCAAACTGATAGCGAAATTTCTGTGGTATTTTAGCTGAACAGCAGCCCATTATGTCCACACCAATACGAACCGGAGGAGTGGCAGCCAGACAAATCGAACAGTCTCAGCCTGAGCAGTCTGACAGGTAATTTTTTTTCATCTAAATTTAGTTTTCTTTCTTAGTCAGAAATGGTTATGAAAATTGTACTCATGACCTCACATATATATATATATATATATATATATATATATAAATAAATGTGAGAGGAAGTGACAAAACACGACTCCACGGTGTGGCCATCACCTCACGCATGCGCACAGCCATTTCACCCTAGCAGTGGCAGCCATGGACAGCTGTTTCGGCCTGGTTAGGCCTCATCAGCATGGCATAGCCAGGCACCAATGAAGAACACGAAAGTTCTTGTATTGGCGCCCTTTACTGCTAAGGCGGATGCAAAGCACCCCTTTAAGTGACAGCACCACACAAGCCATGTGGTAGCTCCACACCGTGGAGTTGTGTTTTGTGACTTCCTCTCACATTTATTTATATATATATATATATATATATATATATATATATAACTTCGTGAGAGTTCAGACTTCAGGAGTAATCATCGTTTTATTGCGACAGCTCTGTTTCGTATGGTCCAAAATTAAAAGGGCCACACTCATCAGGCAACTTGAACGAATGACCGGTAAAATTGAATGCTGGCAGTAAAATACGAAAAATTCAAAAAATTAAATGGTTGCTAGGTAGCAAATGCGTGCCGTTTGACAAAATAACATGTAAAAGCGTATCCGGTTTTGCTTTTTACAAACCGTCTATTGCGTCAATAAAATTATGGTACCTCACTGACCAAAATCCTGTAAAGGTGCTCGCACACTAGGGGTCATTTTGCAGCTACATGACCCCGGATTATGTAGCCGTTTTAAAATAATATTCCGTACATATAACGCGGCTTAGAGTGGGAACCTATAGCGGGGACATGAAGCACCGACAAAATCACAACATGTACACACAGACCAAACTGCGCCCTAAGCATGTCCCTGGGACATCTATCCATTTTACTCACACACTAGGGGGCATTTTACAGGCATGTGTACCGGGAACATGCAGCGGGGACAAATCACAACTAACACAGACAATTAAACACAGCAGCGGGAACACGTCTCGGGGACGTGTAGCTGTGGTCAATTTCTGTTTCGTTCACATGAGGGGGGCTGTAGCAGGCGCCTGTATCGGAGGCGCGCAGCAGGGACAACATCAAATTGCGCACATACATTCGCAATTGCAGCCATTACATGTCCCGGGGACATGAAGCCGCAGTCAAATCCTGTTCTATACATACCAGTGGAAATGCAGCAGGTGCTTTTATAAGGAGCTCACAGCAGGGACAAAACTTATTTACGCACACACATTCGCAACTTCAGTTATTACGTGTCCCAGGGACATGCAGCCGCAAGGTGTCACATTGTCTGATTTCTTCGTGCAACACGATTTCACACGATGTTTTGACACTGCAACATGTCCCGCCAAAGTTCATTTGGTCGAACTTCATGCGGCATGTTTCAGCAACGAATGTTGCCAAAAGGACGTTTTTTCTCGTGTGAACAGCTCGGGAGCGTGCGCCTGCAGCTTACTGGGAGATTTAACCAATCACAGGCAGCGAAAAAACGGGAATACAATACTTTCATGCTTTCGTACTTGTGATAAACACACAATTGGACGAAAATAGATGGATAATTACATTGTGTTGAAATGCAATAAATAGGGAAGCAACGTTTAAAACGAAGTCAGTCCATTTATTACCCCGTTGAGCTATGGCGGAGAGTGGAGAGCTGGGAAGGGAAGTGGAAGAAGTTGCTGAAATATCGAGCGGCTCGGTGTGGAGTGCAAGCACGACACGAATGCTGATTTCATTTTACAAGAAAAATCCTATATTATGGGACAAGCGATTGAAAGAATATGGAAACAAAACAAAGACAAAGAGAGCCATGATGCCACTTATTGCTCAGTTTGAAAAGACCAACCCTCCGAGGTCTGCACAAGACTTGAAGGCGAAATGGCACAGTTTGAAGAGCTCAGTGTTGCGATACTTGAAAAAGCAGAAGGACGAAGAGGATATTGAAATAAAGTGGCCTTTCTGGGAAGACCTTAACTTTTTAAGAGCATCGCTTCAAAATTCGGACGAGGATAACCTGGTTTGGACGGCGGAAGAAATAGGTAAACCATTCAGTCATTCGGATTGAATTAATGAACGATATACATGTAATTACAACAAATGTACAGGCATAAGATTGCGGATGCCTATACACCTTATTCCAAAATGGCGGGCAATTTATTATTCTTTTATATGCATGTTAATTAGACCTCATGGCCTCATTTTCACTTGAAAATTCTTTTGTATTTTGCACATGCTGACGAGGCCAAGAGGGCTAATTTACATGGATATAAAAGAATAATAAAATGGCCGCCATTTTGGAATAAGGTGTATGATTCGATTTTGTGGGAGCAAATGCAAATCCAGTCATACAGCGAACAACATACAGGCACCCCTACAATGGTGCTCAGTTTTAACCTCCGAATCTTATTTTTAGTGTATTTCTGGTTTATGTGGTAAGCTAAGCATCCGCGGCTAGTGTAGCACTGTTTGCGGCAGAGTGTGCAACTCAAGTCAAGATCAAATTTTGAACATAAGGGGTACACCATAAGAAATTGGGGGAGGGGGGATGGCAATATATTTTTGTGGGATTGTTTTTTTTTTTTTGGTGGGTGGGGGGGGGGGGGGGGGGGGGCTACCAGGGATGTGCAGGATTGATTTTCTATTTATTTGCTAATTGTCTTATAAGTTCTGGACCCCCCCTCCCCCCAACTTGTAATAGTCCACCCCTAAATTGACAATTTTAAAAGTAACGCAATGATATTAATCTGTTTTATTTGTTTTTTGCAGAGACCCTAATTTCTTTTTACCAGACTAACTGTCGGAAACTGCACAAACATTAGTGATTGTTGATTGATAGTGATCGGTGATCGATTATCGTAATGAGGATTGTTATGTCAGCCAGACAACAATAGCCCTTTTTTTAGCTTCTTTGGGGTTGTGTAGATTGGCTAGATTGTTGCGGACCTGTGTAGCGGGGTGATTTGCTGTGAAATAAATCTATCTAAATCGTGAAATTGTGAAAGTGTGGACGTCTATCTCGTGTTCCCCACATTACTGGCACCTCCGACGGGACAGAAGTCCTCAAGATGTCGCTTAAGAAGCAGTTAGGCGAGTTGGATGCGAAGCTAAAGGCTCTACATCTCAGGATAAAGAAATGTGATCAAGTCCTCGAAAACCGCGACAAACAAACCATCGAACGACAACGCATCTTTGTTGTTTCGCTAGCAGGAGAAATAGATCAGCTAAGAGGATCGATCCAAGAAACGAAGTTTTCTCAGGGAGAGTCAGAGGAGCAAGTCGAAACTTGGTCAGAAGAAATCGAGAAGGATTTGCGCCTGGCAGATGATTGCTCAAGCAAATTACAAAAGGGTCATGATCAAATTGTCAAGGAGGAAAAGGATCATGATCGGGAAGAGATGCATGAAAAAGATCTGGAGCATGAGAAGCAACTTCTTGATCAAAAGTTACAAGCTGCCGTCAAGCAAAAGGAGATGGAAGAGAATAAGTCTAGTGTTAAGCTTCCCAAGCTATCCATTACACCTTTTAGCGGGACTGTGATCGATTGGATGCGTTTTGAAAGTCAATTTTCTGCGATGGTCGACTCACAAAGCGTTCCTGCAGTTACAAAGTTCTCTCATTTAAAGGAATTATTGGTGCCGAGAGTTCGCCAAGCAATTGATGGTCTGCCATTTAATGATGAAGGCTACGAGCGCGCAAAGAAATATCTAAGAGAAAAATATGGTCACCCAGACGAGGTCGCGGGAGCTTATGTCATAAATCTTCTTGAGTTACCAACGATAACAGAACGAAATGTGGCCAAGATTCACCAGTTTTACGAAAAGCTTCTCTTCACAATTGAGAGTCTTGAAACGCTGGGAAAGCTTGAATCGGTTCAAGGCGTGGCGTATTATGTCCTTGTGAAGAAATTGGAATTCCTTCGAAGTGAGCTCATTTCACACGTGCACAGTGATTGGCGTTCGTGGTCGTTTAAGGATTTGTTGGAAGCGTTACGCAAGTGGACGGACACGAACACAACCAGCTCTAAACGTCCTGCCTTAAGTGATCGTGTTTTCTTTTCGGAGGATCGGCATGTCAACAATTCGTGTGTCTATTGTGATAGCACGGAACATGTTTCGTCGGACTGCGGCGAAATTGCTACGCCTGAGGAGCGAAAGGCTTTTTTATTTAGCAAAAGGCTTTGTTTTAATTGTGCAGCTGGTCAACATAACGCCAACAAATGTCCGAGCAAGTTGTCGTGCCGTACGTGTCGGCGAAGACATCACACATCGCTTTGTCAACAAGCATCTGAGCCCAGTTTGACAACTAACGTCGCTGGATCGTCTGTTATCCATCCGGTTGTCATGCTCGACGTCAATGGCCGGAAATTCCGCGCACTCCTCGACAGTGGTGCGAGTCAATCGTATGTGTCGTCGACATTGATTGATCTTATCGGAGCGCGTGTGGTTAGAAGTGGAACGCGCCGCGTGGCAACGTTGTTGGGCGTGACAACAACAAAGCTTCAAGAGTACGACTTGTGTCTGCGAGCGGTTAAAGGAGACTTCGCGTTAAACACGCGTGTCACGCTAATTGAAAAAAAGGAGTTACTGATGCTTGACAACCCTCGGTATGCAGAGCGAATTGCTAACCACTCTCATCTGATTGGAGTCGAGTTAGAGGATCAGTCATTAGACAGACGTCTACCGGTTCACATCATCCTAGGAGCAAATGAATACGCGCAGATCCGTACACGCATGCAACCGCGTGTTGGACGCCGTGGAGAACCCGTGGCTGAATTTACTCGTTTTGGCTGGGCTCTTATGGCTCCAGGAGTAGAAGCTGATTTGAGCGCTGGTTTTCTAGCCATGGATGCTGTGAGTGATTATGAGAAGCTGTGCGCCTTAGATGTGCTGGGGTTAGCCGATTCGCCAGCTGGAGACCAGTTAGAAGTGTATAAAGAGTTTCGGGAACAGCTCACCCGAAATCCTGAGAAAGGCTGGTACGAAACGGGACTACCGTGGAAAGGAGATCACCCACCACTCCCAACCAACAAGGAGGGAAGTCTGCGACGCCTACACACTCAACTGTCCAAATTGCGCCGCATTGAAAAGCTCGACGAATACGACGCAATCATCCGGGATCAGCTAAGAGAAGGCGTAGTTGAGCCTGCACCTTTGCAAGCTACAGGAAAGGAGTTTTACATGCCTCATCGAGCGGTTATTAGAGAAACTGCTAAAACTACTAAAATGCGGGTGGTTTATGACTGTTCTGCACGGGGAGCAAAGGACGCCCCTTCTCTAAATGACTGCCTAGAGCCAGGCCCGCCCCTTCAAAACAAAATCTACGATGTCTTAGTACGTGGAAGATTCCATTCAGTGGCCTTTGCTGGAGACATGCGCAAGGCATTTCTCCAGGTTCGCATCAGAGAGGGGGAGCGTGACGCACTCAGGTTCCATTGGTTGCGTGACCAGCATTCTACGCAAGTACAAGTCTTCAGGTTTACACGGACGCTGTTTGGGCTTGCACCCTCACCCTTTCTGCTAGGAGGAGTGATTGAACAACACCTGGAGAGCTGGAGCGAGAATCTGCCACAGAGTGTTGCCGAGATTCTTCGCAGCCTCTATGTTGACGATCTTATTTCTGGTGGTCCCACCGTCACAAAAGCCAAAGAGCTCAAGAGTGATGCTGTGACAATCTTCTCTGACGCCGGTTTTGAGCTGCACAAATGGCATTCCAACGAGCCGGAGTTGGAAGAAAACCCTCGCGATAGTGTCACTGACCACGAAGAAACCTACGCCAAGCAGCAGTTCAGTGCTAATGTCTCTGGAGAAGGAAGTAAACTCCTTGGCCTTAAGTGGGATAAAGTCGCGGACACCCTGGCCATAACATTCCCTCAAGAGAAAGCGGAGCCGACCAAGAGAGGAATTCTAGGAAAGTTGGCTCACATTTACGACCCTCTTGGTCTAGTTTCCCCCACAACATTACAAGGAAAGTTTATCTATCGAGAGGCTTGTGAGCTTAAACAAGCCTGGGACGCTCCCCTTCCAGATGCCCTTGCAGTGAGATGGAAGCGCTGGGAGAGCGACTTGCCCGAGAAAATAGTGGTCACACGAGCGTTTTCCCCCTACCGGGAACCAGTCAATGCAGTGGAGCTCCATGCATTTAGAGACGCAAGCGGGCGTGGTGTCGCAGCAGCAGTGTACGCAGTAGTTAGACAAGACTCCGGAACAACACAAGGACTGGTGGCTGCAAAAGCGCGTCTTGCGAAGCAGCGATTGACCATACCAAGACTCGAGTTGGTTGCGGGACACATGGCTGTTAACTCGGTAGATAACGTCCGCCGTGCGTTAGTTGGATTCCCTGTGACATCAGTCCATTGCTGGCTTGACAGCACCGTTGCGCTCCATTGGATTCGCGGAAATGGCGAGTACCGACAATTCGTGGCGAATCGCGTGAACAAAATCAAGGATCACGAGATCAACGAGTGGAGACACGTGCCGACTGATCAGAATCCTGCTGACCTCGGGAGCCGCGGGGGTTCCGTTACAGATGCCGAATTATGGTGGAATGGACCCAAGTGGTTGCAAGACCAGAACGCTTGGCCACCGAATCCAGCAACTACAGCCAGCGAAGTTACTGAAGCAGAGACAAAGATCGTACGAGAGGTGTTGGCAGCAGTGACCGTTGACCAGAAGCAAGTCGATGAATTTGACCAGTTACTCGAAAGACATGATTTGCGAAAAGTCTTACGAGTATGTGCCTGGGTGTCGAGATTCGTGGGTAATTCTCGTCACAATACTCCGAGCATTACTGGGTCGATAACTACAGCTGAAATCGAGGCTCGAACCAACTGGTGGATCCGTAGAGTCCAGACACGTGCTCTAAACACTCCCAAGGTGGACAGCGACAAGCTACAACTCAATCTTCATCCAAACGGGGAGGGAATCCTAGAATGCCGTGGGCGTATTCAAGGACGTTACCCCATCTACTTGCCAGATGACTCCCTTTTTACTGAGAAGTTGGTACGTCACGCGCATCAGCGAACCCTTCATGGAGGGCTCGGTCTAACGATGGCAGAAGTTAGAGAGAAATATTGGATACCAAGACTTCGCAAGCTAACGAAGAAAGTGGTTAAGAGCTGCTGGGGATGTAAACGATTTCAAGCAGTCGCGCAAGCTGCTCCTCCACCAGGCCTGCTTCCTAGAGAGAGAACAGAGGGATCTGGCGCCTTCGAAATCATAGGTGTAGACTTCGCTGGACCAATCAAATACCGCAAGTCGCCACGGGTCGAAGGGAAGGCTTACCTGGTCCTGTACGCTTGCAGCTTGTCAAGAGCCATACACCTAGAGGTATTACCAAATCAGGAAACCACCACCTTTCTTGGAAGCTTCCGACGCCTGGTTGCTCGCCGTGGGAGACCAGCTAAAGTGTTTTCTGACATTGGGAAGACCTTTGTAGGAGCAGCCAGGTGGTTAAAGCAGATCCAGAGCGACGAGAAAGTCCATTCTTATTTATCTGACGAAGGAATCGCCTGGAGTTTCAATTTGAGCAGAGCGCCATGGTGGGGTGGGCAATTTGAGCGGCTGATTGGTCTTTTCAAGCGAGCGTTCTACAAGACCATTGGAGGCGGACGGCTGTCCTGGACGGAACTCTCCGAAGTTGTTATTGAGGTCGAAACTCAGCTGAACCGCCGCCCGCTGTCTTATGTTGAAGAAGATGTCCAGCTACCCCTTCTCACTCCGGCCTCCTTCTTGTTCCAGAGATCCATTCGCCTGCCCAAACAAGAGCCTTGGAGAGAGGAGAATGTAGATCTTCGCAGGCGAGCAAAATACCTGAAGTCCTGTAAAGATGCACTCTGGAAACGCTGGTCCCGCGAGTATTTAACCGCCCTCAGAGAACGCCACAATTGCAAAGTGGGTGGCAAGCCGAGTACCTTGAAAGTAGGTGATGTGGTCATTGTGCGTGGAGATGAAAGCAATCGAGGGAAGTGGACGCTGGGCGTGATAGTAGATCTGTTCGAGGGTCGTGACGGAATCGTACGTGCAGCGAAACTTCGTGCAGGGAAGTCTTTCCTTGAAAGGCCAGTACAGCATCTTTTCCCATTAGAGCTAGAGTGCGACATCCTGGAACAGAAAGAGAATACCCCAGTTCCAAACCCAGAGCCACAACTTCCCCGTCCTAAACGAGACGCCGCGATTGCTGCAGACCTGAGGATTCGAGATACTTTACAGGAGGAGGAGATGTAGAACCTGAACATGATCTCAATAGACAATAGACGTTTATTCATAGATAAGCTCCAACTTGTAAGCTCGTTAGCAGAAGTTTCAAAGCACCTTGTACTGGGGTGCAGAACATTTAATGAACAATTAAGTCTCGGTTACAGTTACGTTAGGATTCAAGATTCAAAGTTTCCGTTTACATATGCTTTCTTGTAGAAACCACATGGGGGAGAGTGTTGGAAACTGCACAAACATTAGTGATTGTTGATTGATAGTGATCGGTGATCGATTATCGTAATGAGGATTGTTATGTCAGCCAGACAACAATAGCCCTTTTTTTAGCTTCTTTGGGGTTGTGTAGATTGGCTAGATTGTTGCGGACCTGTGTAGCGGGGTGATTTGCTGTGAAATAAATCTATCTAAATCGTGAAATTGTGAAAGTGTGGACGTCTATCTCGTGTTCCCCACATTACTAACGAGTGCCAATGGAACCACAATATCCCTGAGTATCACACAAACAGCAACAAAGACCTACTCTTGGATTGCCTTGCTAAAGAGCTGGAGGATAAATATACCAAAGAGGACATTCAGAGAAAGTGGAAGAACCTGCTCAAGCTCTATAGGCAAGAACACGGAAAAGTCCAAAAGAAACCATCCGGTTCAGGTACCAATGACGTGTATCAGTCTTCATGGGAGTTTTACGCGCATCTTCAGTTCACCAACAGCATTTGCGATGACACAGACGACACTATCGACACGATAGCCGGTAACTCGTCAGCGAAAAACAGAAAGAAACAACGAGATGACATCGAAAACAAGAAACTAGAATTATTTGAGCAAGCAGTAGTGGCGATTAAAGCGCCACTCCCTGCTACAGGCGACTCCCCTGCACACGAGACCAACGAAACACATGTATTTGGAAAATACGTTGGATTGACATTGTCCAAACTGGCTCCATCCACATTTCGGCGAGCGAAGAAGTGCATTTCAGATGTTCTTTTTGAATTTGAGGAAAAAGATGAGATAGAAAAGGCCAACAGCACCAGTTTCGCTCGAAATTCAACTCAGCCTGTATTCAGTAGAGTTGACTATCCTTCAAGCCTCGCTTCTGGCTTGAGCTACAGTGACACCAGCTATGCTAGCGCTTCCAACATCACTCCGCCTGGGTTTAATCCATATCTCCATGGTGGTACACATATGCAGTCTGCCGAATAGTTACCGTCACGACCATCCTTTGGTGCTGAAAACTCTCACAGGAACCAATCACTCCTGCCGGACTTCGACTAGAAAATAAAAAATTCAAAGTAAAAACGGGCTATTCCAGGATTACATTTAGTGCATACCCTGATTATTATGCGCAATGCATTTGTTCCTGTAAATTAACTGATTAAAAAATCAAATGACAACAAACGTTTTTCTCGTGTATTTGCTTTCAGTCGTCGTAATTTAAATTTTCGCATGTCGAATATTTCCATTCTTGTCTATTGTTCGCGTAGACCGACGTATATCAACCCTGAAGTTCAAGCGCCTAACCTATCATGAGCCGTTGCTAATGCAAATTTGAAACCTGTATTGCCTTAGTTCGTTTGTATAGTCGTTAATCATACGACTTCGACTTCAATTTGGAATTTATTTGAGTGCGTTTTTCCAAAAAAAGTCAAAATTGCTCGAGCCATCTTGGGCTTTTTGAAAAAGTCACAAGTAGAAATTAATTCAGATTGAACGAGAAATGTCATATGGTTACCTTTTAATTATACACATGAAAACATTCACGAAAATCAAAGCACTTTTGCTGGAAGAAAAACTAGTGGAAAACGCCGAGCGCTCGGAACCTCGCACTCAAGTGGTGAAAATGTAGGTCACTGACTGTCTAGTAGTAAGGGAGCAATTGGTACTGACGCGTGCAAAGTACAATAACATCACATCTTTTTGGGCGGAAAAGGTGAATTTCATCTAATTCAAGCTAAGTAGAAATTAATTGAAATGAGCATTTCCCTAAAAATCAGTTGCATGACTACATTGCTCGACAAGTGACATTGACATTAAAAAGACAAAAAGCGTGACTGTAAAATAACAATTACGGTTAGTTTTTGCCCTTCTTTTTTACGCCTGAACGTTTATTTTTTCCAATTTGTATGGTTAACGGCTAGATCAGGGCCATTTAACGTATTAAGACTCTGAGAAAACTGGGGGTGGGGATAGGGGGACACAAGTTGAAATTGGGAGGCAGATTAGGTGCCTTTTTATACAGTTTTATTATGATCACCATATTGTTTTGAAAAAAATGCACCCGGCCCCTATAAGCGCTAAGGCCCTGTATTTTATGAATAAAAAACTGTGTTGAAGCAGCATTTCAAAGACTTCTTGCGCTTTTGTTAACAATTTCTTCACTATGTTAATTAATTTAGTATGAGCAACGAGGCTCAACATTGGCTACACCGGCGTTGTATTGGGGTTTTAGTTCCATACGGTGCAACCAGTAACAAACCTTGTTTTAGTGACCCCATTTGTGTTTCTGTTTCAAAAGTTCGTGGATACTTTTTTTCAATTCCAAATTTAATTGTCAGATTTTGAGTTGTATAATGATTTATCATTTTACAATCAAGAGAATTCATTAAGGTCCATTAAGAGTCGGTTTTCTAACGAAAAAGGTACAAATTTGGATTGCATGTTTTTTTTTTCTAGCACACGGATATTTCTAACATAAATCGGTTTGTATGTTGTGTTCTGATCATTATTTTTGCAAACTACAAACTCTGCTCTCGCTTGAATGCATACTACGCAAATTTCATTTTAACTGTCACAATGCCATAGTCAACATATTAATTACAATTATATCTAGATTAGAACTCAAAGCCACTAAAATCCACACATTTTCCTTTGCCATGGCACATCGCCTTCGTCATTGAACCATCTTGTATATTCCTGGCGCATTTCTTTGGCTCCTGTGTTGTAATTGTGCTGAAGGGATGGCTGAAGGGATACGAGTGATTCGAGAGGAGAGTCGTCTCTCCAAGTGCCTTGGATGATTTCCCCGGTGACAGGATCTTCGTTGTCAATCAGACCAGGAGGGCAGTACACATTCCTACTGAATCTGTCGCTGTTCAGCCAGTTGTGAAACGTGAGTGCGGCCATCGTTATTTTCTGTACCTTGGCAGGGCTCAAAAGGAAGGGGGCTCGGAAACAGCGCCATCTATTCCCAAAGATTCCCAGGATGTTCTCGGAAATCCTTCGTCCTCGAGATATCCGATAATTAGCAATTCTTTCCTCGACTGTAAGGCTCTTTCGAGGATACGGCTTCAGCATGTAGCTCGCCAAGAAAACGCTTCGTCTGCTGTTATGACAAAAGGAACTGCCTTGCTAGCCCCGGGCAATGGGCAAGGAGGAGGTATGTTAAGCGGATTGTCTGGGCTGTCCAAAGCCTTCTTCAGTGAGCACCGTGCCCATGCGTGTCCGTCTGAGTTCCGCCCGTTGGTGCCTTCATCTGCGTAGAGGCACTCGTAACTCGGTCCCGACATGATCAACGCAATAACACTTTCGTTCCCCTTATAGTCGTGGTAATGGGAACCAGCACTTGGGGGCTTCTGGATCAAAATCCGTTTTCCGTCTATAGCGCCAACGTTATTTGGAATACTCCACTTAGAGTAGAATGAAGTTGCAATTCCGCGCCAGTTTTCAACGGTGTTGGACGTTTTTAAGTGTTGTCTTTCCAAAACTTGGTAAATCGTGTCGCATACTTCCATTACAATCTGAGACACAGTACTCTTGCCAATCCGAAACTGGAAGGAAAGGGACTGAAACGTCTCTACTGTTGCCAAGTATCTGATAGCGAGGGCAACTCTTTCGTTTGGCGCAATAGATGTCCTCATATGAGTCTCTTGCTTTGTTAAAAGGGGCCCTACAGCCTCCACTAATGCTAGGAACTTGGCATGAGGCATCCTCATGTACTCGCCAAACCCAAGGGTGTCTTCCGCCGCTAATTCTCTAAACAGGGTATGATAGGCCCCCAATTCCTCTCGTCGTTTTATCCACTCGCGAGTCCACACTCGTCGTTCAATAGAGGCAGGAGGGTCGTCGTCTAAAAGCTGCATCAAAATCAGCAACATGAACTTATTACGCTTTCTGGCAACTTCACGCACCGCCATCATGACTAGTCAACTGAATAAACGTTGCTCCCTTATTTATTGCATTTCAACACAATGTAATTATCCATCTATTTTCGTCCAATTGTGTGTTTATCACAAGTACGAACGAATGAAAGTATTGTATTCCCATTTTTTCGCTGCCTGTGATTGGTTAAATCTCCCAGTAAGCTGCAGGCGCACGCTCCCGAGCTGTTCACACGAGAAAAAACGTCCTTTTGGCAACATTCGTTGCTGAAACATGTCGCATGAAGTTCGACCAAATGAACTTTGGCGGGACATGTTGCAGTGTCAAAACATCGTGTGAAATCGTGTTGCACGAAGAAATCAGACAGTGCGACACCTTGCGGCTGCATGTCCCTGGGACACGTAATAACTGAAGTTGCGAATGTGTGTGCGTAAATAAGTTTTGTCCCTGCTGTGAGCTCCTTATAAAAGCGCCTGCTGCATTTCCACTGGTATGTATAGAACAGGATTTGACTGCGGCTTCATGTCCCCGGGACATGTAATGGCTGCAGTTGCGAATGTATGTGCGCAATTTGATGTTGTCCCTGCTGCGCGCCTCCGATACAGGCGCCTGCTACAGCCCCCCTCATGTGAACGAAACAGAAATTGACCACAGCTACACGTCCCCGAGACGTGTTCCCGCGTTTTAGCGCCTTATTTGGCTCTAATTAACACCCGCTAGGCGTTTCTTAGACGACGCAACTTATGCCCCATTCACACCAACGGTTAAACATGTTTAAATGTTGTTTAGTTTAACTCGGTTTTTAGTCTCTATCTTGAACATTTTTAAATGTATATGACTCAAACTACCTGGAATGGTAATAAAGTCAATAAAGTTTCTTTTAGTAAAGATTTCACTCCAAATATTACGGGAGGTTAGGAGATATTTTTCTAAACCTGTTTTAAACTAAACAACATTTAAACATGTTTAAGCGTTGGTGTGAATGGGGTATTAGTTCATCAAAACTTAAGCATTTCCCGGTGAAGGAGCCAGGGACAATTAGGTTGGATTAACTATCGAAAGGATTAGTTGACTGTTAAGGCTCGCAAATAGTTTACTCTGGAGCGAAAGGTAAGGTTTTCAATATTTTTCCGCCCTCTGTCTTCTTGTGTGTTTTATGTAATGTGTTGTGAAATATTCAACTCGTCCGTGCATAATCAGTTTACGTTATGTGTATGTCTTTATATGTTAACGAACCTGCCATTCATTTTAAAACAATGCGGTATTGTGAAACCTATAGACTTAGCTAGAGGTGACAACAATCTATCTATATTGTACAAAAAAAGATCGCGATGAATGGTAATAATATTAAGCTGAAAGCTATCTCGCTCAACGTTCGTGGTATTCGGACCTTGGAAAAGCGTAAAGGAATTCTAAATTGGTTAATCAAGCAAAAGGCAGATATTTGTTTTCTACAAGAAACCTATAGCACAAAGGAGGTCGAAAACCAGTGGAAAGCGCAATGGCATGGCGATTTCTTTTTTGCGCACGGGTCTGCGCATAGTCGAGGGGCCGCCATGCTTATACGACATACGCTTGATTTTAAACTAATTTCAGTCAAGTCCGACGAAGAAGGAAGATTCATCCTTTTGGAGGCTAATATTCAGGATTGTTCTTTTCTTTTGGTAAACATTTACACCCCTAACATAACTCAACAATCCGAATTTTTCCAAAAAATATCCAACATGATTAACAGTGAGGAACACTTTAAGCAATGCAAAATCTTACTCGGTGGAGATTTCAATTTAACTCGCGACCTTTCTCTTGATTGCCTAGGTGGGAACCCAACCTATAAACATTCAGTTAAAATTTTAGATGATATCTTAAATGAAAACGACTTAATTGATATTTGGAAGATACAAAATCCAGAAAGCAAACGTTTTACATGGAGGCAGAAACGTCCATTTATACAAAGGCGACTGGACTACTGGTTTATAAGTGATATATTAGAGGATGATGTTGCTAAGGCCGACATTATAACCGCTATCAAAACAGATCATTCAGCAGTCATCCTTGAAATAGACAGCCTCAATGACCAACCACACGGCCCGTCCTTCTGGAAACTAAATAACAGTCTCTTAGAAGACACTGATTACATTCTCCTGATGCGAGAGATGTTCCCTGAATGGAAAACAGAAATCCATTTCTGTAATGATCCAAGAATAGTGTGGGACTGGATTAAATTTAAAGTTCGCCAAGAAACCATTACTTACAGTAAATAAAAAGCCCGTCAAAGAAGAGATAAATTAACAATAATTGAAAATAAACTTAAGATGTGTGAAGAAGAAATAGCGGCATCTCCAACACCTGTAAATGTAGAGAATTTAGAAAAGGTTAAAGCGGAATATGAAAGAGAATACGACTATATTGTGTCAGGTTCGATTATCCGCTCTCGCATCACATGGTACGAAAAGGGAGAAGGAAACACTAAATTTTTTTTAAACCTTGAAAATAATAAAAAGAAAAAGAGCTCAATAAGAAAGCTGATTTAATCAAACGGTAAAGAATCTACCAACCCAAACACAATTTCAAAGGAAATCGAAGTTTTCTTTGCGGATCTTTACGATGAAAAGGCAGAATTTACTTTTGATCAAATGACTTGCCCCTTCTTAAACACTGCTAATATTCCAAAATTATCAGATGAAATGCGCGACACATGCGAGGGCGAGCTAACATACACAGAATGTTTTAATATTCTCTCCACGTTTAAAAACAACAAAATACCAGGTAACGACGGCTTATCTGTGGAATTTTATAAGGTCTTTTGGCCGGTAATCGGGCGGAATCTTGTCGATTCCTTAAATTATTCCTATCGCCATGGTGAACTCTCGACAACTCAAAAACAAGCAGTAATAACTCTTTTAGAGAAAAAAAATCGAGACAGACGACTAATAAAGAACTGGAGACCAATTTCCTTAGTCGATGTTGATGCAAAAATTGGCTCAAAAGCGATCGCAAAACGACTTGAGAAAGTGCTTCCTCCTTGAGGCAGTTCGCACCATTGATGATGTAATTGAGTTCACTAAACGGAAAGGCCATAAAGGTATTTTGACTGCTATCGATTTTGAAAAGGCCTTTGATTCGATTAACCGGAGTTTTCTTTTTAGAACTTTAGAAGTGTTTGGTTTCGGCGCTTCCTTTATTACCTGGATTAAAACTTTTTACAATGACATATCAAGTTGCGTGATTAATAACGGCTTTACTACACCTTTCTTCCAAGTTAAACGCGGAGTTCGTCAAAGGGGATCCCCTCTCCCCGTATCTTTTTATTATTGCTCTCGAGACTTTGGCGATATACATATGAAATAATAACCAAATACGAGGCATTAAGATCAACGAAACAGAAATGATTAAGTTGGTCAATTTCGCGGATGACATAACAACGTTCGTTAGCGATAAACCTTTTTTTAATCTCATGGATAGTGTGAAACATTTCAGCAGATACTCGGGATTGAACATGAACCATGAGAAAATCGAAATCCTTCCACTGGGCAACATGGAGCTTCATCACAACGACATGGGGGTTGAAGAAATAAAAAAATTTGTACAAATTTTAGGTGTATTTTTCACAAATGACAAAGTACTGTTTATTAAAAAGAATTTTGAATCCATCGAAAAGTCTGTCAAAGAACTTTTACATGGATGGAGCTGGAGAGGACTCACGTTGATTGGCAGAATTCAAGTCATTAAATCATTTGCTATCCCAAAAATTCTTTACCGCGCGACTCTTATTGCATGCGATAAAGACTCAATACAAAAACTTAATTCAATTCTGTTCTCCTTCGTATGGAAAGGTAAAGACAAAGTGAAACGAGCGGCACTGATAAACCCAATAGAAAAAGGAGCCCTGAGTATGCCTGATATTAATTCAATGATTACGACACAAAGAGTTATGTGTATAAAAAGATATCTGGATCCTTACCTGGCAGGCTGGAAAATTTTTTTGGATTTGTACCTAAAAAACGTAGGAGGGAAATTTCTCTTTTACTGCAATTTTGACTACAAAAAGCTCTCGATTACTGTCCCCTATTTCTATAAGGAGTGTCTTATGTCATGGTCCTCTCTAAATGAAAATAACCCGTCCACACTTGAAGAAATTGTAAATGAAGTTTTGTGGAATAACAAGAATGTTTGTATCGAAAACAAATCTGTTTTCAGCAAAAGACTAACTGAATGTGGTTACTATAAAGTTGGCGACCTTTTCGATACTACAGGAGAGCTTGTGTTGGGAGGGGAATCGCGAAGTCTAAGTATCTCCCCCGTTGATGTCTTCCTATTATTTAGTATATATAACGCGTTTCCACTAACATGGCGCAACATCTTAAACTTAAATAGGAATTTAATATCAATTCATACGCAACAGTTGAACCCAACAACCTTTCATCTCTACATTAACAACGATGAATACAATCTGGAGAAGGTTAAATCCAAAACACTGTATCGCATTTTGGTCTCGAAAATTGCAAAAAATCCAACATCGGTCAAAAAATATGAAGAAACCTATAACACTGATTGTTTTCAACTAAATTGGAAAGCTATATTCCTTTTATACGGTGGCCCACTAGGGCCACGGCTGCACACTGTAAAACAAAGCCGTCTTTGTATAAAAACTCGCCTCGTCTGTGCAATGGTACTTGTTTTCCATACAAGTATAAGCCTGTTGCATAGAAATAAGCCTCCTCCGTAGAAATTAGCCTCCTCCGTAGAAATAAGCCTCCTCCGTAGAAATCCTCCTCCTCCGTAGAAATCATCCTTCTCCGTAGAAATGAGCCTCCTCAAGGTCCTGGAATCTAATACCCAGGCCTCTCGCTGAACGCCGCCACTTCTCCCCGCCATTTTGATGCAAGCGTGCAAAATTATGGCGCATTTTTGCAGCTCATGTGGCGAAAATCTGGGCCAATATTCTACATCCAAGCCGAATTACTGCCCGAAATGTGGCACAAAATTGCAAACAGGTTAGTGATCTATTTTTTGTTGTCATGTGTCTGCATATTTTAATCGATTATCTAGCAGCTGTTTTGAGCACATGTTTATACAGCTCGAAGGCACTTATCAGCTTTAAGCTTACTTATGGTTCGATTTCCATATTTTAAAGTAAATATTAGTTACGCTTTGAATAGGCCACTTCCAAGTTGTCTTTAGTCTCTCCATCAGAGCGAGGTCAAGTGCGAAATGAGTTCACATGCAAATAGAACTAATTTTCATATGAATGGTTTCGCACTTCGCCTCGCTTTGAAAAGGAGGCTCTATATTTGAGATTGCTTCGGCTCTATAGTTGAGGTGTGTGTTGCTGTGCATTGGCTGTTTGTCATAATGTACAATTTTGTGGGTTTTGGTTTAATAGCTGCCATGTTTTTGATGAATGTAAGAAAGAAATAACCCAATGTTCTTAGAACGTGATTAGTTCTCGATGTATCCAAGACCATTTTTTTTATTATTTTATAGATAATAAGCTTAAATACAAGACAGGGTTACCAATATTTTTCTTGAAACTTGTAGTTAAAAAAAAACACTTTTTTATAGAAAGGGATTTAATTTAAGCTTATCTGACTGAGTTTATTGTTCTGTTGTTCAGACAACTGGATCTTTAAAATGACTCTAATTCTATGATAAACTACAGGAAATGTTCAGGTTTGGGACAGAAAGTCTATGCGGGAAATACTGGCATGTATAATATTCTGAAGCAAATGATTAATTGCATTTCCATACAAATACTGTGATGATTTTGGCATTGTTTGCTGCCCTCCCCCAATCCCCCATGCTTAATCAAAAATCATTCATGTAGTGTAACAAGTTCAATGTGATTATTCTCATTTTCTATGTTACGGAGCAGTGAAATGACCTCTTAATTAATGAGCGTATCTGGGTATTGTTTTTAATTTAACATTACATAATTAGCTTTAAATATCTTTCCAAAGGAGGAACAGCGACAACAGCTGCAGAAACAAATGCACAAACCCACACTTCACACTCAGGGTCGTCCTTTCGTGAATTTAAGAAGCGAAAGGAGGATGAAAGGGCTAAAAAAATCAAAGCAAGTAAGAAAGAGAAAGCAGTCGAATAAGTAAAAATTCAAATAGGAGTTATGGAAGAGACAGATGGTCGTTTGAAAAAAGTAAAGGGCAGGACTCTCCCGCTGATGGTGCCTTCTAATGTTACTGCAAACATATTGCTGAAGGCGGCAACAGAAAAACATGCCAGACACTATAAGCAGTTCAATCAACACCTTCAGTATGTGCTGCTATATCCTGATCAAACTGTGTTGCAGACCCTCCCTGGTAGTGCAGAACCTTTTGTACTAAACAGGTACAAAGAAGAGCTTGGAAACCCTTTTTCTAAGTTGTACTTCTGGTTGTGCAGAACAACAGATCTTGTTAACCTTAATGGGGAGTCTGATAGCAGTGAGCCAGGACCATCATGCCTTACTAATACAGTGATTGAAATTGAAGAGTCACAGAAAATAGGTGTCTCAGAAAAACCACCTACCAGTAGTCAAGCTGAAGCAAAGGCTTCACTTCCCTCTAGAGGATGCAGTACCTGTCCATCGTGCTCAAAGGTATTTCCTATGGATGAAATTGAAGTACATGCTGACCTATGTGTGGACTTCTGGATTGATCCTGTGGGAGAGGTTGAGGATGATGGCCAATTGGAAGCATTCATGGAGTCAGAAGAATCATCCAGAGTCAAGCCTGCATGTGAAGGTAGCGAGTATGAAGGTGATACGTCACACAAGCTGAAAGATGTGGTGAAAACACTACAACGAAATACGGATTCTGGTAAGAAAACCAGAATAAGTATAAGAAGGAAAACAATGTTTCAGGATTACATTGATGCAAGGAAAAAGAAGTGGTTTAATTCAAAACAAACACTTAAGGTGACATTTATTGGAGAACCAGCCATAGATGACGGAGGGCCACTTCGTGAATTTTTCACAGGTTTGTTATGAGATTGACAGCTTGTACATGAATAGGCCATTTCCGAGTTACGATATGCCTCGTTGTCACAGCGAGGCTAGGTGCACAACCTTTCATATGGAAATGAGTTTTATTTGCATTTGAATAAAAGCTCATTTCCATATGAAAGGTTGTGCACCTAGCCTCGCTTTGACAACGAGGCATAACGTAACTCGGAAATGGCCTATTGTATTGCAACTACTTGTGGTTGCTTATAATGCACCAACCTTTGCCCAGATGAACTATTCTCTAGGAAATTCAACCAAAGTGATGATGCAGTGGCAGTATATCATTCTGATAAAACGTTACTGCATTTGTTTGTGCTTCTTAGGGACACACTTTTAAAGGAATGTTTTCGAAGCCGTATAATAAACTTGTACAGTGTGTCTTATCAGGTTTACAATCTCTCGCTTGTGGCTTGGGATTTTAAACCTGATAAAACACCACTACTTATTATTTTATTAAACACTACTTAAACCCCCTTCAGCAAGTAAGCTCCCTGGATAAATAATGTTATTGTTGTTTTATTTGCTAGTTGTGATTTATTGTAATTGAAGGGCCGAGAGCATGTCCAGCCTATATGACTTTTTAGGCCTTTTTTTATGTTTTCACGCTCAGAATAGTTCAGAATAGCCTCATTTTATCGTACAGCGAATAATATCACAAGCCCTTGTTGAATTTGCACTAACCCTAAGGAATTTGACCAATTTCACCTGAAAAAAGCAGAGTTCTGGCCCTCCAGTGCTTTGACGGTACATTCAGAGCGCAATTTCGAAGCCATTTGAAAGCAGTTTGGCCGTGAGAATACACGACTGCAATACTTCTGATCAGTGCCAACAACTAAACGAAAATACCGTTATTTATGCACGCACGCCTGGCTCGCTTATCTATCGTGAGCTCACTACGGCAACACATCGCCTCTGTAGCGTGTGTGTAAGCCAACGTGTATGAGGCCCGTCCGGTGATTGAAAGACATCATTAAGTCCGGAAATCCTTGAGTCTCTAGCACTTCTCAAAGAAACAAGTCGTGTTTCTTGTCCTTCCTTGTGTCTGAAGCGCCATTTAGCGCTCGAGGTGAAAAACGGACCTTGGTCGGGAAGACGAGCCGGCGGGAAAGTCTGGAATCACTTCGGATCAGAAAAGGGGCAGCGTTGAGAGTTGTGGGCCATTTCCCATCCCGTGCCGTGGTCGAAATGCCCGATATCCGAAGTGCTTTGAGACATAGTATTTTGCAAAAACTTTCGGGCGGGAACTCCATTTCGGTTTTGTTGTAGGATTTCCCGACATGCTTTGCGACAGTGGTAGATGGGTCCGCTGTGCGTGGTCGGGCACTTGAAATACAGCTTTGGGCAGCTCGAAGTGAGACGGCGGGAAGACGTTTCGCATTTGGAGTCTTTAATGCAACATTAAATTCGATCTAAAAGAATTTTGAAATCGAGATACGCGTTTTGATGCGTATCAACCTTTAAATAATAAAACTTAGCCTGAAGTGAGCATGTGTTCGTCGGTGGACTAGTGGTTTGGTCGGGGATTTGGGCTCGGACGGCTCCGGGTTCGAATTACGCTCAGCATCATTTTTTTTTTTTTTCCCTTCGAACTGGACATTATGAAAGTGATTTACTTTTTTGGCGTTCGTCAAAATTCCTTACGTTTAATTTTAAAAAAATATCGAACCGTGTCAGTGCGAAAACAGAAGCTTACCGCAATATTGCGTTACAATAGGAGCCTTTGATTGATTGATTTTTTTTTTTTGCATACGGTATTTCTCGAAAACGACGGAAAAAACAACGGAAAAAAATTCGGAACAATGTTTTGCAACTAATTTCTAGTTCACATGCCAAAATTGGACAAATCTGAGCAAGAAAAAATAAAAAAAGGCCTAAAAAGTCATATAGGCTGGACATGCTCTCGGCCCTTCATATCTAAGCACACTAATCTGCTAATCTAATTATCTAAAGTTATTGTTATTCATAAAAGAAATCCCAAGGGGCATCTAGTACGGCAAAGACAAAATGCTGCAGGGTTTGTTTGAAAGCAACAACTTGTCATGAGCGGTTTAAAAGCAGTGAAACGAACAACTTGAGTGCTTTAAAAGCAGTGAAGCGAAAAACTTGCGATTTTTGCGAGTTTCGCGAGTTTCTATTAAGTGAAACAAGCAACTAAAGCGGTTCAGCCGCAGTGAAATGAACAACTGGAGAGGTTTAAAAGCAGCGAAACAAACAACTTACGCTTTTTGCGAGAAACGTGGCTGTTTAGAGGCAGTAAAACAAACATCTTGTGAATTTTTCAAGTGAAATGAACAACTTGAGTTGATTAAAAGCAGTGAAGCGAATAACTTGCGGTTTCGGGATCGCTGTTATGAATAATAATGACTTTAAATAATTAGATTAGCAGATTAGTGTGTTTAGATATGAAGGGCCGAGAGCATGTCCAGTCTATATGACTTTTTAGGCCTTTTTTTATGTTTTCACGCTCAGAATAGCTCAGAATAGCCTCATTTTATCGTACAGCGAATAATATCACAAGCCCTTGTCGAATTTGCACTAACCCTAAGGAATTTGACCAATTTCACCTGAAAAAAGCAGAGTTCTGGCCCTCCAGTGCTTTGACGGTACATTCAGAGCGCAATTTCGAAGCCATTTGAAAGCAGTTTGGCCGTGAGAATACGCGACTGCAATACTTCTGATCAGTGCCAACAACTAAACGAAAATACCGTTATTTACGCACGCACGCCTGGCTCGCTTATCTATCGTGAGCTCACTACGGCAACACATCGCCTCTGTAGCGTGTGTGTAAGCCAACGTGTATGAGGCCCGTCCGGTGATTGAAAGACATCATTAAGTCCGGAAATCCTTGAGTCTCTAGCACTTCTCAAAGAAACGAGTCGTGTTTCTTGTCCTTCCTTGTGTCTGAAGCGCCATTTAGCGCTCGAGGTGAAAAACGGACCTTGGTCGGGAAGACGAGCCGGCGGGAAAGTCTGGAATCACTTCGGATCAGAAAAGGGGCGGCGTTGAGAGTTGTGGGCCATTTCCCATCCCGTGCCGTGGTCGAAATGCCCGATATCCGAAGTGCTTTGAGACTTATAGTATTTTGCAAAAACTTTCGGGCGGGAACTCCATTTCGGTTTTGTTGTAGGATTTCCAGACATGCTTTGCGACAGTGGTAGATGGGTCCGCTGTGCGTGGTCGGGCACTTGAAATACAGCTTTGGGCAGCTCGAAGTGAGACGGCGGGAAGACGTTTCGCATTTGGAGTCTTTAATGCAACATTAAATTCGATCTAAAAGGATTTTGAAATCGAGATACGCGTTTTGATGCGTATCAACCTTTAAATAATAAAACTTAGCCTGAAGTGAGCATGTGTTCGTCGGTGGACTAGTGGTTTGGTCGGGGATTTGCGCTCGGACGGCTCCGGGTTCGAATCACGCTCAGCATCATTTTTTTTTTTTTTTTCCCTTCGAACTGGACATTATGAAAGTGATTTACTTTTTTGGCGTTCGTCAAAATTCCTTACGTTTAATTTAAAAAAAATATCGAACCGTGTCAGTGGCTTACCGCAATATTGCGTTACAATAGGAGCCTTTGATTGATTGATTTTTTTTTTTGCATACGGTATTTCTCGAAAACGACGGAAAAAAATTCGGAACAATGTTTTGCAACTAATTTCTAGTTCACATGCCAAAATTGGACAAATCTGAGCAAGAAAAAATAAAAAAAGGCCTAAAAAGTCATATAGGCTGGACATGCTCTCGGCCCTTCAATTGGATATTATCGCGTTCGAATAATGCAATCCTAATTTCGTGTTGGTTGTCCTGTGGTTTATGTGCAGTAAAATTTGAGATTTTTTGGTAGACAGTCTTCCAAATGGCCACCCCTATTGTTTTTTTTTTCCAGGGGCTCATTTCCGCCGGAAATTCCTTCGAACGCGTCTCCATAATCTGTGATTACTGCTAGTTAATACTGGAATAAGAAATACGGATGAAAATTTTAACCGCAAGGGAAAACGGAAAGCACACTGGTTTGTTTCCAAATGTGTTTCTTTCATCAAGATGATTGTGTGTCATGCATACAGTGTATTAGAATTTACTGGTATTGCAGTAAGGCCTTATTCATCTTAAAACATTAACTTTAATTTTATCTCCTGAACAGATGTACTCCAACACATACGGTATCACCTATTTCCAGATGGAATGCCAGTCAACAGTATGACAGCATTGGCTAACAATGAGTTCACAGTAGCTGGAGAATTATTGGCAGCCTCCATTGTCCAAGGTGGTCCTGCTCCATGTTTCCTCTCGAAGGAAGCATTCGGCTATATCGTGGATGGCATCGATAGTGTGTCTACCAATGACTGGATTCCAAAAGTGCATAAATGACAAACTCAAAGGAGCTATTGAAGAGGCAAGAACAATCAATTGATATATAAATTTTAGATTTAAAAAAATCTTGTTTATGTTGTGGTTCAATTTTATCCTTGGTGCAATTTTGATTTTCCTTTGTTCTTGTGCATGTCAATATATGATAATGAATATAAAACAAAGGAAAATCAAAATTGCACCAAGGATAAAATTGAACCACAACATATACATCCTGCCCATCCCAGGGAATGGGAGGAGGCAAGAACATTATCTGTTCCCTTTAATATTGTAATGCTTTGCTATATTGTATTTTAGGTCAAGAGCTGTAGCACTGATGAAGAACTGAGACAAGTTCTAATGAAAGATCACATCCTGGACATTCTGTCATTTGTAGGCTACAGAAATGTGCCATCAAAGGAGACACTGAGTTCCAAGGAAGCAATATTAAGGTAGCTAAATTGCATGTCTGACTACAGTCGAACCTCTCCTTACGGACACCTCTCTATTACGGACAGTTTCCTATGTCCCAACAAAATTATCACATGTTTTCTTTAAAAACGACCTCTATAATATGGACCCTCTCTAGTACGGACAACGGACACTAAATCTCGGCCCCAGAAAGCAAATTCATATGAACTTAACCTCTTTATTACGGACACTCCGGTGATTAGGTGATGATAGTTTGAGTAAGTAATACAATTTCCTGTTTGTGGTTACAAACATACATCGAAAGACGTTTTCAGAATTGTACTTTATAGTACTTTTTCACATGCAGCATTGCGTTGTAGTTCGTTTCGTTTTAAAACAGTGATTCGTATACCTTGTGTAGCTGAGAATTTTACAATGTAGTACATTACTGATAGACAGTGTCTCAATGCTGTATATTAATCAATTTAGATGCAGTTAATAGACGAGTGTGGGCCTGTTTTTAGTTACTGAACCAAAACTGTCAGTGGAGTCTTAAAAGTGACGTCATCGTGGTGACCTCCATAATACGGACACTTTGCTCTGTCCCTTCGGTGTCCGTATTAGAGAGGTTCAACTGTATTTCTTTTGTTAGAAGGAGATCACCATTTCCATTTAAACTACAGACAAAGCTGGGTTACATAATTATGTCATGAGAATTTGCTTTTTACAAATAGCTGTTATAAAATTATCAGTTTGCAAACCAATTGCATGGTTTCTGCCATTTGGTGTTTCAAAGCCTTTCTTCTTTCTAAGGATACATATTTCAACATCTCTTTGTTGAGAAAATGATCCAATTGCACGTTCATTATTCCAAGCAAAGATCTTTCATTACCAGATAGCTATTTCGCCGAAGCTTGTTCTTGTCTTTTTGTTTCAGTTTCAACTAAAAAACCAATTTTTATTTTTTTAGACCCATTGTCATGACAGAGTTCCAGACCATAATACCAATGCTTGACCAACTGAGGATGGGCTTGGAATCATTTTCCCTGCTTGAGGCAATGCAAAGCAGCAAAGACATTCTAAGACCACTGTTTGTGGAACAAGGCAGTTCAAGCTTTATGCCAACGAGGGATCTTATCCTAGATAATGTGGTGGCCGAGTTTAGTGAGGATGGCACTAATGCATAAATAAACGAAATCGATATCTTCAAATTTTTCAACGACTTCATAATGGATTGCAGTGAAACAGGAAGTGAGTGAATGCTCTTAGATTAAGTTAAACTAACTTATTAGTGTGGCTGGTTTTGGATGGCCTGTGCCTCAATTACCATTTAAGTGAAACCGATCATGCCTGGGCCCCCCAAAATAGCACTTTGAAATAGACCACAAGAGGCCCAAGCGTCATTCAAGAGTTTGTGTGGAAAATTCAGACAGCTAATTATAATCAAGAAATGAACAAGTAAATGAAGTAAATCTCTTTTTATATGTATGTTGTAGCTTAAAATGATTTTAGAGAAAACTAATTTCAAACTAGTTTGATTTTTCTTTGTCTTAGGATTATGGTAATAAATCTGGAACAAAAAAAATCAAAATTAATCTATTAAGCGGTCACTTAACAAATCCCTGGAATTAAATCGCTCCCCATATTTACTGTAAACTTGACCTCTTTTAAGCGGTCACCAATATTAAGCGGTCAGTTAGCTATTCCCCAAGGGTGACCGTTTAATAGAGGTTTGACTGTACTTTGCAAACAGGTGTATGAGTTTACAGAAAATAAAATTACCATTAAGTACTCATAAACTCATAGTTTTTGTGTTGTGCCAGATTCAGTGCCCGTGTCTAGGTTCCCTTATGAGATGGTTGTATTTTTATTTGAACAGGTGATAATGGCTCTACCAGTGAGTCAGGTGTTGAAGTTCATCAGTGGTTTCGAACAAGTACCACCTTTGGGTTTGCCCAATCAGATTATTGTAAAATTCAAGTATTTCTGCAGTGACAATTGTCGGTGTCGACCAACAGCTTCCACCTGTGACCCTAGCATCACCTTTCCACTGCATTATGATACATACGAAGCCTTTCAACAATCCATGTCATCTGCCCTTGTTGAGGGTTGTGGATTTGGCTTTGTCTGGGCTATCTGGCCCTATTGTCAATGCAATTCTCGCAATTGTCATAACATTTCAGGTTGTCCTGTAAGTTGTAAGCTTTTCTTGCTATTTGACGGCATTGTGCAATTTTGAAAGTTGTTGTTAAAAAAAGATCATTCTACTTTACAAGAAATCCTTGCTTTGTTAATTAAAGTTCTGTTAATGGGGCAGGCATAACTGAGGGATAGACCATTAGACCATATCTAGAGGTTGGGCAATTTTCGTGGGCGAATTGTCTTTAAAACTTCAGGTTGTGTATTTTTTTTTCTAAATTTGTTTTGTGTGGGGGGGAGGGGGTTATTTGATAGTTTTGTTTCTTGCTTGGCTTACTTTAAATAAAAATTTCTAATATTTCTGCTATTAATGAATTTTTAGTTTGATAAATGGGTAAGCCCCCCCCCCCAACTTCACAAAAAAATGATCAATCGCTAAAATGTATGTCTCATGGTCTTTGTTTGCCCTTTATACTGTTATTCAACCTCACATTCAAACGTGTATTAAATGTGAAAATGAAATACTTTATTAAAATTCTAATATTCACTGATTATCCACTTTTTGATAGATCCATTGTTGCTTTGCCGTCAAAATAGCTAGTACACTTGTTTTTACACTTTCATAACAGTTTTGTTTGTATAGAAGGCGTTTTTCTCGTTTGATTGCATGAACTTTGTGGTATGATCTATGTATAATAATTTAATAAGTGTACAAATTAAACTGAGGCAAATGATCACAAAAAAACACTGGTTGTGGTTCCACTAGCACCCTGACACCGCTGTAACTTATTACATGAAATTTTGATGACGCGAAAATTTCATGAGCCCAATTATGTAAACACTTTATTTTTTTAGAAATACTGCTGTTAAAAAATGACCAGGAAACATATCATTTTTGGGTGGTTACAGTTTTGTTCTGCTGTTATTCAATAACACCTAGCAAACTCTACAAAAGCTGTACCGACTTAATCAGTTGACAGGTACCATCCTCTTATAAAATTTACCTAATATCGCAAAATTAATGTGAGTAAGGCCTGTTTCAAACGTCGTGCTACTGTCGTGCCGAACTAAATTGAAAGTGCCATTTTGATTTAAGCACGGCAGTAGCACGCCGTTTGAAACCATTAAGCTCAGCACGGCTGAATTAGGTTCGGCACGACTACTTAGCACGGCAGGCCTTGCCGTGCCGCAGGACAGTAGCACGACTTGGTTTCAAACGGCGTGCTACTGCCGTGCCGAACTCAATTCATAAATTATTTTAATGTATTTTGCATTGTTTTGCATTTTATTACATACTATAATGCATGCGCACAAACGACAAACAGAAAGGCAAAATGGCGGCGTGGCGCAAAAATTTATCCGGTCTGCCCGAAAGCTTTGAAGATGAGGTCTCCGATGTCGACAGTGGCTCCAACGACATTTCCGAAGCCTTTTCAAAGAGATATTCACCTGCCTCGTTCGACAGTTATTCTCCAGATATTGACAAAGAGACTGATTCAAGCGAATCGGAAGCAGAAGTCACTAAAAACCCGGGTAAAAAGAAGCGAAAGGGAGGACGGAGGAGCGTTTGGGAAGAACGACATGTGAATGATCTAGTTGATGTTATCTGCAGCAGTGAGTACTATAAGAAAAAGTTGATTTTCACGAACACGAAAAATTCCAAAAACGCAGAAATTTATGCTAATGTGTTGAAAGAATTGGGCCAAAGATATGAGGGTGGCTTCCCGTTTACATTTGCTCAGTTACGAAACAAGTTTAAGAAATGCATTTCTGAATGCAAAAAGATTGCCCTGACAGTCAAGACTGCAACTGGCATAAAAAGAGTTCAAGATGAAAAGCAGTTGGGAGCCTGGTTTGATAGACTTTTTCCACTGATCCAAACAAGGGATTCATGTAAACCTGAGAGTGCAATTGAGTCTTCAGAATCACTACAGTTATCTGGTGTGGAGGAGGTAGCAGGGAAAAAATCTTCAGGTAAGAGAACCCCAACTGATGAGCAATCAAGTGAAGATATTGACTGTGATGACTCTGCCAAACAATTTGTGCCCATCAAGAAGGGTGGAAGAAAGAAAGCCAAATCCCAAAACTCTTCTGGTGCTTTGTCCACTGCCGTAGAACTCTTTGAAAAAGTTGTTAAGAACGATCCAACAACAGAGCTGATATCTTTTTTCAAGGAAGAGAACCAGAGAGCCCGTGAGCACGAGCTGAAGCTTATGGAAATGTTCATGTCTACCCCCAGGAGCTCTGCAACATCAACAAGTTATCCTGCAACATCAGCAAGTTATCCTGCAACATCAACAAGTTATCCTGCAGCACATTCACTCCAACCTTCCAACCCATGTATGGTGCATACAGCTCAAGGCCCTTTTTATGAAGAAGCCCAGCAGTACCCTGTGTTTTCGCAAAGTGAATACCAAAGTTATCACAACCTATGAAACAATATATTTGTACAAAGGGAGTGATAGTGACATGTTTATCCTCACCCAATTACTGAGTGTATGTCAAAAAGAATGTGTTTGAGTTTTCATTCCCCAGTTGAGTTTGTGCTGTTTCAAGATTAATTCATCAAACCAGAGAAAGTCCCAAGTGTTTGTGTTTTAATAAGGATGGACATCAAGAATGCTTTGTTTCTCTTTTGGGAAAATATTCATTTTGCAAGCATTATTATAGAGACATTTATTTTTGATAAAAATATTTTGTATGGTTTATTTTGTTACAAATAAATATGTTGTGTTGTTATTGGAGTCATCTCTTATTTTGTAAACAGACAGTCGAGACATTGATAATAGGTTTCAACATTTCTTTTAATTGTCTCATTTGTGTAACTGTTGTGGTTCAATTTTATTCTTGGTTCAATTTTCATTTTCCTTTGTTTCAAGCTCACTATCATATCATTATCATTCATTACAATGCCAAAAGACAAAGGAAAATAACAATTGAACCAAGGATAACATTGCACCACAACATAACCAATTCAATTGAACAACACAACAAATAAAATTTTAAATATTTTGTTGAGAGTCATGCACAGCTTCATTTCAGATAATTCAAATACGTTTTGCTCAACAAACACTTTGTCCCTCTTTCTCTCTCCAGAACATATCAGTGAGGCAGTTGCGGATTGCAATAGCCTGGCGACAGGTATCCCGTACGGGTGGGCATTGAGTCATTTGCAAAAGTTCCCTTATAACTGCTCGGTCTCTTCTTTCTCCAGTGACAGGGTCTAGTGTCAAATCCATTTTACGAGACACAGAGTCTCCTCTATCTATACATACGTTGTGCAACACAATACAAGCTAAGGTAACAGTTCTCACACTTTTCAGACCACTCTCACTTTTCCGTAGCAGCACTCGCCACCGCCCTTTCAGTTGACCATAGGCCCCCTCTGTTACCATTCTAGCCCTGCTCAAGCGGTAGTTAAAGTACCTCTGTTTCTCTGTGGGAACTGCATTAGTAAAGGGTTTCAAAAGCCATGCTTGCAAGGGGAAAGCCGAGTCACCAACAATGAGAGGAGGAACATCAACCCCCTCAACATCTTTGGCGATTGCAGGAATGATTTTACCTTGCTTTATTTCTTCCCACAAACTAGTTGATTGCATAATGATCGAATCATGTGAATTACCAGGATAGCCGCAGCTTGCCCAGATAAATCTGTACCTAGAATCCACCATCCCCATTAATACTACAGAGTAAAAATTCTTGAAATTATGGTATTCTTTTGCTGACTCTAATCCCCCTGGAGGACATTTGATAGGGATGTGGCAGCCATCAATAGCCGACCAGCAACAGGGGAATTGCCACATCTCTTCCATGTCAAGCATTTTGTTTTTAAATTGCTCTTCATTCTTCGGGAAGTGACAAACAACACTGTCATTCCAAAGATTGTTAATAATGGCCTCACTCACATCTTGGGTGATAGTTGCAACCGTTGAGAGACCGATACCAGCCATTTCTGCTAAGGTGAAATAGTAATCACCGCGTCCAAGGCGATAGAGACAGATGCCTAGCCTCATTTCGGGAGAGATGGGATCTTCAGTAACTACATCACGTTCTAAATCATGTCGTATTCGCCCCAGAATAAACTGGAATGTATCTCTTGAGACACGAAAAGCCTGCTTGAATCTCTTGTCACTGTAGGTGCTCCAAACAGTATGCCACCAACCTTCGTTTCGTTGCAAACGACGGCACGATCGTACTGCCGCATGTTTCTTGTTTTCATGAATGGAAAGCAGAAGGAAAATATAAGCACATATTTTAAGTATTGATCTTCTCCTTGCAATAACATGACTTAATATGGACTGTTGCATCCGGCGTCGCTGCCTTCTGGCTTGCAAAAGGGTCTTCAGGAATGCAAAATTCCCTCGTTCAACTTTCTCGCCTCTGTTGATGTCCGCCATTTTGGATTGGGTAATACCGCTGTATGAAATGTTTGATTTTACATAATTTTAATTTGGCGCGACGTTCGGCGCGACATTTGAAACCACTGCCGTGCTGTAATCGCGCCACTGCCGAACCGAATTCATTTGAGTTCGGCACGGCAGTAGCACGACGTTTGAAACAGGCCTAAGAATATAGAATCGTGAAACTATTTCGTGTCGCGAAATATGCGTCCTTCAAAATCGCAAAATTAACATGTCGCAAAAATTTCATGTAATAAGATAATCTACTGCTTGATCTTCCTAGCCCTAATACAACATGAATTTGAAAATATTTTCATAAGGGGGATCTCCTAGATAAGCCTAGAAAGGCTTCCAAAACTTCCTGATCAATATTCTAACTACAACGATGGATGAAATATTGTAGTGGTGAAGATTTGAGGCAAATAAATAATAAATAAATTGTATGTTGATGCAGACCGCTAGTTCTCAGGCAAATGCGTGCACAGCAGTTTGAACTTCTTGGTGCTGACAAAATGGATCATGACTTCTGGGAACAAAGTTGTTTTTCTATAGACCTTTTTCACAATGGCGGCCAATTTATTTATTCTTTTATATGTATGTTAATTAGCCCTATTGGCCTCATTTTAGAGTAAAAATTCTTTTGAATTTTGCACACGCTAATGAGGCCACTAGGGCTAATTAACATAGATATTAAAGAATAAATAACTCGCCCTCCATTATAAAAAAGGTCTATGGGAGAGCTGTCGATTTCAATGGATTGGGCATGTAAATTAAAAAAAAAGTATTGCATGGAAGAGCTTGATTTCTATAAAAGAGGGGTATTATTTTTGCTACAGATCATGCATTGAGAATGATCTTTCAGACTTGTGCCGAACAGTTCAATTTTTACAGAGCACCACTATCAGGGTTGCCACTCATTGGAACCTAAAACGTTCCGACTTTTTACTGACCTCGCATTAGGTGACTGCTCAAATAAGCTGCATTCACTTGTACATTCGCTTCAGGTTCTTTTGCAGACCATCAATATTCTTATCAATATTCTTATCTCTTTGTGTTTTTTTACAAGATTTTGAACAAAATTCCCTGACTTTTTCTGATGACTTTAACAAAATCTAAGATTTTTCCTGACTTTTTTCCTGGCCATGCTTGTGAACCCTGACTATAATTTTAAAGAAAGATCAATATTTTTAAGAAAAGAAACAGTCATCCCTTGTGGGCCAACATATTATTTGACAAAATCCTGAGACAAAATCCTGGATTAAACTGTATCAAGTGAGCACTCTGTATCAGTAGACACTAAAGAATCCCCATTTGGGTGTCTGCTAATACAGGTTTATCTGATGTATGCAGTTATCAAAATTGTCAAAATGGAAATTTAATCATCTGCCACACTTGTTAAATATGAAAACAAAGTGAGGGCCTCATGATATGTGGAAGGATACTGGATACTCTCTGTCTCCATTAAATATTCAAAATACTCCTGGAATATACTCTCTTCCTCATCATACTGGCATTCCAACTTCATTTCATCAATTTTCTCTCGTGGGACAGGAACGAGGCAGTCAGTCCCATCAGAGTTCTCTGGCAGAAAGAACAAAATATCTGGTACTCCTGCGACTGTTTCATGGCGTGATTGTCTGATGTAGTGTGTATTCCAATATTTCTTCATGTCATCTAAAGCGCTTTGCAGGACACCACTGAAACAAAACCAAAGACACTCCTTGTGTAACTCTTTTTCGAGATCCACTATTCCCTTGTCGACTAAATCCTTGAAAAAGTTGATCCACCAGCTTGACATTGACTTTCTGAAATGAGACCACCAGTTTTCTATCCTCTGATTTCTGGTGGAACTTCCATACCTGTGAGCAAGCTCACCAGAGAATGGTGCATTGTCAGAACGAAAGAAGCATTGCATACCTGCAATAATTCCATTTTCAATTCCATAGTCAGAGCGAACTAATAATGGACATCCTTTGTGTTCTTGCACACATTCCAAATACATCTTTGCAGGAACAGAGGGTAAGTTATTAGACCGGCAAGTTTCAAGCCACATGACTTTCCTGCTGTAACCATCCACAGCTGCATGAATGGGGAAACCGAACGGTTTCAACTTGTCATAACCTGAAGATTAGAAATAATAGAATAATGCTACAGACTACCAACTTCTTAAAAAATTTTGGTTGAAAAGCTGTGAACAAAGGTCTGGGCATTTTGACATCATTATCTTACCATCAATGTGCCAACACTGGTTAGGTCCATGTGAGTGATATATCCTACGATGTAGTTTGTTTCTCTTCCGCGCTTTACTGGCATCCGGATCAAGTTCATGAAGAATTTGAGCAACCAGCTTTCTTGGTACATGTAAATGGTGTTTGATTCTAAGCACATGCACATTTTCCTGTAGCCGGCGAGCTTCCCTGGCCCTTGCATTTCTATTCTAATGATGTTTCGAACTGAGTCTTCGTCGACAACGGTTTTTCTTCTCACAAGATTATAGCTATGAAGTCTCCTTTTAAGGGTGCGAACACTCATGGTGATACCATGGTTGACCTGCAGTAGATCTGTAATTGCTTTGTAATCATAACCCAAGTGGAAGTAATTTTCTATTACCTCACTCTCTTTCAAAGGAAATTCTGAAAAAAAAAGGATTTCTGTATCACATTAGGCAATAGGAACTGTCAAGCTTAATGGCTGCACAAGGACACTTGAAGGATTTCTTGGTATTGCCAATCTTCAGATGACAAAACACAGTTGAAATTTGCAGGTGTGTGTGTTTGCCTGGTTTGAAGTGAGCAAACAAGGAAACAAAAATACAAAGCTAGACTTAAATTTTTAATATTATTCTACCAGGCTCACACTTTGTGAATAGTTTAAGAAAAGATAAGATGACAAGGGAACATTACAATGGTCACAGGGTTTTCATATCTTCTTCTCTCTCTCCCATTTATTACCCTTGTTTGCTTGGAGAGGGCTGAGAGCGCTAAGTAAACAGAAAAAAAATGGGGATGGCCTTATCAGTGATAAATACAAAAGAAAGAAAGAAGTGTTTTTTTTTTAACTACAAGTTTCAAGAATAATATTGGTAACCCTGTCTTGTATTTATTATCTTGGATACATCGAGAACTCATCATGTTCTAAGAACATTGGGATTATTTCTTTCTTTCTTACATTCATTAATAAACATTAAAAGTGGTCAAAACAGAGAAAACATGGCAGCTATTAAACCAAAACCCACAAAATTGTACATTATGACAAACAGCCAATGCACAGCAACACACCTCAACTATAGAGCTGAAGCAACCTCAAATATAGAGCCTCTTTTTCAAAGCGAGGCAAAGTGCGAAACCATTCATATGAAAATTAGTCTTATTTGCATGTGAACTCATTTTGCACTTGACCTCGCTCTGATAGAGAGGCAGTAAAGACAACTCGGAAGGGTCAGCATTAGATCCCATCCACCTAAACCCCCTCGGACACTTATTGAGAATTATATAACGCAATATCGACACTTAGAATTATATTTTCAACAAATTTTTAACTGTAAAAAAGAAAATGTAAAATCCCCACTTAGGATCGAAACTGTGACCTCAGCTAGGCTTAGGCTTACATAGCGTTATCGTACCAGAGTACCATCTAGCTTCTCGGATTGTTTAGGCCTAAAATTAACCTGGGGGGGGGGGGGTACCCTCCCAAAATACCTGTACGGGTATGTGCCGCCGAACGGGCTCGTGATTTTGGGACTCCTGATCTAGAACGGGGTATCCATTTCAGAGACGTTTCCTAGAATGGGGTGTAATATTTCGAACGCACGAAAGCTTTAGATTATCAGCAGCCATTTTTTTCTAAAACGGGGTATTAAACATTGACCTACTTCTAGAACGGGGTATCATTTTGAGTGCAAATTCTTTCTAAAACAGGGTCCAAATTTGGAGACCAGGGCGGCACATACCCACCCGAAATATACCCGAGTACCCTACCCCCACCCCACCCCACCCCACCCCGGGAATTAACCATATAAACTGCCAAAAACTGAACCATTTACTCCGTTATGTAAGTCTCAATAAAGAGGCTAAAGACAACTCGGAAGTTGCCTATTCACAGCGTAACTAATATTTACTTTAAAAGATGGAAATCGAACCAGAAGTAAGCTTAAGCTTATATGTGCCTTCGAGCTGTATAAACATGTGCTCAAAACAGCTGCTAGATATTCGCTTAAAATACGCAGACACATGACAACAAAGAATAGTTCACTAACCTGTTTGCAATTTTGTGCCACATTTCGGGCAGTAATTCGGCTTGGATGTAGAATATTGGCCCAGATTTTCGCCACATGAGCTGCAAAAATGCGCCATAATTTTGCACGCTTGCATCAAAATGGCGGGGAGAAGTTGCGGCGTTCAGCGAGAGGCCTGGGTATTAGATTCCAGGACCTTGATGTCTCTTAGGAGGATCATTTCTACGGAGGAGGCTTATTTCTACGGAGGAGGCCCATTTCTACGGAGGAGACTTATTTCTACGGAGAAGGCTCATTTCTACGGAGGAGGCTTATTTCTACGGAGGAGGCTTATTTCTACGGAGGAGGATGATTTCTACGGAGGAGGCTAATTTCTACGGAGGAGGCTCATTTCTATGCAACAGGCTTATACTTGTATGGAAAACAAGTACCATTGCACAGAGGAGGCGAGTTTTTATACAAAGACGGCTTTGTTTTACAGTGTGTAGCCGTGGCCTTAGTGGGCCACCGTACTTTTACCTATTCAAATAACCTTGAGTACTAAACTGCGCGAATTTCAATACAAAATATTAAATAGGATCATGTATACAAATGATATGCTTTACAAGTTTAAAAAAGTCGAATCTCCTTTGTGCGATTTTGTGCAAAACAGATATCGAAACTCTTGAACACTTTCTTTTCCAATGCCCAAGAGTTAGACTATTTTGGAATGAAGTGGAAATGATATGTAAAGATAAATTAAAGCTTACCAAGCATTTAGAAATTAGAGATGTTATTTTTGGAATTGATAATCTAGAAAATAATAGCAATTTAATTAACTATATTATCTTGGAAAGCAAATATCTCCTTCACTTCTGTAAACTTAGTATCAGTCTGAAAACTCCTCAAGGCCTCCTATTCAATGTCTGGTTTCATGTCACCTGTACTTCTGTCGACGTGGACGGGAAGGGCAGAGAAACTTGACGAAGTCCAGTTTCCTATTCCTCCAGGATGAAAACAAGAAATGGTACGCAACCATGGCCCATGACGAGTCAAGCAAAACACGCCAAGGGGGGATAGATGACACCGCCACAAACTACGAGAAACTTGGAAGAATGTACCAGACAGATCACCAGAATGATGGATTTAATGCCCTCCGACTTTACTGCAGTAAACTCAACCCTAACTGCAACGCTTTTTTCCAGTTCCCGAAGCGATTCTGGAAGGGACCAGAAGAATCAGTGTGGTTCGAAAATCGATGTCTAGGCGTAAACAAGCTCGGGAGCATGATGAAAGAGCTCAGCAAAGCGGCTAATCTTTCTCAAGTTTATACCAATCACTGCATCAGGGCAACAGCTATAACACTGTGGTCGGATGCTGGTTTGTCAAATCGCCACATCATGACGCTGTCTGGCCACAATGAAAATTCTCTCAAGAGCTACAACGCTCGTCCATCGTCGCAGCAGCTCCAGGTGTGCAGCGATGTTCTCTCATCTGCCCTAAATCCACAAGCCACACAACCCGTCAGCAAATGCAAGTCTTCCAAGGTAACCAGCAACAACTTCACCAATCTGGTTCCGCTGCTTGTGCTGTGATTCCAAACCAGCAAAACTTCACAAGGCACGATGAGCGGTTCAACTTCTCAACCATGTTCTCGGGCTGCCAAATCGGGCAAGTTCACATCACTTTCAAGAGAGATCAAGGACAGTGACGTTCATTTTCAGCTTAAATGAACTCCTCATCTTGAAGTTCTTTCCTTGCAGAATCGTATATTTTGAACATTTAGTTTTCGCCGCAAAATCGGTATTTTTCTGTAAGATTTAGGAGGATTCAAAGCTGAAATCGCTTCCACACGGCGCTCGTGGGCGCTTGCCAAAAATTTCAACTTGATTTTTATATCAATGAAGGCTTTGGTGATTCCACTGAAGATCATGCCCATTTTTTCATCCTACACATACTTTTATAAATATAACGACTTTAAGCATAACACCATTTTTGTCTTCTGTAAATTTTATGAAGAACTGCTGTCCCATGGTTTCAAGTAAATTACGTTACTATTTCCGCAGTCCAAGATATTCCCTGGCGTATTTGCTAATCCTTGCATGCTTTTTGCATTTTACACTTCTTTTGAATTTTACTTTAATACAGCAGAGTATCCAAATGGTTTCACCTAACACGTTGTGTTAAAAAAAAACAAAAATTGTCCAGTGATTGGGTGTTTTGATGTTTGGACCGTAAATTACGTTACCATGTTTTATAGCAATATTTTAAGTACAAAATGCAGCAAGGCGTTATCTATGTTTTAACGATATGTGCCTATTAGGGACTCAGAAATTATATAGCAGTTTATACTATTACTGTTAATCTATAATCTTCAGAAAGCATAAAAAAGGAGAATGTAAATTACGTTACGGTAACGTAATTTACTGGGAATTCAGTAAGCCGAGTTTGTGACAGCGTTACGCATGATACTGCGTGACAAAACGAGCGTGCGATCAAAGTTCAAAGTAAATTTACATAAGAGAATGCAACCAAAGCTCTTTCGACCACGTGCGAAACACTGCATTGGGAATCCCTTCAATTCGAGACGGTAGCTGTTTTGAGGTAATTCACAGATGAAATATATGTTTTTCTTTTTTATCTGAGCTATAGTTGTGGAATTAAAGCGAGAAACAGCGGCTGAATGCCTGATTGCCTTGTTTGGCGATGATCGAGACTCGATCCCGTGGGTAACGTAATTTACATAAGAATTGAATTTTTAATTAGATCGCGAGGAGAGAACAAAAGCCTTTCCGGCTGACTGATTTTCAAGTTATCAAAGTTCAACATATTTTTAATTTACTTTGCCTTTTATACGGCTTTTCGATCACGATTTTTATCTTTTATATCAAATACAGATAACTTTGTTTATTATGAGTAAAATGTTTATCTACAGCCATGGCACAAACAAGAGCAGAAATCCAGAAAGCTTACAGAGAGCGAAAAAAGGTTAAAGAAGGTAGCACTTACCTGGGAAGAGAAGTCCAACGAGTACAAAAATACTACCGCTGCACAGATGAGCTTTCGAATACCGACTTGCCAAAGAGAAGAGAAAGGATTAGGAAGAGCGTTGCCAAACACAGAGAAAAGCGCAGCATCTCCAATAACAAGCCTACGTCCTCAAAGGGCAGATTAGTTATTAGTCTGGATTTCGACAAAGCAAGAAAAAGGGGGCCCGCATTAAAAAATGCAAGGAAGAAAATATCATCACTAGAGAAGCGCGTCAGAGATCTTGATAAGGCAAATCAAAGAATCAGAAAAAGAAACCAAAGGCTCAGTGCAAGGCAAGCGAGTGCCAATCGCACAGAAAAAAGTCATGGGAGTAGTCAAAGTACGCCAAGAAGCAGAACCAATCAACAGCTGAAAGAAGCAGGTCTGCGCCCCGCACAAGTTCACTCGGAGTTGAGAAAGAGGCTTCTGTTTGGCAATGTCCTGGTGGATGAAATACGCGAGTCAGCACGATTAAATAAAAGCACCCAAAGCAAGTGGGTAATTCGCAATATCATCTCGGGAAGAATTGTTAAAAGATATAGGCTAATGAGAAGGATGAGCAAAGAGACCAGAATTGCAAGGAACAGTTTAATGAAGTCCAACAGTAAGTCCTGTGTCATGCAGAAGAGAAGACGCCTACTTGCGCTCTATGAAGCTAAGAAAAAACAGGTTCAAGTTTTCTTGGAGAGGGATGACAACAGCCGTATGATGCCAGGAAAGAACGACGCAAAGAGAAGTGAGGCGGGCGTCAAAGTGCAGAAGCGCATATTGTGTGATTACCTCTATAACTTGTTTAACAAGTTCAAGGCAGAAAATTCAGACGAAAAGATGTCCCATGCAACATTTTGCAGACTTCGGCCTGGTCACGTAATGTTGGCAGCTTTTACTTCACGCAACACCTGTCTCTGTCAGCGTCATCAAAACCTTGCCCTGATACTGCGCGCTCTGAAATCCAAAGAAGCAACAAACACTGTCAACCCTGACAAGTTTATTGTCGAAAATGATGACGATGAAGTTAAAGTGCTCCTTGGTGGTCTCCAGTGCGCATCTGTAGAATACGAGCAGTGGAAACGAGTGGAAGATCAAGATGGAAAAAAGCGCATGAAAATTGTGAAAACGGAGGTTGAAAAGGAGGAATTTAACAACATTGTAGAAAAGCAAGTTTCAGAGTTCCGAGAACACGCGAATCGAGTGAGCATGCAGTATGCGGAGTTGAAAAGATTGAAACAAAACATCCCCAATGGTGAAGTGATAGCGCAAATGCACTTCGCAGAAAACTACCTATGTCAGTCCTGTAATGAAGTACAGAGCGCCTATTGGAATAGCGTAATGGTCAGCCTCCATCCTGCCGTGGCCTACTTCAAAGGGAATGATGGTGAGTTAAAGCACAAGAGCTTCGTTTTCGTTTCTGATGAGCTCTCACACAATGCATCATCAGTATTTCTGATACTCACAAAGTTCCTGTCCGAGTTAACGAGTTTGGTCACTCCACTGAATCGCATCCACTACTGGACAGATAGCCCCACCTCTCAGTACCGGAACAAGACCATCTTTGGTGTGATTGCCAATCACAATAGTGAATTTGGGTTCCCAGCCGTGTGGAACTATTTTGAGGCAGGGCACGGAAAAGGACCATGCGATGGTGTTGGTGGTACTGCAAAAAGGATGGCGGACGAGGCAGTGAAGACTGGCAAAGTGAAGATACAAGATGCCAATGACTTCTTCGAGTGGGCCACAAAGAGTGAAAATAGCTCCTCGGTAACTTACAAGTTTTACAGTAAAGCAGAGTATGCTGCAACAGTAACATCCCTCGAAAGGAAATATAAGGAAGTCAAAGCGGTTCCAAATACGATGAAACTCCATTCGGTTGTTGGTATTTCAGCGCAAAAGATAATGGTAAGAGAAACCTCTTGCTACTGCAACAAATGCCTGAATGACGAAGGATTCCAAACAAGTCCAACCTGCGAGTGGAAAGCTGTCACCATCTTTAATGAAGTAAGTGGTCCCCTTGGCAGCCAACTTGCCTTGAGTGTCAACGACTGGGTAGCTGCTGACTATGAGGGCAACTGGTACATTGGCCAAGTCCAAAGCATTGATGAAGAAGATGGAGAGATCGAGGTTTCCTTCATGACAAAAGGCAAGGGAAAAGCCGCAGAAAATAGTTTCAAGTGGCCTACTCAAAAAGACGTCCTGTGGATACAAAGACAAAGCATTCTTTTTGTAATTGAGCCTCCGGTCCCTGTCGGCAAAACAGGACGCGCCTTCAAATTAACAGAGGCAACGATGGAGCTGATTGTTCAACGTCATGGATGCTTTCAACATGTTCAACATTAACTGAAACTTGCATGAAAACAGAGCACGGGTATTATGGATGTAAATTACGTTACCAAGAGTTTATATGTTTGCAGAGCATTTCAGTTAATCTCTAGCAAATTGCATTAGTATATGTTGAAAACAGTTACAAAAGAAAGCATTTGTCTTGCAAACATTATTATACTTTGCATAGTAAGTGTATAGTTATCTTCACCTTTCAAAGGTTTCAGTGTTCAAGATTATAGTATATGAAAATGATCAGTAGTGTGTAATTTGCATTTTTCATGAAAATGATAGCTAGAGCTAAACCGGTGATCCCGTACCATAATAGATGGTTAGATGTACTAAAGAAAGTGAAATCGTGTAATATTGTGACCATGTAAATTACGTTACTGTTATTGTAAATTACGTTACCATGTTTTCAGGCTCTTATTGGTAATGTTCGGTCATAGGATACCAATAAAAAATGTCTGTTATGAAAATATCTTCTTTATGACATTTATATTTATAGGGTTGTGAATTTTTAACTCCCGAATGAAAGAAGTAAGCTAGAGAGAAAATAAATAGTTTGATTTCATATAGATAGAAATTGGAATATACTTATAAAATTGTAAAGAAATTGTATTGGCTACGTTTCACTTCAGTACAAATAACGAATAAACTTTATTTCTCTTATATCTATGTTATCTAAAAACGACCAAAACGTTATTTGCTTAAGCATTTATCATTATTTCTGTTGCGTTTTGTCTCAGTAGTCCTAAAAATAACCTGTTTATTTTATTAGAGGAGGGGTTAAACACTTTTTTCTGCAACTCGCAAACCACTTGGAATTTTCCTGCCCAAATTCAGGAAAAGAAAGACTAAGTATTAATATATTGAAAACTGCTAGCATAAATTGGAACGCGAAAACTTTTTTTTCCACTTTTCAAACTGCCAATGGTCCCAGTTAGCTGAGAATGAGTGAACCACGCCTGTTATGCATTCATGTCTCCTAGAAACTTGTAACAAGTAATGAGGGACACATCTGCACAACAACTAAAGGAGTCCTTCATAATACAGTTGTGAGCTTGATGTGATATGACTGTTAGTAAAATAGTTAAGATAATTTTAATTGTCTGCAATAAAAGTCCTTCAAACAGGTAAGTTGCAATTATTGTACAACTAGTTTGGTAACAAATAGATCAAAAATAATTTAGCCACTCACCCCCATCCCCTCTGGAATTTCCTGGGCCTTTGACCAACCAAAACTCCAACTACCCCCCCACCCCCTCCCCCCCTGGAATTTTCAATTCCCTCCATTGTGGGGGTATGGATATTTTCTGGAACCGCACAATGTGAGATCTTAACTTGTTGCAGTTTGCGAGTGACAGCTTTTTGCCAGATCTTTGAGTTTCTGTACCATTGTGAGTGGCCACATTAAAATATCAGATTTAATGATTTATTTTGGTTTTCTAAATTTTTATGATTGAAAATAGGATTCAGTTTTCTAGGCTTTTCTTAATCATGTGAGGTGTTATTGTTTGGTGCAGTTTGCAAGTTATGGCAGTTTGCCAGATCTTTAAGTTTCTGCATCTTTTCAATGAACACACAAAAAACAGATGTAATTTGACTTTTGATAAATGAGGACTGCTCGACTATTGAATTTATGAAGCTTAATTTACCTTTATTCTATTCACACAGAACAGCATGATTAGTGTTGATGAAAGTGGAGATGAGGCTGCTGATGAGCAAGAATCAGATTGGGTAAGGAAAACTGCTTGGTAATAACATGTCAATAACGTTGCCTTTAGGTAAATTTGACAGAAGTGGAATTTAAAGTACAGATCAAATTGGAAAGAGGCTTTACTATCAATATACTGCTTTTTGCTGCATTGAACCATTCATTAATTTAAAATGATTTGTGTTTAGAAAAGCTTAATAACCTTTCAGTTAGCAATGCCCCTTGAAGTTCGCATTATGTTTTATTTTACCAGAAACAGATAAACAAATAATAAGTTTCATTACATGTTAAGTGATTTGATTAGAAGACATATTATTCTCCACTGCATGAACAGCATGGAAATAACTTCAAAATAGGTCATGCAACACTTAAAATATTCTCACCGATCCAAGCACAACTTAGTGGGGAACAACCCACAGGAGGGGAAGATGGACATTTTGCCTATTGATTTACCCAGTCTATAAAAAGAGAGGATAAATAATACATTCATTCAGGATTTCCTTGTCCAGGATTGTTTTCGACTATTCCAATTATCATAAGGAACTTTCAGTGCTATATATTTTTCATATTAATTTACGATGCCACACAGCAACTTCCATTTGTAAATCTCATTTAAGAAAATTGTTGTGTTTTGTTTTATTATCCTTCAATCAAGGTCTACAATGGAATTGATCTTCTGGGCCTAAAACCGCCCCCAAAGGAGCCAACTAGGTATGCCACCAAGTTAGCAGGGGTGCTATTCTCCAAAGAAGAATTGCTTATGGGGATGGTGCCACCTCTGAATGAGAAATTTGCGAGAACAGCACTGAATCCTGAAAAGTTGTCACTGATAAAAAGTAAGTATCTGATGTTCATGAAGTTGAGGTAAAAGTTCCAGTTCAAAAGCTTTTTAATGTATTAGTTTAAAATGTTTTTTTTTTTGGCAAACATACAATTTCCTTCATCTGTATTGACTATATTCATTATTCTCTTAAATATTGTTTAAAAAAATTATAGTTGCCTGTGAATAAATAAGTGCCATTTCATCCAAACATCTCCCAAATTGGGGTGTGGCTTGTCTTGGATCAAAAGGTTTGTTGATTCCCATACAAGTCCAGTACAGTTCTTCCCTTTCAAGCGATGGTTAAGTTGGTATTTCATAAAGCTTAAATTAAAATGTGTATGCAGGAACTGCCTGTTACGATTCCAATTAAAACTCACTTAATTCAAGAAAACGTAATGAACAAGGGCCACAGAAAGATCTAAGTAACCTTACTTTCAAACCTTTCTCTTAATCAAAGGTAATCTTGAAAGATTTTCGTACATTTTATCTAATTTAATCTTAAGTTGGATAAGAGGCAAGTTTGTGCTCAGTGACGCAGAAAAATGCACACCTGTAAGCTTAATGCTGGTATCGTCACCTACAATTCAAGCATTAAGCCTGATGATGGTACTGTGAAGATCAAAATAGTGTTCACTCAAACAATTGCCTGCTTTTCATTCGTTTGCATATCAGTATTGAAAATGCATGTGTTACGATTATCTTTCATTTTATTCAAGCTCTTCATACAGCTGTAACCAATTGCCCATAACAAATTGTCATATACATGCTGTAGCATATTTTAATTTGCCTTTTTAGTTACATTTTGTTTCATTTTTTTTAGGATGTATTGCCAAAAAGTATTCTGATAAAATTTCAACGAAGCACTGGGAGGACATGCGAAGGGCCATCAACCAAAAGTGCAATGACCTTAGAAAAAAGAATAAGGAAGAAAGTTAGATCAACATGCCCTTTCCTTAGGTCATTGCATGTATTAATTATTAGATACAGCCATTTCAATTAACATTGTCGGATGAAAGCTCAAAACTACAAACAAAGATAGTTGGGAGCGGGGCAAAATAAACGTTTTTCCCGCTCATCCGCGCCGTTTCTTTTCGTTTTGCCGCTACCAACTATCTGCATGTCTGGAACAGGCGCTCGGTTTACTCGTTCGGTCTGATATGTAGGCTTTGAGCTTTCACCCGACAACGTTAATTGAAATAGCTGTGTACGACTCAAAATGAAACCACAAAAAATGACAAACTATTATATTATATTCAAAATTGTTGCATGGTTGGGCAAAGCCACCTTGTCAAACTGCAAAGTATTATGTTCTTTCTGCCACATACACGATTGTTTTTTTTTTGTTTCTTTTTATAGCTTTCTGAGCTGAAAGAAGAAGGCAACATTAAAATGAAATAAAATTGTCAGTCATAACATAACAACCCATTTCTTTTATGTGGTTTCATTTTAAATTGGAATAGTTCTATGACAGTTGGCATTTTCACTTTATATAGCAATGAAGTTGCTGTATAAAAATGCCAAGAAACAAAGAATTCAGTACAAAGGTATTTAAGTTACTCAATTCTTTCTTTTGTAATTTTAATGAAATGAAGTTCCAGTTCAACAGTCACTTTACTACCGTTTGCGTTCATCCGTGAAGCGTGACCGTTTTTTCGCGTATGTTTACTTTTCAAACGTGACAGTTTCCCAGACAACTGTGACGGCTAAGCCAATGAAAATGTTTCATTTGGAGCATGAAACTATGCGTGTTTGTCAAACAAACGTTGCACGTTTTGATCACGTAGTGTAAAGGTTTCTAAGAATTGAAGACACTAATTTCAGGTTTGCATGCGTTGAAGGAGCGATCATTCATCCGCCGTATTTTCATATAGTCAGTCTTACAAATGTCTTTAGTTCAAATTAAGGTCATATACGACTATTATTCCTCCAAGCGTACAACACCATTTTTCTTAACCGAAGATGAGCTTTTGGAGTTTGATTTTGAAGCGTTCAAGAAACGTCTCCTAAAAGAGGTTTCTCACCTGGCCAAAGTAACAAGCTTGTCTACTTCACCTCTTCGCATAACAATTGACGAAGAAGGAAACGAGGTTGACCTATCCGCACGCTATTTTTTGTTTCAACTGAAAGAAACACTATCTAAAGGAAAAAACATCACCTTACAAGCATTTACATTCCAGTCGCCATCAGTTCAGGAAGTGTGCGCTGATCAGTCTGAGGGAGAAACAAAACGGCCGGCCAAACTGCCAACATTGCCAGAGGCACCCCCGCGCGCGAGAAGATCCCTAGATCTATGCCGAGAAGAATCATGCGAGACTGACGACGAATTCCTTGAAGTCCCTGCACGGAGCACACCGATGAAATCACAAGAAAACAATAAACAAGAAACACCACTTGAGCGCTATATCTTAAAAACACAAGATCAAATAGCCAAGAAACAAGAACTTATTGGGCGCCTTCAAAACAAGGAAAGAGAAATAGTAGCGAAATTAGACAGGGTAAAGTCCGACCCTAGTGATGGTAACATTTGTAGAAACTGCCATTTGCGTCTGGGACATAGCGCGCGAACATGTGAGTTCGGGCGTTGCACAACAGTTTTCAAGTGCGGAGAAGAAAAATTTCACAGTGGCGAGTTAAACTTAAAAGAACTTCGCACCCAAATAAAAAAACATCAATCCGAACTAACCAAATTAAAGAGTGAGTTAGAGTAGTATAGGAGTTGGGGGTACCAGAGCATTTTTTGCAAAAATGCACTGTTACCAAACCCAACTCAAATACTACTTTCCATATAATGGTTGCCATATAATGGTTTCCATATAATGGTTTCTACATAATTTGAGCTCGTATTTTTGATCTCGCATTTCTGGAATATAGGTTATGGTTTCCATATAATGGTTTCTATATAATTTGAGTTCGTATTTTTGAGCTCGTATTTTTGATCTCGTATTTCTGGAATATACATAATGGTTTCCATATAATGGTTTCCATGGAATTTGAGCTCGTATTTCTGGAATATAGATAATGGTTTCTAACTTATGGAATTTATATATTTTGAACTACTATATGTTTTCTTCTGGTAATACCTTAACATAGTCTCATTGGATTTAATTAATGATCGCATAATGGCCATATGCATAACTGTTGATTCCGTCTTCTTGTAGATATCTTTTGTCATCAAAACAACTGAGTGATACTTTATTGATTTCATAACTTCTGATTGTTTTCATTCTATGATGCATCTGTTTTTTTTCAAATAGCGTATTTTTATAGTTTTCATGTTTGATATTATTTTTGATAATATTCTTTTTAATCCCTTTAGCAGTCTTACCTCCTGATTGGTTGTCTTTTATATAGCTATACATTTTTGATCGTAGGCCAACAAATTCGCAAATAGGAATTCCTGCAGCCTCATCTTTGAATTTACCAATTACTTTTTTATTGGTTTTATCGAAATATAATGAGCTTTCAGGGTAGTCGCTGTTATCAAACAAATGTTTATCATTCCAGAAGTCTGAGTAGACATCTTCGGCTTTGATTTCATAAGTTAAACTATCTGTATCAGTAAATAGAAGTCTAGCCTTATTATACTTCTTTTTGATGTAGTTATAATGAAAATCATACATTAATGTCTTACTAAGATCTAGGATACACATACCCACATATGCCGGCCTGTTAAGGGTTAGTGTTTCTTTGATCTTATGAACGGCTACAAGGTTTTCATTGAAGATTTTACTACTTACATATGTAGGTTTAGCAGTCATTTTTAATAGTTTCTTCTCATTAGTTACTAATCTAACATCTATTCTCTTTCTGATATTTTCCATTGTTTTTCCAAATACTGAATTATTCATAAGTTTGAAGAAATCTTTCTCAAAAGCATTTTTGGCATTAGTTCTTTTCTGAGTGTTGAAATCAATATATTGCTTCAACCATGCGGACTGATTGAACTCCAGTACTCTATAAACTTTCGTTATTTTCAAACCGAGATCAGTGTATAATTGTAGATTTCTGTAATGAAGAACATACTTTTCTTTGTTTCTTAAAGTTGGAATCAGTTTTTGTACAAGGCCTGTTGATATATTATATTTGGTAGCTATTTTTTGGCAATACCCAGACAACATATTGCTAGTCACTTTAACCTTCTCTGGTCCTAATGGGTAGTCATTATGAAGGTTGTGCAATTCTTCAGGATATTCCAAGTCAACTTCTAGTATTAAACCTTTATTGCTATCTTCTTTATATTTAGCTAAGTCTAACTTATTAATCTGATTTTCTGTCATCCATTTGAAACCGCCGGTTGGTAGGTATTGTGACATAGCCCAACCATAGAGATTGTTAGCATCAAGATACATAATATACTTTGAGGGCGCCTTCTCATTGTATGATTTCATGTATTTATTATTTGCTTTTCCATATCTATTAGCTATATAAGAAATACCACCTCTCATCCCCTTTTCAATGAATTGAAACATGTCAATATCAGTCATTAGTTCTAATTTAATATTAGTCATTTTTAGCATAGCATCCCAAGATAAGCCTGGAGATGTAAAATAATGGCATGGGTCTAATTTGTAGTATTGCAGACAGGTCTTTCTAAAGTTTTCAAACACATCAGCTAACAGAAGGATGTCAGATTTAAGATATAAATCATGGTACTCACCCATATTTTTAAGCATGAATGTTTCCCAAACAGTTTGAGCATGCTTATAGTCTTCATCTGATATATATTTATCATTTAATATGCTGTAAAATTCTTCTTTTAGTGGTAGTTTTTTATTGAATTTATCAAAACTGTCCATGAAGTCGTATGGATAGACTCCTTTTTGTGACATTAAATTAAGCTTTTCACCTTTGAATTGTTGAGAGGTATATTTTAATGATTCTTTTGGTAGATTGCTTACCAGTTTTTCTAAACTAGAGCTCATAAACTGGAAACTATCAATGAAGGTAAGATGATTACCAAGCATGAAAGCCATATACTTTTCCATGTTGTTTGGTATAGCATTTATATTCATCTGTTTCTCTTCTCCTTTCTTATTTTTGTATGTATACTTCTTGACTATTTCACCAATTTCTTGCATTATAAAATGGCTGTCATAACCTCTTAGATTATGGAATATAACAGGAATTTTTATCTCTGCTGGATTTACTCTTAGTTTCAGATTACATTCTTGGTGAGCAGAGCCTCTGTATTTACCAGTTATATGACAATGATCTCTAACTCGAATGTCTTTGTCAGTATATTTTATATCACATATATGGCATTCTTTAGCTTTTTGAAATTCTTCTTCATCATCTTTTGTCATTCTTAATGGTTTATTGAATTCTTTTTTCATTACCTTCTTACAATATTTAACTTCCCCCAGCATAGCTTCCATAAATTTGTAAACGGCTTTTTCGCCCCTATATATTTGCTCTGGTTTAGTGTATTTATCATCATAGCAACAAACTACCTTATAACCATAACTACAGTCTGTATGCTTCTGATAAGCCTCTGTGTATGATTTATCATTATCGGGTTGACAACCATGTATTTTCTCAGTAATAGCCTCAAAATCTGCATAAATAACAAATGGTACTGGTAGTTGTTTATGGACATTGTTGAATTTTAGTATATTATTATCTTTGTCAGGCATTTTTATTGCTTGTACGCCATTCACTTGCATGCAGTTTTCTTTATGATTAGTTAATACTCTTTCAGAGCTGAAGCATTGAAGACAATACATGCAGAAATGTTTTCTTTCTTTGTGTTTGGTCTGATTGTACATTAACTTGTTGAAATCTTTAATCAAGACATAGTGCTTGTTTTCATTTTCTGTTATCAGAAGAAGATTCATGCGGTCTTCATATTTTTCTTTTGATACATAAATTGGGTATGGTTGTTTGTCTTCATAACCGAAAACATTGATGTTGATCTTATTTTGTTTTTCAATCTTGTTGTACTGTTTGATGGTGACTGGGAATTCAATCCCCGAATAATTTGAATTTTCAATGAATGGTTTGTCAACTTTTTTAATTCTCTGTGGGTCTTTGTCTTGAGGATTTAGATGTCTGATGTGACACCACCTAAAGCATTCATTATCCTCATTTTTTATGTTGATCAATCCTTTCGCACTGTTTCTGAGTTCTTGGGGTAGTCTAATATATGAAGAGCCTCTCATTGGTTGATATTTTACAACATTAAGATAATGATTTTCCACTGATTGAACAGTCCAACCAGATCCCTCTGAAATCCAAACTGCAATCTTGTTTAATATGTTTTGCTTTGACACTTGTAGTGATTCAGCGATCTCTAGGTTGTTTATGATTGTTTGAACTAGACTGTTGAAATAGGCAGTTTTATACACTGTTTCTCCATTTGATATTTTGGTAAATATTACCTTGAGTGTTTCAACAAATTTCAGTCCTTTCATGGATTTTAGTGTACTTATAATATGATATTCAATAGCCTTTCTTGTGTTTTGCAGTTGCACCAGCGGGTCTTTGTTATTTTTAATACTTATTTCGTAGGATTTAGTATAACCTTTTAGAGCTTTGTCTGTTTGCTCTATTTTAGTTCTTGGAGTAGGAACTGGTTTTTCTGCAACTGACTTTTTAGTTCTAGGTGCTGGAACTGGTTTATAGTCGTCTCTGAACTCAATCGGCGGTAAAATAATATGGTCTTCATACTCATTCACCATCTGTTTAACACTTTTTCTTGGTGTAGGAATTGGTCTCCTACGTTGTTTTTTGTTATCCACTATTGTAATTTTAGGAGCTGGTTTAGCATTCTGTAGTTTTAATATCATTTGGATTAGTTGAGACTTACTCAATTTTGTTAAGTCTGATGTTTCCATTATCTATATATATATAATTATATAATATTTCTTTAAGTACCTTTTAGAGTGCGTTTATTTTTGGCATCATTTTGGAAATAATTTGAGATAGTTATATATGATTTGTCATATATGATTATCTTTTTATGATCGCCTTGCGTTATTCGTTGTTGTATTTTTGTGCATTCGATTTATGCACCATAGTTTTATTGTGTTTATATTTACTTGCAGGATGAAAATATTTATTACATTCAATGCAATGATATTTATTATCTGGGTTGTCATTAAACTTCTTACAATAAAGACGTCCCATAATACGTTTTTCTTCATCGGTCATATATTTTTTAGGTCTTCCCCTTGATTGTTTCACCATTACTATATATTATGATTATTTTTTTAAGTCCTTTTAGTGCGTTTAACCTTTATCAAGAATTTAAGTGATCCAATAATGGATCCATTAAACTATATATTTCTTAGTTTTTATTGTGTGTTTAAATGAACGAATTCACGGATCTGCCTATTAATATTATCCATATGTTTATTAGTTTTCAAATGACAGAATTTTCCAGCAAGTGAGTAGTTGATATTGTTATTACATGCACGGCAATACCACTCTTTATTTAACATATAACGAGTTTTGGATCTTTTAATAGCTTCTTTTTTGGCTTCTTGGGTTTGGTATATAGGCGGTCGCCCCCTACCTCTTTTTATTATTACTTCTTTTTCCATTATATTATTACTATATATTATTTTATCTTTATATGCGTTTAAATATGGTTGAGAATTCAAATGATCCAGTTATGAATCTTTTAAACTATATTCAGATATTCATTTCAGTTTTCAATTCAGCTATATTATCAACTTTTGTTTGTTTCAACACATTACATTCCTCATCGTATTTATTGTTTTCTAACTCATTGCAGATAATATTCAATAACTGTTTCAATGTTATATCTTCATCCATTTCATGTATTTTTTTATGATAAAGTTTCCATAATTTCTTTTTATATTGTAACAGATCCAATCTACGCTCATTATCATATATTTTATCATGAAGATTGTCTATTTCATCTTCACATTCCTGAATTTGAAAATTTATTTTTTTGATATATTTCTCAATGCCACTCATGATACATATATGTTAGATATTTTTGACATCTTTTAACGGTATCCATGAATTAAATTCTTTTGGATAACCAGACCATGATACCAAAGCTTGTTTTTTCTTGTAATCCCTCCTAATGACTTTGCCAATTCTGAATACATCCTGTTTTGCTAATTGTAATTCAGGTTCATAAAATGACCCTTCTATTGATTCATTATTAAGATCCTTTAACTTATATGTAATAGGGTTTGTGTATTGGATTTTATCAACTGTGAATACCTCTTCAGTCCAATTACTTGTATATCCTTTATCAAATACCTTTCTTTTATACTTTGAAATTCTAACCTTATCACCAACTTTGAATTTTACTTTTGATGATGATGGTTCCATATCACCATATAAAGTGAGATATACACTTCCCTCGTTCTTTTTATTTACTTCTGCCGGTTTCATTTTGATGCTTGAATGCTTTGTACTGTTGTATTCATTTAATAGTTTTGGTAACATGTCTAAATATTGTGTTGTATTTTGAGCTGTAAATTGTTTCCACATTTTAGATTTTAATGTTCTGTTAAATCTCTCAATAACAACAGCTTTACCTTCATTGAAAGTAGAATACATCTCAATATTATTTTTCTTTAGCCAGTCTTTGAAAGTTTTATTATAGAATTCAGATCCTTGATCTACCCATAAATATTTCGGTTTTCTTTTATACTTTTTAATAACATCATCAAATGATTCAGTAATTGTATTACCTGTTTTATTTTTAATGGGAATGCTCCAAGCAAATTTTGAAAACACATCAATGATGTTTAACAAATATCTATATCCTTTATTCCATTTTGAAAACTTCTGCATTTCTACAAGGTCAGCGCTCCAAATATCATCTATTCCATTAACAATAACTCTTATTGTTTTAAATTTTCGTTTGATTGGTTTATGTAATTCATCGGCTAATTGTTGAGTCCAATCATTTTTACTCAACGCCGCTTTCCGTTTTTTGGCTTCCTTTTTTTAACACCAAGACCTAATTTCTGTTTCATATCAATCGTGTTTCTAGCCAACCAATGACCCCATTGTCTCTCATCATATGGTACTTCATCTGAAGCTTTGACCATTTTTCTGTCTGCCTTATTTTTACATTTCCTATCATCCTTGCAGACTGAATAATCAACATCGTGTTGCATTGCTATTGCATCAGTTTTACCCGTTGGTTTGTCGTATATTTCTAATATTTGGCCAGTCGTTGGGTCATATTTCACTTGACTATTTAAATCATTATATGGGCCAGTATATTTATGACCAGGTAATGTCCACCCTCCTTTTGGTTTCGGAAGCTTCCCAATAAATGCATGAACGTCTACGCCTCTACCATGAATAGGGTCTAGTTTTTTCGATAAATCCGATGTGAAACTGTCAAGCGCTTGATCGAGGTATTTGTTTACAGTACCCTTAATCTTTCGTTTTGCAAAATCAGATTTAATTGCTTTTGATGCTCCGATTCTGCCTAAATTATACAAACCTTTTAAAGCACTTTTAGCTGCAATTTCACCAAGCGTGTGGGAATTTGTTATATCAAGAAAGCCCCCCGCTTGTGAAGGCTCCATTAGTTTCCCTGGTTCTTAACAAAACGAGATTTAGTAATTCCACATTCAGCGCAAGTGCATTTCAACATAGTTCGACCATTTTTAGTTTTCACATATCGTTCGCTTCCTGGTACACATTCAGTGACTTTCTTCTGCTTTACACAATAACTTTTCGTCATATATATATAAGTTAGATATTTCTAAAATAATGTTCGAGAAATCCCTCATTCTTCATTGTGTCATATATGTCGAACACTTCCAATAGATTGTAATATGAATTCCCTTTATTCATTTCATTCAGAAAGTATAAACAGAAGTAACCACATGTAGTCGTTTTTATGTTCTGGATTTGGTTGTTTTGATGTAACAGAGTCATATTCTTTCTTTTAGCATGATTTACAATCTCCTGAAATGGGGGCATACCAAAACTGTCAAAATAATTTATTACGTTGTCTTTGACATATGTGGCCACCCAATGGCTTCCACTCATATATGAGGGTTCAAGATTGTAGATAAATAACGCCTGTCTATGGTTATGTGAAACTCTTTCATCCCTTGACAGAACATCTTTGATTGGGATGTTCAAATATCTACACCATTTTATTAGATCATGATTACTTAACGGGATATCTTTATGGAATTTTGGTTTTACAGTATTGCCCCTAGTAGTGGGATGCCATTGAATGGGCTGTTTTTCCCTAATAGTATGCCTTCTCCCGACTTGTTTTTTTTGGTAGTTTTTTTTAATACCCATACCAATTGGATTATCCCATGAACCTATAAATGGAGGTGGTCTATAAATTCCAATTCTCGGAGCTCCCTTACCCCCTTTTTTCTTACTAGTTCCCATTCGTGGAGCCCCACTACCAGTTTTACCAGTCAAAGCATTTAGAAGGAGTGGAACACCAATGCTTGCCAACAGAGTGCCTAAAAATCCACCTGATTGTGTTTTTGTTGGTTTCACATGAACACCTGAACCTGATTGAAGGGCTTTCAATATATCCTGTTTTTGTTTCGCAGATAAAAGATGCTTATATTCTATCAGCTTATTAATTTTGTCTTGTGGTACGAGAAAACCACCCGACTGTACGCCTTTGCCAGATATTGATTTCACAATCTGAGAAGCACCTTCTGAAGCCAATCCAGCAAGAGCTGATAGCCCAAGGGTTTTGCCTATAGTTGGTGCTAGCGTCTTTCCAATACTTAAGATAGAAGTTAGTAGACTACCTCCAACCTGTTTTCTGATATTACTTTTAACAAGTTTGATATCCATACCCTTATTCATCATACGATTCTTCTCCAATCTCTTCTTCACCATCGATGATACATATAAAACGTCATTTCCGTTCAGAGATTCATTTGATAGTCTGAGAACAATAGTTTCCCTTTTTTTGAAAGCATTGCTAAGATTCTTCTTTTGATTGTCAGACAAATTTACTTTGATTTCAAAAAGCTGAGTCATTTCTTATATATAATATATATTATATAAAATTTCACATAATATATATGAAATAAGGATATTTATTTTACACTATAACCAATTCATTACCCACCTTGTCAATGACAACAGATTCTTCATATAGAACTACAGCATGAACATTGAAGTTTGCAACTGCATTCTGGCTTAGTCTATACCTAAAGATTAGCTGTTTCGGATCTCTTGTTATTTTTTCAGTTTGATACGTAAGATTAAAGTAAATCAACCCATACAGAGAACTATAGTTTGCTAAGTTCAGCTGAGTTCCGCTGTTATAGTCATTTTTCCGCATAGTATATGACATCAAATCGTTAAAGATTCTCACTTTTGATTCTGTATCATACTCTGTTTCTGGATAAAAGACTCCATTTCCATATTCTAGTCTACAGTTTAAAAGGGAAGAGTTATTATCAGCAGCATTAAGTTTAAAAGTGTTCATTAGATAAGGACTGTCTTCTTCAACTGTATCATTAGGCGGGTTTGTTCTTTTCAAGTAAACAAAAATGTGTTTGACATTGTCAATACTGCTTGAAATCTGGAAAAATCCTGATGATTGTGTAGGAGCTGATGCTTCGTACATTTCCCTTAAATATTTCCACTGAGTTTCTTTAAGAAATGAACTAACGAAATTGTCATACAATGAATCCTTTGGGGTTAGTTTTGGCACCCATAGCAAAAACCTATTAACAACAATTCTTCCAGCATCAGTTCCATTAGCCATGTGAATGAGTTCACCATCGTTTTGTAGCTCAATGTTAAATTGTATTTGCATTGGTACAAGCATCTTATCTTCAAGTTCTTCAAAAAATGAGAACCTGTTCAATGGTATGATCACATTAATGTTTTTAGGACCACCTGTACCATTATCGCGCAGAGCTTGAGTTTGCAACCTGCGAGCTTCAAATCCTGTGTTATTCGCAGCTGTTGTAGCATTCGTGTCCAAATACCAGAAACTGTTTTTAGCAACTGATCTACTGTAATCATCAGAATACTCTAGCAGGTTTTTAACAAAAGTGACTTTATGGAGATTGTCAGTGTCATAAACTATTTTTCCTGCAGATTTAATCATTATGTGGTCAATTAAGGAATGCCCTCCATTAATTACCGTTATTCGATCAGCAGCAGCATATCCTGCTCCGTCTGCTAATTTCTGTAGTTGGAATTGGACTTCAATATAGGCATTGTACCAATCGTAGAAACTCGATCGATCATTAATTGTAAATTTATAACCATTTTTCGTTTGGTGTTGACCGTTAGCTGGAGACCTGATTACATCATCGAGTTGGAATCGCACCAACTCATTTCTTTGTAGAAAATTATCTGTTCTGAAAGACATATATTATTATGTTATATAATTTTAACAATTAAAAAATATATTCATTGATTCTATACAAATCTAACTCTACGTCTTCTCCTCAAACCATCTCCAGAAATGAGTCTATTCAGTATCATATCAGTACTTTCTTGATCTAGTTTTGGCTGATAATGTTGCTGCAGCTGTTTAATGGGTGAGGATGGAACAATTGCTGTTTGTCTTGTAGCTCCTTTTCTCAAATTTGCCAATCTTTTCATTATTAGGTCTCCTGACTTCTCTGATACCGCCTTACCCAGTCGCTCACCTGCATGGGATATCCCTGATTCTAACGCCTTCTTTGCTATTGGCTTAGCAAATTTCTTGAAAACAGATGATGCCACACTCTTTAATGGTTTGAAAATATTATCAACGATAAGCCCAGACCCTTTGTGTTGATATACAAATTTACCAAGTTTTGGATGGTAAAATCTTTTGAATTCATACGGTTTCATTATACTATTATGTTATATTATTCTATACTTTTCAGAATTAGTGAGAAAGATGTATCTGCTCCATTCAGGTCAACTAATCTTCTTTTTCCATCTGTAATGTATACCCTGATACTACTAATATTATTCTTATTGACTGGATTGAATGTGACTCTTCGTGGTTCGAGGGTAAAGGAGTAACTAGGTTGGAGTACACTGGTCGAGAAGGAATAAATGATGTCTGTATCTTGACCGTCGACAAGACTGTCGTTTATTAGGTTACAATGGATATTCAGGATATCTGTGTCTTGACTGAGATTGGGCACTTTCGGCCCTATATTTGTTTCATTAGATAATACTGTCTTATCAAACCCGATTAGATCATTAAAATTGGAATGCGTCAAATCAAGCTGATAATTCTGAGTCAATGTAATCGTAACCCTAAATGTTGTATTATCGAATTCAAGAGTGATAGGATACGTATCACCAGTCTTCGTTATATCCTTGATATATGTATTGAAGTCTGTATAATTCCATACTCCGGCTGGAAAGGTGATGTTGTTAAATGTTGAACCACTATCAGAGCTAAATTTAATTAATTGATTATTGTATCCAGCATTAACATTAAACCATGTAAAACTCATATTGATAATTCGGTTAAGGCCGATCACATATTGAGAATTACTATCCAATATCATTGGTCTAGTAAATTTTGTTGTGAAATCTTCAGGTTTATTATTCCCTTGATTTTTTACACTATAAGATGATAAAACTATCTCTCGTTCCATTTATATAATAAAGTTACATAAATTATATTTTGAAATATTGACTATACAATTTACTATATTGTGACCTATTGATTTTCGACATTTTCAATAATGTGTCTAGTATAGTTACTCCCATATTCCTCATCTCAATGCTGGTATTCCCTGCTAATCTTTCACCAATTACCAACTCCAATTTTTTTAAAAGCTGCTTTACATCATTAAAAAACATAATATTTCCACCTCTCTGTTTTTTTCCCCGACTCTGGATTCCAGAACCTTTTATTGTTTCCAATTTAGTATTATAATGTTTTATGTATTCATTTAAAGTAACTCTTGCATTGTCTATTCTTTTGTTTCGCATTTGTCTCTCAGCTTCTGATATAGCCCCACTTTTGAACTGTTTTGTAACATGTGACTTATAACCACTTAATTGACTCCTTTTTGATTTTGCATCATTTATAATCTTATTAAGATAGGCCCTAGTCTTTTTATGTGTCATTTCTGGTTGATTTAACCTCATTTCCACATTTTCATAATCCGTAATACCAAGATCATCCAGAATCGAATTACTTGTATCTTCATCATCTAATCCATAGTCCATCTCTTCTTCTTCATATTCTGGTGGTAATTCATCTGGTTCATCACCAAAGTACTGAGGATCAACATAAATATCCTTATTTCCTTCCAGAAGATCTTGTAAAGATTCTTCATATGTTGGTGGTTTTGGCACCAGTTGTTTTTCTTGATTTGGTGGGACATAATCACCAAATAAATCATCAACTTGCATGTCTTCAAAAGGGTCAACTTCAGGCATGTAGTCAATACCTTGGTCACCTTTTTTAGGTGCTCGTTTCTTTCTTATAGGTACCCTTAAATCTAAATTACTGTCGATAACATCATCTAATTTACTAGTTACTGGTTTGAATACCTTCGTCAACGATTCCTGACTTATCTGCTGACCAAGATTATGTTTTGTGATTGCATCATGAACATAATTAATTTTATTTCCTAATTCAGATTTTCTTTTTGCAAGTTCTTTCCATTTAAGTAAACTCATTTTTATTATATTATTAGGTTACATAAAATTTGGAAATCATATATAAAAAAGAGCATTTTACACCGTGTTGTACACTGTGTTGTACACCGTGTTATACACCATGTTATATTGAAATAATATACCCATATAATATAAATGATAATACCAAATTACGATGCCGATGATGATGTAACCTCAAATTATAAACAGTTATATCCTTTCATGCCTGACCGATGCTTCCGGATGTTGGTCTGCGGCCCAAGTGGTTCGGGAAAAACAAATACACTTATGCATATGATTTACGATTTATTGTACTTTCATAAAATATACCTGTATGCGAAAAACTTAGAGCAGTCCAAGTACCAGAATCTTATAGATATGTTCCAGCCAATAAGTGATGAAGCTGGTTATGATGTTATTGAAGCAAGTAATAACGAGATTATTCCTGTAAATGATCTTGATAGTGAAAGTCAGAAATTGGTTATTTTTGACGATTTTGTATGTGAAAAAAATCAAAAACCATTAGTCGACTATTTTATACGTGGGAGACATAAAAATTGCAGTGTGATTTATCTGAGTCAAAGCTACTATAAGACACCAAAAGACATAAGATTGAACTGTTCACATTTCTCTATTTACGAATTCCCAAGTGCTAATGAGGAGTCTAATTTGCCGTGAAAATAGTATTCCAAAAGAATTATATGATAAAGCAACTGATGAACCATTTTCATTTTTATATATAGACAAACCAAGGAAATTCACAACTAAGAATTTCAATGAAGAAATATAATATAATTTAGTTATATATATATATGAGTTACTCAAACGGACGTTTACCTGAATCAACATTTAATAATAATCCTCAACGTGGATTACCTGGTGTCGGATTTGTATTAACAGTTGACGGAAATTATGATATTCAAAATAAAAGATTAACAAATGTTGCAGAAGCTATTAACAATAACGACGTGATTACAAAGCATCAGGTTGACACGCTTGGAACAAGTTTGGAAAACAAACTGATTCAACTGAGGGCTGATTCTCTTCAGGTTGACGGATCATCTCATATGACTGGAGATCTTGATTTGAGGGGACATAAACTAATTTTACCCGGTGAGATAAATATGGATAGAAAATTAATCACGAACATGGACACTGATGAAAATGACGATTTATCAGCTGTTAACATGATAACTCTCAAGAATAAGGTTGATGAGAAAGCTCACATTACCGATGCATATATGAAAAATGAAAGAATAGTATTAACTGATCACATGGATGCTAATTATCATACTATATTAAATATACAAGCAGCTGGTGATAACGATGCTTTTCCTTTTTATCATGGAAAGGTACATTTCATGAACTATGATGGTCAACATTATGATGCTAAAAATAAGAAGATCATAAATTTACAACCCCCCACGAATAATAAAGATTCAACCACTAAAGAATATGTTGATACAAAAATAAATACTATTCCACATACTCAAAATATTACATCAAATATTGATTTGAAAGAACTTTACAATATCGTCAAGTCAAAACAACAGACTTACATAGATTTAGCAGCAAGTTATAACAATCTTGTATCTTATAATGACGTCAAAAACATTTTTGTCAGTCGTAAAGAGATGTTGTCAATGGAGACTGGTTTGGATATGAATAATAATACAATTTTCAATATAAAAGATCCAACAGCAGTTGATCATGCTGTGAATAAAGGGTATGTAGATGATGAAGCAGACAAAAGGCTTTCTTTATCTGGTGGAACAATGACTGGTACTCTTGATATGGGATCGGAGAAAATCATCGGTCTTCCCGATCCAAAAACATCCAATGAAGCAACATCAAAACAATATGTTGATACACAGCTAAATGAGAAGACAGTAGCTCTGGCAGAGGAACTGATCAAAACAGAAGCTGAACTCAAAAAATATGTCAATGAATCGCATATATCGTCAACCTCCCACTTGAAGGATGAATTCCGGTATTTGATGGAGGATGTGGATGAATCCAGCTCTGAACATAATATAACAGTGACTGGAATAACTGATTTTTCAAGTTCTCCACATCATTTCAATAAGAAGGCGTATAATTTGAAAATAACAAAAGATGTTTTCAATGAATACTCTGGGAGACTTGGTTTCAACATGTTAAAACTTCCAGAAGGAGAATATACGATTTGTATTGAATTCTTTCCCGCTTCCATGACGGGTGTGAGCGTTGACGTTGTGAGCACAAGCCTGAATATCAATCAACAATCAACAAAAAAATTTATGAAGTATTCAAGGTCAATTATTCACATGCATAAATGGCAGATTTCTCCACCTGAATTCATTTATCTGGATCTGAAATGGAAAGGGACAGCTGACGATGTTGTTCAAGGCCCAGCAAAGCTGATTATTTATGGCGTTAAAGGTTCTCAATCAGATGTTGAAAGTTCTGTTTATGATTCTCCCTTTGTTTATGAAAATAACAAAATGGTGATGGAGAC